>JAQHUG010000092.1:2645626-2658503 GCA_028555095.1 Dicrostonyx torquatus
ATTTTCCTGCAAAATTCAAGATGTTATTTTTTTCTCCTGTGTAGTACTCCATTATGTAAATGTACCACATTTTCCTTATCCATTCTTCGGTCGAGGGGTATTTAGGTTGTTTCCAGGTTCTGGCTATGACAAACAATGCTGTTTTGAACATAGTTGAGAACATACCCTTGTGGCACTATTGAGCATCCTTTGGATATATACCCAAAAGTGGTATTACTGGGTCTTGAGGAAGGTTGTTTCCTAATTTTCTGAGAAATAGCCACACTAACGTCCAAAGGGGCTGTACCAGCTTGCATTCCCACCAGCAATGCAGAAGTGTTCCCTTTTCTCTACAACCTCTCCAGCATAAGTTGTCATCAGTGTTTTTTTTTTTTTATTGGATTATGTGTTCTTTTGGTGACCAATTTCTTGAGTTCTTTGTATATTTTGGAGATCAGCCCTCTGTCTGATGTGAGGTTAGTGAAGATCTTTTCCCATTCTGTAGGCTGTCATTTTGTCTTGTTGACCATGTCCTTTGCTTTATAGAAGCTTTTCAGTTTTAGGAGGTCCCATTTATTAATTGTTTCTCTCAGTGTCTGTGCTGCTGGGGTTCTATTTAGGAAGTGGACTCCTGTGCCAATGCATTCACATCCATCTTAAAAGTATAGAATTGCTTTAGTCTTTAAGAAATGATAAAACTATATGTACATTAACTAATTAATTATTTGTGACTTATTATCAGTAAATGTTTGATTTGTATGCCTATTATGTATGTCAACTTGACACAAGCTAGAGTCATCTGAGAGGAGGGAACCCTCAATTGAAAAATGCCTGTAGGACATTTTCTTAATTAGTGATTGATGGAGGAGGGTGCAGTTCATGGTGGGTGATGCCATCCCTGGGCAGGTAGTCCTAGGTTCTGTAAGAAAGCAGGCTGAGCTAGCCATGTTGAGCAAACTAGAACACAGCACTCCTCCATGGCCTCTGCATCAGCCCTTGCCTCAGGGATCCCGTCCTGTTTGATGTCCTGCCTTGATGTCCTTCCATCATGGACAGTGATGGGGAAGCATGGGCTTGCTTTTGATCATGGTATTTCAACACAGACATAGTTCCCCTCACTAAGACACCAGCACAACTTAAGTTTTCTCAGGTGAAAAAGAGTCCCACGTGGGGAGAATTTAAGAAGCCTGGCTCTACAGCGTACAGCAGCTTTGAACATTGTTCTAGGCTACACACAATGTTGCTGTACAGCCTGCTGCTACTCTTTACAATGGACAAGGGGAAACCCATTTTCTAAACAAGCATTAAGACTCCATAAAGTTTTTCTTACCCAAGGAAATGCAATGTGTAAGAGAATTGGTAAGATTTCACCATGCAGAATACATTAGAAACCATGTCCTAGTGGCCAGGAGGTTAATGACGGTCTATCACTGTGGTCTGGCTATGAAATCATAGTGACTCCCCCTCTGGCAGGGACTAAGATGCCCGGAAGGAACATGAGAATTCCTTTTGAAGACTGCTGTGCTTTAAGCACGCTATAGGAGGAAATGCAAGCGTGACTTCTCCTGGGGTTTATCTAAATGTGTAATTTGGTTTAAAAGTTTATTTTATGCATATGAGCGCTTGCCTGTATTTGAGTATATACACCATATGCTTGCCTGGTGTCTAAAGAGGCCAGAAGATGGCATTGGATCCCTTGGAACTGAGTTACAGATGATTTGTGAGCCACCATGTGCATGCTGGGTCCTCTGCAAGGGCAGCCAGTTTTCTTAACCTCTGAGCCGTCTTGCTAGGCCCTAGTCTCTGTATGGCTGAACGTTTGTGCCTCCTTTCTGATTTTGCTGTTATTCTGTCCAGGTGGAAGGCCATCCTTCTCATTGTCTCCCAGATGAAATTCCCTTCATCCTTCAGGTCCACTTCCTCTTTGTCACCTGCTAAAGTCCATCCATCAGAGCTGCAATCTCACAGGGACAACTTTGTAGAGAAATAACTTGTTTCTTTAGCCGATATCTTGTGTCATTGCCATTTCCTACCAGGATGTGAATGCCTAGAGGGCAAGACCCTTGGACTTGCCTTTGTGTTCTCTGCGGTACCCACCCCTGACTGTCACCTGGAGAAGGGAGGAAGTTGTGCAGCAAGCGCTCTGAGGCACGGTTTCAAATGAAGGCAGAAATTTTACTGTATACTCTTGGCTCCTGAGAAAACGCTAGATGTGGTGTTTTATTTGCACACAGTGGTCACAGTATTGTAAAAATGTAAATTATTTCAGCTAAAGGTGTGAAAATCACACGCTCTGTGTTTACACCTGCAGTTTCCAAGCTGCCTTGCAGCTGTGACTAGCCAGCATGACTCTCCTTCCTGAATTTTAACTAAGCACCAGGATTGTAGGGTCACCTTTTCAGTGACTGCTTCAAAGCCAAATCCCACCCACCTGGAGTTCTCCCACTCTTTGCAGAGATTGAACTGTGGGTGAAGAACACGACTTAACAATAACTCTGTGTGATTTCAAAAGACTCATTTGTCTGATCAGATGACTACCTCCTTCAAAACTTAACTAGTTAGAACTCACTCAGTGAGATGAATCAGTACTCAGGAGTGGGTTCGAGACTCAGGATGCAATTGCTTCTTATATAACTCTGGAGGAGGAAAGGGAGACAGCAGAAGCGAGGACCCTGGGCTTGGGTTCACTTAGTGTTTCTTTGTGTAGTGTGCACTAAAGCCCTCTGCAGCTGCAGCACTGTCAGCTGCCACTGTAAGTACAGCTCCTGCCCCTTCATGGGAGAGTAGAGGCCAGTGCAGGCAAATATAAGATCAGACACAGTGAGGCCCTTGCTATACTCACTTGCCTTTTGGATTCAAAAAGCTTACCTCTTCCATACAAGATTAAGGAAAATGACATTATCCTATTACATCCAAACAATTCTTGGAACTTGGCAATCACCAAGCAGAGCCTTGTGGTGAATGGAGGCAAAGCAAAGACCCTATTCTCCCTGCGACTGACAATTTCTTCCTACAATAAAGGTGGGTGGGTGGAGGTGGGAGCGTGGGGGAGTGGGCTAGCTACTTTCTGTGATGCCTGCACGCTGTAGGAAGCTGTTTCTTTTTTTCTCAGATCTGGGATGTCTTGGGAAGCAGGCTACAGAGGGGCACAGAAAATCCCACAGTGAATTGTTTATTGGAGCGGTTAATGTCTGGTGACCTCACTGATTTCATTATCGTAATGATACTGTGTTTGTGGTTAGTTTGGGGATGCTATGGAAACAGCAGGCCAGGGCAAGGAAGCAAGTGTCCCCATCACTCCTGCAATACAGGAAGACCGTGGCGCCCATTAGTGAGCAAACACTGTGTACTCACCCAGCTTTGTCAGCTTCAGCACCATTTTGTCACTGGTTTATCAGAACAAAAGGAATAATTGTTGCTGCGTTTGCAGAGGGATTGTTATAAGGAACTCTTATTTAAAATACACTTGTTATTTTTTCTGGATTTGTTGACATATAACTTACAGATATTGTAATATTTAAAGCATACAATGTCAATTAGCACGTCCATCATACACACATAGTATGAAGGCAGTCAGGTTTTTGAAGTAATCGTGTACATAAGAGGGAAGTTTTACAAGGTGGAATTCTCACCTCTTGGTACCATGCTGCACTTAGACTTGAGATTTCTGAATCAGGGTGCTCAGCCTATAAAGAACTTTCATATATGATCCCCGTCTAGCTTGATATTAGATAAATGTGTACAGAACTCTGCTGGAAAGAGGTTTAAACCCGAGTAACATTAATCAAACCTTCCTCTTGGATTCCTTTTGTTGAACTGAGACTTAGAAAACTTGAACTGGAAGCCACTTGAGCCTCTCAGGGTCAGAGAAGACTTAGGAGGGATTCTGGACCCTCTGCTGTGTTCCTGTGATGGCCCAGGGAAGCCCTTGTCTTCACAAGAACTTGTTCGGTCATCAGGAGCCAGAAGTTAAATTCTCTTACCTGGGCCTAGTCACAGGTGGGGAGCTTAGGGTCTTATTGCATGCGACTGTAGGATGATACGTACAGGTTGATATGAAGGACCCCAGAGACCTGGGTGCCTTCGACCCACACTGTCAAGACGCAAAAAAAACAGGCCGGCCAGCTGGATGCAAATGCAAGAGGGTTTATTATCTCAGACCTGAGGATGCCACAGCGTTCAAAAAAACTGAGCATGCATCTTCCAGCCTAGAGTCATTATTTATATTCTATAAAGCAGATATGTGATTATACAGTTTCTATTAGCTACTTTAATTGAGGCGAGGGAAAAGTTCAGTCATGTCAGCTTTGTCCTTGTCTAGGTACATCTGGTGTTCTCTATTCATCCTTTATCTCTTTGTTAGCTAGGCCCGACCTTCAGACTATAGGCCTACTGTTTCCATGGGTCCGAGTGGCCTTGCCTTCAGATACCAAGCCACCTGGCATCCTGCTTATGCTGGCAGGGAATCTTGGCCAATGTCTCTATTTTGGGCTTGGGAGAAGTGGGGGGGGGGAGGTGTCATGGCGTTACTGCTGTTGTTAACCCATTCCATTTCAGATGGACATCAAGTTTTGGTTTCCTTTCTGTTACACCTTTCATGCTAGAGGTGGCTTTCTTGTCTGGATGATATCAACTGGAAAGTGAGAATCATATCATTTACTTCATATGATTAATTTAAAAAAAGTTTGCAGCTAGGTGGTGGTGCACGCCTTTAATCCAAGCACTTGAGAGGCAGAGACATGCTGATCTTTATGAGTTCAAGGCCATCAAGGTCTACAAGAGCGAGTTTCATGATAGCCAGAGCTGTTACAGAGAGAAACCCTGTCTCAAAAAACCAATAAAATTAAAAATAAAAGAAATAAAAATAAATAAGTTTGTAGCAGAGATTTTCATGTGGGATAACTTTGATGTTAGCCTTTCTTTTAATATGAAGGTATTTCCCATTATCCTTTTGTGTTTGAAGCATATCATACCAGCTAGGCTTAGGCCCGTCTATGACAATGAAACCCTGAGTTAGCTGGACATGGCACAGCCTATCACTCAGCCCCTGGGAGAATGTGATAGGAGGGTGGTAAGTTTAAGGTTACCTTAGGGTACGTAGAGAAACCCCACTTTTTCTGAATGCTCCTATCCTTTGGCTTTTAGTAATTTTTCATTTCTTGGCTTATGTTGTCTAGATCACCTACTTTACCTTCAAGTCCCATGACTTTCCTAATTGGGATAATAAACTTTTGTATTCCATCTTCATTTCAGCCTGTTGTGGGAACTCAGTCTGATAGCCACTTGTATTGGGGTGGCTTAGCCCAATGGGCATGGTCTTCTATAGGGATAATTGACTTGATAAGAATAAGAGGGGCGGGGGGAGAAGGGTCATGAATATTCTTGGACCAAAAGAAAGTTTCCAGATGACCATTGAGAACTAGAGGAGAGACAAATCAACAGCAGCCTTGCAACCTTGTTCTGATTGTGTGTGTACTTTACTGATTGGCACCTGTTAGTAAATCTGACTTGATCACAGAGTTCCCTCCCTCATTATCAGCCCGTGTTCTCGTCAATGTTTCTATCGCTTCACTGAATTTGTTTTTCAAATATTGAACTATGTTTTAGATAGATGTGTATTTGTGTTTTCTTGGCTATCACTCAGTAGTGTATTTTTCTCCTCTTGGAGTTGGAGTTCAGTGGAGTGTTTGCTGCTGTCTTCTTTAAATTACTTGAATTCTTTCTTAAAGTTGGTATTGTCCTTTGAAGTTCTGTGTCCTGGGATTCATCTAGGTCATTCTCATTAGAGAACACTTCTATAGGACTACTGGGTTTGATGGGAGAGAGGGCCATTCATGTCGTTTTTGTTTTTGCAATTTGACCTGTGCTTGTGAACTCCTTTGGTTGTGCATCTGATGTGATTATCTGGCCTTCCTAAGACTGGGTCAGTACAGGAAATAGGAGACCTGAGCTAGGTCAAGTAAATCTGGTGGATGAGCTTTTCAGTCAGACCAAGGAAAGATGCTCCAAACCACCGGTCTAGGGCTAGGCCAGGCAAAGGGGGTTCACAAATGCTGGACATTGTGGTGACTTACACGCATCACTTTGAGGCAGGATTGTTGATTGCTTTTTCCCCTTGGCAGCTTGCAGAACACCTTCTAGTACTAGTAGAGCTGGTCCTCAGTGAGGATGCTTTCTGGTCAGATTCAGTTTGGTTCTTCCAAGTCCTGGGTCCGAAGTGTGGGACATCTTAGAAATAGGAACGTCATCTTCAAACTGTATAGGTCAGTGACAATCAACAACAATAGCCTATATTGTTTTGGGGATCTCTTGAACTACCCTGATAATTCAAAATGAGGTTTCTCATGCCTGGTGCTGGGATTTTGTTAGGTATTTTATGGCTCTAGGGGAAGCATTATCATACCAAGAGCCATAACTTTATTTAAACTACACACACACACACACACACACACACTTACATACACACTTCTATACACTATAAGTAATTCTAAACATAAACAATATAATATAATTACGTCTATTCCTATTTTGTTACTGTCGTCTGAGGCTATTGTGAATGGAGGAACGTCTACAATCTCTTGTTTGATGAATTTGTTGGTGGTGAACATAGAAGCTATTGATTTGTGTAAGATGCTTTTGCATCATGTCACATTGGTGATATTGTTCATTTCTGGAATTTTTAGGTCTCATATATAACATCATGTCATCTACAAATAGGGATAATTTGACTACTTTTCCTACTTGATCCTTTTGATTTCCTTCTATTACTTTGCTGCTGTAGGTAGTACTTCAAGCACTATGTTGAAAAGGAGTTATAGTAGTGGACAGCTTTGTCTCAGACTTGTTCTCAATGGGATTGATGGGACTACTTTGAGTTTTTCTCCATGAAGGATAATGTTGGGTGTGGATTTGCCATTTATAGACTTTATTATGTTGAAGTGCATTCCCCACCCCTAGTCCTACTCTCTATGGCACTTTTTTTTTTTATCATGAATGCATCTTGGATTTTGTCAAAACCTTTTTCTGCAGCTATTAAGTTGATCATGTGATTTTTCTTATCTGTAAGTCTATTTATGTGAGTAATTATATTTATTGATTTACAAAGTTGATTTATCTCAGAATTCTGGGATAAAGCCAACTTGCTCATGGATAATGATATTTTTGATTTTTGCCTGTATTCATCTTGTAAGTATTTCATTGAGAATATTTTTGTGCCTTCAATCCCAGCACTCGGGAGGCAGAGGCAGGCAAATCTCTGTGAGTTCAAGACCAGCCTGGTCTACAGAACTAGTTCCAGGACAGGCTCCAAAGCCACAGAGAAACCCTGTCTCGAAAAACAAAAACAAAGAGAGAGAGAGAGAGAGAGAGAGAGAGAGAGAGAGAGAGAGAGAGAGGGAGAGGGAGAGGGAGAATATTTTCTTCTAGCACATTGGCCTGTATTTTATTTCATTCAATGAAATGGATGCTTTCTTGTGCATCACTCAGACCTTTATTACTAGTCTCATTTTGCTCATTGAGCTATTTTTTTTCATGTATTCTTTAAACTTTTTGAATTCTTTTTTTTTTTGTGTTTGGGTTTTTATAGACAGAGTTTGTCTATGTAACAGCCCTGGCTGTCCTGGTACTCACTTTATAAACCAGACTCACAGAGATCTACCTACCCTTGCCTCTGAAGTGATGGGATTAAAGTTGTGTGCCACAATGCCCAGCTCCTATGATCTTTTTTTAAAAATTTTGTTCCCCGTCTAGGTGATTCTCATTGAAACATTTGTATGAGGGAGAGACACTCTCCTGGTCTTTTATGTTTGTGTTTTTCTGATGAGAACTGTATGTGGGCTTTTTTCCCCTCTGTGTTTCTGATATGAGAATCTATGCTGCTTCTGTAGAGTGGAACCTAGGTGTTGTTCAAGCTTGATTGAATTCAGGTCGAGTATGAGATGTTGGTAGGCCAATCCTTCAGATACATAGTGTTGGTTTTGTATTTGAGGAACAGGAGATTCCAGTTCACTGGCAAGCAAGAAAGCATGGGAGTGGAGCAAACACCCAGATCTGCTTTAGCTGGTATGCAACCTGTGCTACCCAAGCTTTTCCTGGGCACGTGGGGATGGCATGGGCAGGCTGGACTTCGAGATGCTCACTGTTTAGGATGATGTACAGGCTGTGTGGCTGAAGCAAGGCCCGAGGATTGGGGCTAGTGCAGGCAGGTGACATTCCAGTGAATCACCAGCTTGGATGGGGACTCAGATGTTCTTCCTAAGTTAGGCCTGGAGGAAGAATGTGCTATAGGCAGGCCAGGGTCTCAAGGGTTTACTAGATTGAAGTGGCACACGGGCTGTGTGATAGGACCAAGCTGGGAATGGTTCCCAGTTCTCTGGTAGGACTGACTTTACTGGGCTGGCCCACGAGATGCCTGACTGGTGCTCTTTGGGGATCGAGAAGGGAACAGGCTGGCTACAGTTCAACAAACTCACTGGATTAGACCTAGACACAGGCTGTGTGACCTGGGCAAGGCCTCAAGAATTGATGTCATGTAGGTGGGCTAGAGTAAGACAGGCTGACCACACTGGGTGGCACAGGATGTGTGACCAGGGCCAAGATTGGGGGGAGGGGAGAGGGCAGGTAGGATTAACCAACTGGGTTGATACACAGGAGATGCAACCTGAGATGGGTTTAGGGGGTGGGAAAGCTGTGGATGGAATAGGGTTCAGGGAACTCACCAGATTGGACCAGGGTACAAGATGAGTGTCCTTGGTAAGGCCTGGAAGATAAATATGGCAGGGGAGGTTTAAAGTTGGGTGAATTGGCTGGACTGAGCTGGGACACAGGATGTACAAGGTCTGGGAGTTGGGAACCAGGGGTAGTACTCTTGCCTATAAGCAGAAGGCTGGTGTGGTATTTGTGTGGTAGGAGGGCGACGTGCATGCTATGAAGTGGCTTTCTCAGATCAGAAGGAAGATGGAGACTGTAGCTAGAGGGGACAGGTAGAGACCTGGTAAGCTTGGTAAGTTCCAAGAGATAATGTCTGTTCTAATTGTGGAGCTGAGTGTTGCATGTTTTCAGTGTTTATTGCTCTGATATACACACAGACCTAGCTTTCAGCAGCCCAACTCCCCAGCACAAGCTACATTTTGAGCTGATGATGATCTCTTCTGAAGCACTGCAAGCTGGGGATTTGTAAAAGGAGAGGCAAGGGGCATCCCAGAACAAATTCCAAATTATGCATAGGGGCAGAAGCGACTGCAGAGAGTGCCCTGACCCATCTGGGCAGCGGCTTGGTAGCCAGTCTGGAGTAACTGAGTGCCAGGAACTTACTGACCCGGAGTCTCCTGAAGCAGACACAGAAGGAAGGACTTGGTGTCCTCCCAGGAAGTAATCTCAGCGGGGGCTGAAAGTTCTAAGCAGAAGTTTCTGATGTGAATGGTAAAATCATTGGATGCCATTGGAGAGCAGCCATGACTCACTGTTTAATGATTTCCAGAAGGATTACAAAGGATTAAAAAGTAAGCTTGAAGCTATTGAGAATAAGTAGTGTGCCAAGAATATCAGAGTAGTTTGTGTTTTGGACTCTGAAAACTACATTGCTAATTTAGGGAAAAATACAACTAGTTTCCAGAGGTGCTGGCGGCCTTTTGTTTCTCTAATGTTACTTATTTGTCTTACTTCAGTAAGATAACACATACACATACACACACACACACACACACATACACACACACACACACACACACCAATGCTAAGCAGAGAGAGGCAGAGAGAGCACAAACAATACACAAATCTAGTTAAGCGGATCATCTCAGGAGACTGGTAGAATCAGGAAAGGAAAACATAGATTTGGTGAGTTGTTGAGAGGCTGGAAGGGGGGAGAAGAGTGGGTGTGAAGAAAGGAACAGGAATGGTGGCTCCTTCCCCAAAGGCCGGAAAGTATTAAAGAAACTTTCTTTTAAAAAATAAAATGACCTCTAAAATCCATGACCCTTTGCAATTTAACAGTGCATCTTTTTCCATGAAGAGATGGCATATGTTTCCCTACTACTGGCATTTGGTAGGGCTTGTGATTTGTTTTGGCCAGTAGAATGCAAGAAGGGAATTAGTTCAGCTTAGAGTTTTTTCATACTTCTGCTCTTCCTCTTGGAATTCAACTGAGCTACCAAAGAAGAAGCCTGGGCAGGCCTGCTTGATTGTTTGCCAGGTACCCTAGCAACCTCCATAGCGACACACTTCTTTCAACAAGGTCATACCTACTCCAATAAAGCCACAAGAGACACCATGACCATAGCAACTCTTATAAAGGAAAAATACATAATTGGAGTATCTTACCTACAGTACAGAAGTTCAGTCCATTATCATGATGGTGAAACATGGCAACGTGAAGGCAGAAAAGGTGCTAAAGAAGTAACTGAGAGTCCTACATCTTGCAGACAACAGGAAGTAGTCTGAGACACTGGGTTGTGTCTTGAGCATATATGAGACCTCAAAGCCCGCCTCTACAGCGACACACTTCCTTCATACCTACCCTACAAAGCCATACCTCCTAATGGTGCCATTCCCTTTGGGAATCATTTTTTTTCAAACCACTCCAGATACATAGTTAATAGTATGATACCTTATGATTATTTTCAGTCATTCTTACTGTTATTTTATATTCCTCCCTCCTTCTTCTAAGTTTACCTTCCTCCCCTTATCCTAAGGAGCCGCCCTCTTTTCCGATCAGATCATTTGTGCCCTGATAGTCCCTTCTCTGTTGTTTCCCAAGCCTCCTACCCCAGCATTTGTCACTTTTTATGTCCCTGGTTTCTGCAATGACTTCAGGCTAATGAAGTCACATCTGAAGAGTTGGAGCAAGGAGCCTCAAAAGAGAGAGAGAGAGAACATATAACATTTGTCTTGATGGGTCTGGATTATCTCACCTAATATTTTTTTTTCTAGTTCCATTCATTTACCATGGAAAGTTAATGTTCTCATTTTTTCTTTATAGATGAATAGTATTTCATAGTGTATATGTACTGCCTTTTCTTTATCAGTTCATCAGTTGAAGGGCAATCAGGATTGTTTCCATTTCTTAGCTACTGTGACTAGAATAGTAATGAACATAGCTAAGCAAGTATCTGTAGAGCAGAATGTTGAGTCCTTTGGCCATAAGCGAAGGAGTGGTGTATCTGGAGTGTTAGATTTAGTTTTGGCTTTCTGAGAATTCTCCATGCTGATTTCCATAGTGGTTATACCAGTTTACAGTCCCACCAATGGTGAATGAGGGTTCCCCAATCCTCCTGTCCAGCATTCATTATAGGTTGTTTTGTTTATCTTTGCCATTCTGACAGGAGTAAGATGAAATCTCAAAGCTGTTTTAATTTGTATTTTCCTAATTGTTAGGGACAATGAACATTTTTTTCTTTTTACTATATTGATTAGCATTTTTTTCTTCCTTTGAGAACTCTTTGTTCAGTTCCTAGGTCCATTCTTCAAATGAGTCATTTTTATTTTTGACTCTTTGTTTTTTTTCATTTTGGATATTAACCCTCTGTTAGGTATATAGATGGTAAAGATTACTTCCCATGCTGTGGGATTTTTTTTCCAACCTGAATTTTCTTTAGCTGTGAAGAAATATTTTAGTTTCATGAAATTCCACTTGTCAATTTGTCTTAATTCTTGGGCACGTGGAGTCCTGTTTAGGAGCTTCCCTCACCTTTATCTTTGGGCACAGCCTATGTTTTCTTCTTGAAGTGCCAGTGTTTCTGGTTTCATTTTTAGGACTTCGATCTATTTGGAGTTAGTCTTGTGCAAAGTGCCAGATATGGCTCTAATTTCACTCTTTTACATGCAAACATTCAGTTTTACCAGCACCATTTGTTGAAGATGCTTTCTTTTCTCCATTTTATATCTGTGGTGTATTGGTCAAATATTAAGTGACTAATGTTGTATGAAAATGTTGTTTGGGCTTAGATTTTGTTCCATTAGTCTGTATCTGTTTTTATGACAGCACCATATATACTCTTTTCTTACTATGGCTCTGTAATATATCTTAATATCTGGAATTGTAATCTCTTTAGCATTATTCTTTCTGTTCAGGATTTCTTTGTGATTCTGGGGTCTTTTCTTTTTCCATATGAATTTTAAGATTTTTTTTCCTATTTCTGTGAAGAAAGAGATGGGAATTTTGATTAGTGTTGCAGTGGATCTGTAAAGAGATTTAGGTAGATTCTACCAGTCCGTGAGCATGGGATATATTTCCAGTTCCTAGTGTCTTTATCTCTTTCTTTAGAGGCTTAAAGTTTATTGTAGCTGTCCTTCACTTTCTAGGTTAGGTTTATTCCTAGATGTTTTTATTCTTTGAGGCTGCTGTGAATGGGACTGTGTCCATGATCTCCATCTCTGTATGCTCTTTGTTGACATATAAAAAAACTATTGATTTGTGCAAGTTGATTCTATATCCTGCCACATTGCTAAATTTATCATTTCTAGAAGTTTTCTGGTATAATTTTTTGGCTCTCTAATGTATTATTTTATCTATAGAGATACTTTGACTTCTTCTTTAACCATTTGTATCCCTTTAATTTCCTTCTCTTGCCTTCTTGCTCCAGCTAGGACTTCTGGCACAGTTTTGAATTTGGACATTGGACATCCCTGTCTTGTTCCTGAGTTCACTGGGATTGCTTCAAGTTTTTCTCCACTTAGGATGCTGCTGCCTGTGAGTTTCTCACATGTAGCTTTTATTGTGTAGAGGTATGTTCCTTCTAGTTTCATGTTTTCTGTGACTCATGGAAGCATATTGAACTTTGTCAAAAAAAGGACTTTTTTGCATGTATTGACATAATCATGTAATTTTTATCTTTAAGTCTATTTATGTAGGTTATCATATATATTGAGTTACATCTGTTTTTACCATCCCTGCATTTTCGGG
>JAQHUG010000092.1:2668979-2679445 GCA_028555095.1 Dicrostonyx torquatus
GGCTAGTTTTTCTTTCTAGATAACATCACTACCCTAGTTTTCTTTCTGTTGCTATGATAATATACTGACTAAAGCCAGCCTGGTGAGCAAAAGGCTTACTGCATCTTATAGATTACAGTCCATTGTTGCTGGAAGCCAGGGCAGGAGTTTCAAGCAGGATTTTGAAGTAGAAACCACTGAAAAAACTGCCCACTGGCTTGTTCCTTGGCTTATATTTAGCTCCCCTTCTTACACAGCTCAAGACCAACCAGCCTGAAATTTTGATGCCAGCACTGGGAAGGACTCTTTTACATCAACTAGCCATTAATAAATTGCCCCGCAGATGTGTCCACAATCCAGTCTGGTGGAGGCAATTCTCACCTGGGGTTCCCTTTCCCCATGTGTGTCAAGGTAACAGCCAAGATCAGCCATCACAAGTCTACTTCTTGTCAACTTGACATACACACATAACACTGTTAAACAATAACCTTTCCTTGTTTGTTTCCAAGATCTTCTGTAGTTATCGCAATATAAAATACTTAAAAGTCCCAAGGTATTTTAAAATGTCAAGACTTCAAAAGTCAAAAATCTTTTTTAAAAATTCAAAGTGGCTTAACTGTGGGCTCCTTTTGAATAAAATAAGTGAAGTATTTTTTATTCCAAAAGGGAAGAACCGGGGCATCAAAACAATCACAGTTAAGCTAAACAGGGTCCAACAGTGTAGATCAATAGCCAACATCTTGGAATCACTCATCATCTTCTGGGCTCCAAAGGTCTTGTGTGGTACCACTTTTCCGGCTCTGCCATCCACAAAACATACAGCAGAATTTTAGGCTCAGGATGGCTCTGCTTCACACTTGATGCTGCTTTGTGGTCAACCCAAGATTCTGTCATCTCCAATATCCTGATATAGGCACTGCAAAAGAGGTTGATCATTCACCAATAACCTTCATTGGCCTCTTTTCAGAGACTCTACCTCTGCCAATTAGTGTCAAGCTTCAACAATGCCTTAAGACTCCTTTACGCCTTCAAAATCAGTACCAGGTCGGCGACTCTTATGTCAGACCAAGTGGCTTCCATTTTGAAACGCAGCCTTGGTCCCTGGACCACAGCCTCTGTGTGCTGACTCAGAGGAAGTACTTTCTAGAAGATGTCACCTCTACAGTGCTCATCTGCTGTTAACCACAGCTCTTTTGTCAGTCTCAGCGAGCCTGCATCCATTGTCCCAGAGAAGCCAAGGCTTTACTTCCGTGTTGATGAGCTCTTGTTAGTCACAGCTGATCCTTCAGCCCTAGCTTCCCTTTTTTTTGAAACATAGATTCTTAAATATATAACATGAATTGACCTGAAAGAGATGTTTCTTGCCTCTAAAACTTCACATGCCAGGCTTCCGTTGTCTACATTTCTCTCAGAATTGATATCTTCCAAGATCCCACAGGATAGCCCATCATGTTATGAGTACTTGATGGCTTTTCTAGCTCAAAGTTCCAAATGTTTTTACAACCCTCCCCTAAGACAATATGGCCAGGTTCATCACAGAAATACCCCACTTCTGGTACCACAATCTGTATTAGTCAGGCTTTTCTAGAGGAACAGAACCAATATGATATATATATATTGTGTGTATATATATTATATTATATATATTTACATAATATGCACACAATTTACATAATATTTACATAATTTACACACATATATAACTCCATACCACCCACATACAGATTTATTAAACAATTTACGTTGAAACAGTAACCAAAGTTGTTTCACGACTGAGAGGTTGGTGTTCTGGCAGTGACTGAGGCCTTAAGCCTGGGTACTGTGGAAGTTGTAGTTCCACAGTAGCTTTGTTTCAGTGAAGAGGATAACAACTCCGTCGTTTCCCAGTCTACGAGGTTGGGTGCCTCAGCAGTCCTCATATGGTGCCACCAAACCTGGAGGGTTCTTGTAAAACTACTGGTCCTTAATCAGTGATGGAAGCTTGGAAACTTAAGTTCAGCAGCCGCAAAAACAGGACAATTAACTTGATAGACAAGAGGGAAGGCCTCGCAAGAAAACTGTGACTAGCCCCCCTTCTGCCTTGCCTTTTTATGTAAGTTCCTACTAGAAGCCACTGCCCAGATTTTGGGCTAGCCTTCCCTCATCAATTAGGGCAGTCAGAACAACCCCTCAGTTGAGGTGCCCTGCTCATGTGATTCTAATTTATGACAGGTTGACATCAGAACCAACCACGAAAATTACTAATCAATTTCACATGACCTCCTTCCTTCTGGCCGCCATCTGCTGCATCTTTGCAGAAGAGAAACATACTCAGCCTTCGCTTACCCTTGTGTTCTTTGATTTGCGGATCTAAGGTATACACTCCCTCTGCATTTTAAATATCAGCAAAACAGCTGGTGGTCACAAAAGCAGCAAGGAAAATCAGTTGACAGTGGGTGATATGCCTCCAGTTTCTGCTGTGGCAAAAGCAACAGGTCAGCAACTCAACATAAAGCATAGAAAGAAAGCCTTCCCTCCATGGGTCTCTGGCACAGCCATTGCTCATTGATGAAACTAAATGGGAAAGGGAGTCCCAAGAATGTCTAGAATCTTGGCTAATCTTTCAACTGCAATGTCCTCTCTGCTTCATGGCGATCTGGTGGCATCTCTGTACCTGTACAATTGCAGCACTAATGCGAACAAGCACCTAGTGTGAAGCCCAACAGTCTTCAGGATCCTATCATGACCGAGGCATTAATTCACCTGTACTGCTTCGGGAGTTGAAGAAATCCTAGCACAAGAATGTGAAATGACAAACTCACTGGCTGTTGAACCTTCGGTATTAAGATTTTACATGTTCTTTTGTGTGGGTATGTCTAAAGGTGACCTTTATTTTGTATTTTATTTTATTTTTAAATGAACCATAAGGTTTACTTATGGCATTTTCATGTCCAGTCTTGGTTACTTTCCCCGTCTCCATCTCCCTGCCTTCCTGCCATCTCCACTTGTACCACCATTCTTGGTATTCTTCTTTCTACTTTTATATCTCATGTATCTATTCTTCTCCCTACTTTTCTTTTTTTTTTAGATTTATTTATTTATTTATGTATATAGTGTTCTGCCTGCATGTATGCTTGCAGGCCAAAAGAGGGCACCAGATCTTATTACTGATGGTTGTGAGCTGCCATGTGGTTGCTGGGAATTGAACTCAGGACCTTTCAAAGAGCAGGCAGTGCTTTTAACCACTGAGCCATCTCTCCAGCCCCTTCTCTCTACTTTTAAAGCCTTATTTGTTCCTGTTCATGGGGTCCTTTCTAGTTTTGTGGTCTTTACACATCTATCAAAATTAGAATCCAGGACCCGTAGATGAGAGAGAATATGCGGTATTTGTCTTCCTGAGTCTGTGCTGTATCACTTAATAGCTTCTAGTGTCATCCATTAACTGGAAAATTCCATATTTTTCACAATGTATCACATTTTCATTATGTATTCATCTTGGCATAGACATTTAGGCTGATTCCATTTTCTAGTTATCATGACTAAATTATCAATAAATATTGATGTGCAAGTTTTTCTGTAGTAGGATAAAGTCCATTGGTTATATGCTCTGGAGAGGTATTTCTCTGCCATATGGTAGGGATATTTTTAGCTTTTAAGGAAATATCCACAATAATTTCCATGTTGGCTGCACCAATTTAGACTCCCACCATCAGAGAATAAAGGGCCTCTTTTTCTACATCCTTACCGGAATATGCTAGTACTTGTGTTTTTGATGGTAGCCATTCTGCTGGGAGTAAGGTGGAATCTGAAAGTGGTTTTCATCTCCCTGATGGCAAAGATGCTGAGCACATTTAAAAATTTAAAAAATTTATTGTCTGTTTGTATTTATTGTTTTGAGAACTTTCTGTTTAGTTCATTGGCCCTAGCATTGACTGGTAGTTCTCTCTCTCTCTCTCTCTCTCTCTCTCTCTCTCTCTCTCTCTCTCTCTCTCTCTGTGTGTGTGTGTTTAATTGTGGATTCTTTGATTCTTTGTATATCCTATATGTTAACGCCTTATCTAAAGTATACTGGCAAAGTTTCTCTCTTTTTCCAGAGGCTGTCTGCTCATTTTGACAGAGTTTCTGTTGGTGTGAAGTTTTTAATGTCATATGATCCCATTTGTCAATTTTGGGAATGATTTTCTCTGCTGTTGGGTTTTGCTCAGAGTATTATTGCCTATACCCATATCCCAAAGTGTTTTAACTGCTTCTCTCTAACATTTTCAGATTTTAAGTGAAGGTCTTTGATACACTCTGGATTGATTTTCATAAATGGATACCCAGCTTGCCAGCACTATTTGTTGAGTAGGGCTTTTCCAGCGTATGTTTTTGACACCTGTCTTAGTTTCATCATGTTGCTATGATAAAACATACTGACCAAAAGGAAGTTGGAGGGGAAAGGGTTTATTTAACTTACAGGCTTACATTCAGGGAAGTCAAGGCAGGAATTCAAGTAGGACCATATATAAACATGGTCTTTTTCTTGTTCATAAAGATTTTTATACATCCCAGGAGAACCTACCTAGGAGTGGTGATGCTCACAGAGGGATTGGCCCTCCTACATCAATCAATCATCAATCAAGACAATCCCTAAAAGACATGACCACAGTCAATATGATCATGGTAATCCCTCAATTGAAACTTCCTCAAATGACTCTAGGCTATGTTAAGTTGAAAGCTGAAGATACCTGTGACATCCCACTCCTTGTCAACTTGACACATAATTGCAATACTTCAAGTCTTCTTGTCCCCAAGATATCATGTTAATATTGTAGCACAAAACACACCAGAACTTTGAAAGTTCCACAGTACTGAGAGATAGCTGTGCTTGAAAAGTTTTCTTTAAAATCCAAAATTTCTCAACTGGAGCTCTTATAAAATAAAAAATGAGTAACATACTTAGGTTTTACTTCAAGGTCTAGAGATGGCTCAGTGGTTATGAACACATAAAATTCTTGCAAAAGACCCAAGTTTGCTTGCAAGCACCCACATTGGACACATGACAATTACCTGGGTGACTACAGCTCCAGGGATATGACACCCACTTTTGACCTCTGTGGGCACTTAAAGACACATGGCAGGCATACATGCATACATATAAATAAAAATAAATCTAAAATAACCGAATTTACTTCAAAAGGAAAAAAAAACTGTGGCACATAAAAAACAAAACACACAAACAAACCTACCCCAAACTAAAACCCAAACAACTATGTCTTAGTTAGGGTTTTAATCCTGTGAAGAGAAACCATTGTCCTGGCAATTTTTAAAAATTTTTCTGTTCTTTTCTTTTTTTGTTTTATTTATTTATTTATTCATTTATTTAACATCCCAGTCTCAGTTTCCTTCCCTTTCCTCCTCCCAATCCCGTATCTCCCCCTCTGTTCCTACACTCCTTCTCCATTTCTGTTTAGGAAAGGACAGGTCTTTCATGAGTATCAATAAAACATGGCATATCAAGTTTCTGAAAGACTAAGTACCACTATGTATTAAGTCAGAGATAGCTCCTGTTTCCACAGTTAGGAGTCTCACAAGAGGATCCTAAGTTACACAACTGTAACATATATGCAGAGGGCCTAGGTCAGTCTCATGCAGGCTCCTGGTTGTTGGTTCAGTCTCTGTGGTTCAGTCTCTGTTGGTTCAGATTCTGTGGGTTTTCTTGTGGTCTCCTTGACCCCGTTGACTCCTACTATCCTTTCTTCTCTTCTGCAGGATTTCTGAGCTCTGCGTAGTGTTTGGCTGTGGGTCTGCATCTGTTTCTCTCAATTGCTGGATGAAGCTTCTCTGATGACCATTGGGCTAGGCACCAGTTTGTCCAGAGGAGATGGCCAGTTTAGGCTACATATCCCCTTAGTTGGGGTAATCCTTGTAGATTCCTGGGAGATTCTCCTGCACCAGTTTTTTTTTTATCTGATACTGAAATGTCCCTCCCTTCCAGCAGTCTCTTTCAGTACTCCCCGTCTCTGCCCTCCACAACCTGATTGCTCATGTCCCATCCCCACCTGACCTCAGTTCACTCACAACCCCCCCCTCTGAACCATTGTTGCTAATTCCTCTGGATTTTTTGATTGTAGCATAGTTATCCTTTATTTTACAGCTAATCTCCAAGTATGAGTGAGTACATATCTTCTTTGTCTTTCGGGGTCTGGGTAACCTCACTCAGGATGATTTCTTTTTCTGTTCCATCTATTTATTTTAAAGTTCCTGGTGTCCCTGTTTTTAACAGCTGAGTAATACTCCATTGTGCAAATGTAACACATTTTCTTTTTCTGTTTCTCAGTTGAGGGACATGTTGGTTGTTTCCAGGTTCTGGATTTTTATTACAAATAAAATTGCTATGAACATAGTTGATCAAGTGTCCTTGTGGTATGATTGAGCATCCTTTAGATATATTACCAAGAGCAGTATAGCTGTGTCTTATAGATTATTTCCCAGTTTCATGAGAATCTGCCACATTGACTTCCAAAATGGCTGTACAAGTTTTCATACCCACCAGCAATGGAGAAGTGTTCCTCTTGCTCCACATCCTCTCCAGTCTACGCTGTCACTTGTGTTTTTGATTTTAACCTTTCTAACAGGTGTAAGATGGAATCTCAGAGTTATTTTGATTTGCATTTCCCTGATGGCTAAGGATGTTCAACATCTCCTTAAGTTTTTCTTGACTATTTGAGATTCTTCTGTTGAAAATTCTCTGTTTAGATTTATACCCCATTTTTAAAATTGGATTATTTGACTTTTTGACATCTAATTTCTTGAGTTCTTTATAAATGTTGGAAATATAAATTTTGGAAATGAGTTCGTTATTGGATGTGGGATTGGTGAAGATATTTTTTGCATTCTGTGGGCTGCCATTTTGTCCTACTGACAATGCCCTTTGTCTTACACAAGCTTTTTAGTTTCATGAGGTTCCATTTATTAATTGTTGATTTTAGTGCCTGTGCTATTGGTATCCTGTTTGGTATCTGGAGTTCTGGTTACCTGCTTGGTCTCTGGGATTCCTAGTATGGCATGGACTTCAATATAGCAGAAGTTTTCTGCCAGGGTTGGGGTCTCTAGCTCTGCTTTGCCAACTGTAAAGCAGAAGTCTTCTTCTGAAGATATAGGCCATAATATGGAGCACAGGGGAAAGAGTGGAGTCTGGGTTTGTTGGTTGAGCTTAAATGACTTCAGCCATTTGCAGCCTCCAGAAAAACTGTTGGTGCTGTGGGCCAGAATATGGAGCCCAAGGCAGAGTCTCGATTTCATTTCTCTCTGCCACTGAATAGTATTCCATACTGTTTAGTACCACATTCCCATTATCCACTGGTTGGTTGAAGAACATACAGATTGCTTCCATTTCTTAGCTATGGTGACTAGACCACTCTTAGCAAGTATCTGAGGGGGAGGGTGTCAAATCCTTTGGGTGTGTGCCAAGGAGTGGTACAGCTAAGTCATACAGAGATTCATCTTTAGGTTTTTGAGAATTCTTCTGATTTCTATAGTGGCTACACACTTTTACAACCCCACCTATGAGGAATCGGGGTTCCCTTCACTCCAGCTTTTGCTGTCTATCATTCTGCTGATCTTTGCCATTCTGATTGAGGTGTGAGGAACTCCCAGAGTAGTGGCAATCCCCTGACACAGTGACAGGGGCGGGGAAAACAAAGCAGAAAAGTAAAAAAAATTAGATTTAGTTTATATAAACATTCTCTACTTTAAAACTTATAAATTCATCTTGTTAGATATGGTTAAAGATCTGTTAAAGTTAAAACTAGTTTAAAAGTTAAAACTAGTAACACTGGAAATCAAAAATTAAAAATCTATACATAGGCAATTTTAAAGGAACAACATGACATGATTGAAATTTGGATTGCCACTACTTTTAGTCAGCCACGTGGCTGGTTGCCATTTTGCTAAAGTTAGAAAAGATAGATGTCATATGATATCACCACTGTCTTCATTAAAGGAGGCCACACGGAATGGGCCTACCTAGGAGGCAGCAACAGATCTCCAACATAGTTTGGATTGAAATAGACTTTTATATGATGATTCATGTTCAGTCCTAAAAACAAGATTTATGAAAAAAAAGGATTTAAAATATTAAAGTTGCATCTCAATGCTTTTATACACAAAAATGTACCTTGCTCTGGCAACTAAACTTGGTAATTTAAGAGTCACTGAGGCTAAAGACATGAAGAAATCATAGGGGACAGCTGAGGTTTGCAAATGTACGGCCCGACCAGAGTCCCAAAGAGAGTCCAGATGCAAGGATGGACCTTGACAATTTTAGAAATGCCAGTACCAGGTGATAGTCACCAGAAGTGATAGTCACCAGAAGTGCCAGCCATAGTGAAATGGAGCAGTCTGAGGGCTAGAAGGCAGGCTGTGTATATGCTGCCAAGGGTAGGGCCAAGCCTCTCAAAAAATAAACAAGCAAGCAAGCAAGCAAACAAACAAACACAACTAAAAGGATTATAAATAAATCCCAGATATTGAACTTTGGATTGTTATTGGAGCTTGGTTTTGCCTTACATAGATTGTGGTTTTGCCATGTTTTCTCCCTCTTGAAGTAAAGAAAGGTACTTTATTTTTGATAGTGCAGGAAGACATATGAGAGATTTTAAGGTTTTTAAAGAACGGCTTTAAGAACATTTAAATTTGCCAGGCGGTGGTGGCACACGCATGCATTAATCCCAGCACTCGGGAGGCAGAGGCAGGCGGATCTCTGTGAGTTCGAGACCAGCCTGGTCTACAAGAGCTAGTTCCAGGACAGGCTCCAAAGCTACAGAGAAACCCTGTCTCGAAAAACCAAAAAAAAAAAAAAAAAAAAAAAGAGAGAGAATATTTAAATTTATTAGGCTATGGTACATTTGTGCTTGTAAAATGTTTTATATTGTTAATATTTCAACTTAAAATAAAAAGCTAAAAATTAGGGTCATAGCCATAAGCACCAAATGCTAACCAGAAATTGGAATGTTTGTTTCTTGTGATACAACAAAACAATGACCTAGAGCTTGAAGCAGCTTCTAGGCCTATGGGTCTCAATCCTTTGGGAGTTAAAAAAAACTTTTTACAGAGGTAGCTTAGGACCACCTGCATGCCAGATATTTTTAGCAAGATTCATAACAATGACAAAACTGTAAGTGTAAAATAGTAATAGAAAAATATTTGTAATAGGGGATGGTCACCACAACTTAGGAAATCTATATTGAAAGATCAAAACATTGGAGAAGTCAAGAACCAATGGCTTTTAAATGTCTCTCTGACATTGGGATTCCCCTCTGTATGCTGTGAATATCATTGGTTAACAAAGGAACTGATTTTGGCCTATAGCAGAGCTATAGGGGAACAAAGCTAGGTGGGGAAAACTAAACTGAATGCTGGGAGAAAGGAGGCAGAGTTAGGGAGAAATCATGTAGCCACACCAGAACCAGGCAGAACTTTAGCTGGTAAGCCACAGCCACGTGGGATACACAGATTAATAGAAATGGGTTAAATTAATGTGCAAGAGTTAGCCAATAAGAAGCTAGAGCTAATGGGCAAGCAGTGATTTAATTAATATGGTTTCTGTGTGATTGTTTCAGGCCTAAGCAGCTAGGAACCAACAAGCAGCCTCCTTACAACATCTCTCCTTACTCAAGGTCTATTCGGGTCTAAGAATGTAAGTCTAGTCTTTGTTAATTTTTTTAGGTTTAAACTATCTGGATAAACTGAGCCATATAAAAGTTTTATTTTAATACTAAAAAAGCTTCAATTCAACATCGTTAGTTTTAGGGCTAAACCTGACAGGAATGGAATATAAAGTCCTGGTCTTATAAAAGCTGCTAACTTATTGTAGACTATTAGGGAATATAAATAAACGTATTCATGCTAAGTACGGATATAATTAATTATAGGAATAAGCTTACTTAAAGTCCCATATATATTCAAAGTTAAGCTTAAAACAAATAACTAGTAACAAAGTTTGTCTATTCAGATACAACTAAGCAGCCCTCAAATACGTCAGAGATCTGTAGAATATGGCATTTAAAATGTTGATTACAAAACTTATTATATCACACAGAGAGTCCCAAATCCTAGCAGTGACCCAAGGTCTGCAAAGAAGATTATGGGACACCATGATGTCTTCACCTGGATTATGGCAATGCTGACCACTGGGCAAGATGCCCCTATGCAACACTTGCCACGGGGACCTGGCCCAGACTGTGAACAAGCAGCAGGACACTGGAGAATTGATTGCACCATTTTGCCTAGATAAAGTGAGGTCAGTCTTCTCCATGTCCCTCTACCACAGGAAAATAACAAAACAAAACAAAACTTTCACCTTATGGGCCTGGCAAAGACTGATGCTGTTCTGATACTTCTGCCTACAACACTGTGGAGACCTGGGTATGGCTTACTGGGTATGAACTGGTCCCTGTCATTTTTAATAGATTTGGAAGCTGTTTAGTCTGCACTCAGATATAATTGATCCTTCTTGGATCTCTGAT
>JAQHUG010000092.1:2688115-2699289 GCA_028555095.1 Dicrostonyx torquatus
CTGGATGCCGGGAATACAACCTACACCTCTCCTCTATTTACAACAAAGGGGGACATAACAACAGATACTGAAGAAATTCATAGAATCTTTAGGTCATATTTCAAAAATCTGTACTCCACAAAATTGGAAGCACAATTTTTTAGATAGACACCATATACTAAAATTAAATAAAGACCAGCCAAGCAATTAGACCTATAAACTGCAAGGAAGTAGAAGCTGTAATCAAAAACCTTCCAACCAAAAAAGCCCAGAGCTCGATGGTTTTAGTGCAGAATTTACACCAGAACTTCCAAGAAGAGCTAATACCTACACTCCTCAAAGTGTTCCACAAAATAGAAACAGAAGGATCATTGTCAAACTGTTTTTATGAGGCTACAGTTACCCTGATACCAAAACCACACAAAGACTCAACCAAGAAAGAGAATTACAGACCAATCTCACTCATGAACATGGTTGTAAAAATACTCAGTAAAATACTGGCAAACTGAATCCAAGAACACATTAAAAAAAAATCATCCACCATGATCAAGTCGGCTTCACCCCAGAGATGCAGGGCTGGTTCAACATACAAAATATGTCAATGTAATCCATCATTTAAATAAACTAAAAGAAAAGAAACCATATGATAATTTCATTAGATGCTGAAAAAACATTTGATAAAATCCAACACCCCTTCATGATAAAGGTCTTGGAGAGAGCAGGGATACAAGGAACGTATCTAAATATAATAAAAGCAATATACAGCAAGCTGACAGCCAACATCAAATTAAATGGAGAGAAACTCAAAACGATTCCACTAAAATCAGGAACAAGACAAGGCTGTCCACTATCTCCATATCTCTTCAACATAGTTCTTGAAGTTTTGACTATAGCAATAAGACAACAAAAGTAGATTCAAATTGGAAAGGAAGAAGTCAAACTTTCATTATTTGCACATGATATGATAGTATATATAAGTGACCCCAAAAACTCTACCAGAGAACACCTACAGTAATAAATACCTTCAGTGATGTGGCAGGATAAAAGATCAACTCACAAAAAAAAAAAGAAAGAAAGAAAAGAAAATTAGTAGCCCTCCTATACACAAATGATAAAGAAGCTGAGAGGGAAATCAGAGAAATATCACCTGTCACAATAGCCACAAATAACATAAAATATATCGGGGTAACACTAAACAAAGAAGTGAAAAACCTATTGGATGAGAATTTTAAGTCTTTGAAGAAAGAAATTGAAGAAGATACCAGATAATGGAAAGATCTCCCATGCTCTTGGATAGGTAGGATCAGCATAGTAAAAATGGCAATCCTACCAAAAGCAATCTAAAGATTTAATGCAATCCCCATCAAAATTCCAACACAATTCTTCACCGACCTTGAAAGAACAATAATCAACTTCATATGGAAAAACAAAAAACCCAGGATAGCCAAAACAATCCTGGACAATAAAGGAACTTGCAGAGGCATCACCATCCCTGATATCAAGCTCTATTACAGAGCTACAGTAATGAAAACATCTTGGTATTGGCATAAAAATAGAGAGGTTGACAAATGGAATCGAATCAATACCACATACCTATGAACACCTGATTTTTGACAAAGAAGCAAAAAAAATGTAGAATGGAAAAAAGGCATATGGTGCTGGCATAACTGGATATCAATATGTAGGAAAATGAAAATAGATCCATATCTATTGCCATGCACAAAATTCAAGTCCAAATGGATCAAAGACCTCAACATAAAATCAACCATACTGAACCTCATAGAAGAGAAATTAGGAAGTATATTTAAATGCATTGGCACACTTCCTAAATATAACCCTAGCAGCACAGACACTGACAGAAACAATTAATAAATGGGATCTCCTGAAACTGAAAAGCTTCTGTAAAGCAAAGGACACAGTCAACAAGACAAAGCAACAGCCTTCAGAATGGGAAAAGATCTTCACTAACCCCACATCAGACAGAGGACTAATCTCCAAAATATACAAAAAACTCAAGAAATTGGTCATCAAAAGAACAAATAATACAATAAAAAATTGGGTACAGACCTAAACAGAGAACTCTCAACAGAGGAATCTAAAAATGACTGAAAGGCACTTAAGGAAATGTTCAACATCCTTAGTCATCAGAGAAATGCAAATCAAAACAACTCTGAGATTCTATCTTATACCTGTAAGAATAGCCAAGATTAAAAACACTGATGACAACTTATGCTGGAGAGGATGTGGGGTAAAGGGAACACTCCTGCATTGCTGCTGCAAGTGCAAACTGGTACAGCCTCTTTGGATATCAGTATGGTGATTTTTCAGAAATGAGTAAACAATCTACCTCAAGACCCAACAATACTTCTTTTTGATATATACCCAAAGGATGCTCAATCGTACCACAAGGACATGTGCTCAATATGTTCATAGTAGCATTGTTTGTCATAGGCAGAACCTGGAAAGAACCTAAATGCCCCTTGACTGAAGAATGGATAAGGAAAATGTGGTACATTTGCACAATGGAGTACTATACAGCAGACAAAAATAATGACATTTTGAAATGTGTGGGTGAATGGATCTAGAAACCATCATATTGAGTGAGGTTACCCAAACCCAGAAAGACAAATGTCATATGTACTCACTCATAAGTGGCTTTTGGACGTAAAGCAAAGCAAAACAAAACAAAACCAAAAACCAGCCTTCAATTCGCAATCCCAGAGAACCTAGACAGCAAAGAGGACCCTAAGAGAGGCATACATGAATCTAATCTACATGGGAAGTAGAAAAAGACAAGATCTCTTGAGTAAATTGGGAGTATGGGGACCATGGGAGAGGGTAGAAGGGAAGGGGAGAGGAAGGGAGGGGGCAGAGAAAAAGTATAGCTCAATATAAACAATAAAAAATTAAAAAAATTAGAAAGACCCTGTCTCAGAAACCAAACCAAACAGTTAATTATGAATATGAAAATTCTTTAAGCTGTTTATTACTATACAGGCGAGAGTTGCCTGTGTATCACTCTCACTTCTAATAAGTTTCAAAGATTAGAACTTTGCCCATGACCTGATAGACACTACCAAAGAGAGCTACGGAAAGTTGCCCATGACCTGATAGACACTACCAAAGAGAGCTACGGAAAGCCGTGTGGACTTGGGGAGAAAGAGGCAGAACAGTGGGGGAATAAATAGGAAAGCAAAGCACAAAGGGAGGTGGCTGGTTTCACAGTGAGGCATACCATACAGAGCAATCTTCCCCTTATTTTGTAATTCATATTATTATAAAATATTATAAACTGAGTTGTTAGAGAAAGAGAAGTAATGAAATGATATTAATTGGCTTCATATTAATTATGCTAAATACTATTTCTGAAAAATATCTAAAAACAGTTTAAAAAGAGCTAATGACGTTATATTATTGGGCAATGTGTCTATAATAAACATTAATTATATGGTATTAAACCAGTCCATAGAGCTTTTGAAAGGTACAACACGCTAATAAAACAGTGGAAGCCTAATTGCTGCTTTAGATTTTAGAACTGAAATAGCTTAATGATAAGAAATATTTTAATGAGAAAAAAACATGCACAAAACATTTTGTATAACGTATTTTTTCAGTGTAGGGAAAAAACGTAAAAGTCAATAAAATCAAAAGAAGTACTCAGACCTTATAACCCAGACAACGCCATTAAATTCCTCTTATTTCTAGCATAGCTCATCGTGTGGGTTTCAGAGCCTTCTGTAAGTCAGCCACTAGAGAGCAAACTTCTTCTTTTTATCAGGCTGTAGCTTTACTATTATTAATTTTTTTTAAAAAAAGCCAAAAGCCTTACACCATATATGTAGGTAGCCTCACAATACCACATTATCTGACTGTAAAATCTGATAATACAGCTTCTAGGTGTTGGGGGCAATGGTGAGGGGAATGGAAGTGGGAATTTTAAGACCATTTATATTAAAACTGTAAGAAAGAACAAGGGAGATGCGGTTACGTTGAGCCTCCTTCCTGCACTGAAAATGAAACCTGCTGCTAATGGAGCCTAAAGTCTTCCATTTCATCCCATGTATGAAATATGACAGGCACTGTTGCCTCTGACAGGCATCTCGTGCCTTCTTCTAGTTTAAGTCTCCAGAGAGCTGGGGAAACGATGCTGTTCCCAGACAAAGTGTGGCTAGATTATACTGTCTGCTACCTCTGCCACTTTTAATTCCAGAGGCTCTGGCTGGAAAAGAGAAAACGGCCTCTTTAAGAACGTTTGCATCATTGAACTAACCTCCATGTGGATGTTTCTGCCAAAGGTGAGTGTGGTACCCAAAACATTAATGTGTAACCTGCTAAAGGGTACCTAGGAAGACAGGAGAGAAGCAAGGAGTGCATAGAAAGCTTGGTTACCAGGCTCTGGGTCTTCCTAAGCCTCCTCTTTGCCAGAATTGTGGGATAATCAACTGAGCTTTCCTGGTGACTGCTTAGCAGTTGGTCAGAGGGGTTCTTGGTGGAACAAAGTTACTGGAATCAGATTTTACCTCTATTGTCTGGGCTTTGCGCCATCAGAGAGTTAGTGGTTTACATTTAATAGCTATAGGTAGTTTACAAAAAGTATCTCAGAAAGGCGGTTTCAAAATCTTCAAGGGAACACCTCTCCAAGGTTCATTGGCTGTCCTGGTTCATTTGATTTTGTATGTTGGGAGACATAGGTAAGCTGTCAAGGTGTGAACAATTTTTGTTAGCAAATTCTCCTATTTTACAAGGTTCAGACTCACAGCTCATACTCCAGGCCCTGTTCCCCCACTCATCATCTCTCAGCATAGATACATGCCCAGCAAGCCCCTCCACCCCTGCATGCCAGTTCCAGTGCCTCCCACTATGGACACACGCTGAATGCATGTGATCCATGACCACTGTAGCAAGCACTCACTAAGTGAGGTCTTGTGTTTACAGCGAGAAGCTGAAAAGCCTCCCCCATATAAGAGAAGCAGACTTTGCACCGTTCTCTCAAGTGCTGTTGAGAGTAGGAAAGAGGAGAACTGGCAGCTTGCTAGAGGTTTCGGTTGCCAAGGTGACATCTGCACGGAGAGGTGGATGCTTCCCATGGAGAACTGGAAACTTAACTAGGGCTTAGGGGAGAACACCTACCCTGGAACCAGACTGCTGATTGTCTAGATGGGGAAACTTGAGCAATTTATTCAACTCCTTAATACCACGGAGTCATAAACAAGAGGCAATAAACATCACCTTTCTGGTGTTCTCTTCAGGAATTTAGACTTGACTGTGCATTTCCATGGGTCTGTGGTGGGGGAGTCAGCCAGATTCTGACACATCAAGGAGTCCCCAAGGAAGGACCTGGAAGTAATCCTGAGGGAGTCAGGCTGGCGGGCAAGTCTGACTCAGCCTTGACACTCCATGGAAGAAGGGAGTCAAGGCAAACAGCTGTTATGTGGTATTCTTTCCTATTGACCCAGTTTCCTGCGGGGGCGGGGAGAATCTTAGTAGAGATCTGAGAGAATTCCTTCTTACCTCCTATCACTGAGACTCTAGGAGCACAGCAGAGTTGCTTCCATAGCCTCTAACCCTACTATACCTTGAGACTGAGGCAAGGAAAAGAGAGGTTTGAAGGATTGACAGGTCCAGAGCCGACAGGCCAGCATTCTCATCCCCATGTCTCTAAGGCTTCTGCTGGGGTCTGGGAGTGGCCCAGAGGAGAGTATTACTCAGGAAAAACAGCAGCTCATTAATGCCACATAGCACTGTTCCTGGGCGCATTCCAGAGAGACCCTGGGAAAACTCAAAATGTTAGGTGGGTACATGCTGTGCAGGGGGAAACAGAGGCTGACAGGGTAAGAGCTGCAAATAATAGCTTATTATTTCTTCCTTTAGCTGTTGAACCATCTTTCTGGTCTCATTATTATAATTTGATATTTAGTTAAATACCCATTTGCTATTTTCATTTCATTACTATGTGGACATTGCTCAATATGGACCTCAGTATTACACTGTGGCTACATTTTCTTCTGTATACCTTTTGGGTTTGGATGTTAATGCTGGTTATTTTCACTTGATTCACTTTTTTTTGACATATCATAAGTCTTCTCCATTTGAAAAGCTATAAAAATGGCTTTTTATATAAGTTTCACATGGTCAAATCTGTCATATAATTTGTCATTTCTATTTTATTCTGTAGAATTCTTTCTGACCCTTCTAACCTCCATTCCATTCCTAAGACAAATGTCTGTAGATTTTCTTAGTGATGAGTTATCATCAGTTTTGTTTTGGGCACACTATAATGCAGCCAGCTTTCAATATTCATAGATTCTGCATCTGCAGATAGAGCCCCAAAACAATTTTTAAAACTTTGTCTATAGTGGCCAAACTACTTTCTTGTCATTATTCTCTAAACAATGTATCATAGCTGTTGTTTTTATGGTCTTTATATTAAATCAAGTTTAATATATAACCCAGAGATTATTTGGGAGTCTTGTGTATTGATTATATGCAAATTAAGAAGGATTTTATGTAAGGGACTTGGATGTCTTTGGAAAGGAGTCATAAAAGCAGACTCCTACAAATAAAGAAATGATTGCATCTCCAATATTTGTATCATTTATTTTACCACAAAGAAGTGATGAGTGTTTGAGAAGAGAAATATGTTTTAAATGTTACTCAATAGATGCATGTATTGAACATTGGGACCCTGTTTATATGTGCATGTTTTATATGTATCTATTTTAAAATATTTTTTTAAAAAGAATGAGATAATAAGTCACAGTGTAAGAGGAAATGTTTCCAAAATTCACATCTGATAAAATACTTTATCTAAAATAGGAACTTCAAGCATAAGAAAGCAAATAACACAGCTGAAAAATAGGCAAATTGTCAGAACAGAAGACAGCATGTGAGAGAAGGCACACAGACAGCAGGTAAGAGCATGACATTCAGCATCATATGTCATCATATGTTACATGTTATGTGTCACTGTACACATACGATAGATTTTAAAGTCCAAATCACAGACACCACCAAATACCAGGAAGGATATGGAGTGACAGGAATGCTCATGTGTTGCTGGTGGGACTTTCAAATGTCATAACTTTAGAAGGTGTGTGTGGAGTCTCTTACAAAAATTAAGCACAGTCTTAGCACATAACCCAACATTCCAAATGAGTTCAAAGTTGAGGTCTGTACAAAACCTTCATATGAATATTTACAGTAGCTTGATTTGTAATTGCCCAAACTTGGAAGCAGCTGTCTTCTAATAGGTGCATAGGTGAGCATACAATGGAGCACCCACACAATTTAATATATTAACAAAATGAAGAGGTGGAAAGATGAGAACAGACGCACATGTTCTGAGTGAACAAAGTTAGTTAGGAAGGACTGTATTATTCTCACTACATGATATTCTGGGAAAGGTAAAATTGCAGACAGTGAAAATATTGATGGTTATGGGGAGTTTAAGGAGGAGAAGGGTGAAGGAGAATATTCAGACAGTGAGACTATCCCAATCAATATTGTGATATGCATATGTACATCTATATTTTACTATATCTATATATTTTCCAAATGGTATGTACATATCATTAAAGATTTGCCTAAGCCCACAGATGAACACATCTTTTAGTGCATCTAATATTGATGACAAAGTTCTTCATTTGTGAATTATAACATATTTATCACATTAACATTGGCGAAGGCTTTCTTAGCATCGGTTCCTTTACTTTGTAGTTGCTGTTGGTAGACTCCTTGCTTCATTGTACAACTTGTTTTCCAGTTCTCTAGCTGGTTTCTCACAATGTCTTTGACATTTTCTCCTGCTTTTGATGCTATCCCGTTTCCTGTGTGCCTCACACCTGCACTAGGTGTTTATTTGGCGCTTACGTTGGAAGCTTTCCTCAGATTTCTGGCAGTACTTGTCTGTTTGTAGTGAAGAACAGAAATGACAAGGCTCCTTGGAGGCTCTGCCTGCATTTGTGGGGCTGACTGATGTGAACAGCAGATGAGCACAGAGCTTGTTGGGGATCCTTTTGTACATGGCATTCAGAGGAGGATGCTCCCCGCCCCTGGTGGACATTGCTCAGGAGCTGGCAATGGAAATGATCCGGTCTCCAGGAGGCGGGTTTTATTTGCACCCTCTGTTGTCAGCATGGAGTTGCCTCTCTTTCTTCCTTTCTATTTGGTTTACGTATGGAGATTCTGACTATAGGTATTACAGGATGATGGAGGGATAGCTATTTCACCATACAGAGTAGGAGTGAGAACCTGGTTTAGGAATACCTTACCTCTTCTTTAAATATATGTTTCAAAGACTACATCTTCGTCTTCCTGTTCACATCTGGTGCCCAAGGCAGCTTGGTTATCTGCTCTCTGAGCTTCTTTCAAAGTTCTGTGGACAAGTCAGTACTAATATCAGTTGCTATTTCCATTACAGTTGCTTATTGTCATACACAGCACAGTTACCTTGGTTTGATCGTCTGTTTTGATTTTTCTGATAAGTCATTTGTCATGCCCCTGTCTGTTTTCAGTCTTCCTATAATGAGAAGGATACAGTTGTTTAAGTAAAATGTGCACCCCACTCTCAATATATCCATGTTGTATGACTGAAACATGTGAATGTTGCCTTATCTGGAAACATAGTCTTTGCTGGCTGGTGTGATTAAATGACGTTTTTTGAGGTTAGAAGATCATCATGATCATTTGAGTGACACTAAATGCACCCACAAGTATCCTTAAGATATAAAAGATACAGAGAAGAGACAGCAAAGTGATCATGGAGGCAGAAATTAGAGTGCAGCACTCTCAAAGGAACTGCTGGAGGTGCAGGGTTCTGGGAGGGGCAAAGAATGGATTCTCCCCTAGGGTCCTCAAGGGAGCAGGACCCGCCAACACCATGACTTTGGCCTTCTGGCCTCCAGAAATGTGGAAGAACAATGCTCCTGTTGCAAGTTACCGTGTTATAAAGTACTATGGAATTAACACAAATCGTCTTCTAGTTTTACAAAAGACAGGATTTATGTTTCAGATTTTTATTTTCTTGGTTAGTATGAGCAAGGGGCACTTATTATGCATGTTGAATCTGGAAGTCATTCAACCTGTTTTAATATTTCTCCAATTTTTGGAACATTGGTTTCTTTTAGTTAGTTCTCATTATAAATAACACTGGTGATGCAGACCTTAAAATGTTTTTTTTTTTTTTCAAAAAGCCAGGGTAGATGGCTACACTAACAAAAACACAGACAATTGATGATCTCATTACAGCAAATCCCGAAGAAGAAGAAAAAAACCGCACAAATTAACATCACCAACAAAAAGCCAGGGTAACAACTCAATCAGTAAAGTGCTTCCACATAAAAACTTTAGTACAGGTTTCCAGCACCCATGGTAAAGCCAGGTATAGAATTACATTCCTGTAACAAGTGATGGGGAGACAAAGACAGGAGGATCAACTGGGGTTTGCTGGCCAGCCCAATGTAACCCAACTGGGGAGTCTCAAGTTCAGTGAGAGACCCTGTGTGTTGACTAATTTCATGTCAGCTTGACACAAGCTAGAATTATCTGAAAGGAGGGAACCTCAATGAGAAAATGCCTCCATAAGATTAGGCTGTAGTGCATTTTCTTAATTAGTGATTGATGGGGGAGTGTCCAATCCACTGTGGTTAGTGCCATCCTTGGGCTGATGGTCCTTGTAGCAGGATTTTATTTGGACCACCAGCTCCCAAATAATGGCACAGAGACTTCTTGTTAACCATGGAAGCTTGACCTTAGCTTTGGCTTGTTCCCAACTAACTCTTATAGTTTAAATTAACCCATTAATATTAATCTACATTCTGCCACATCGCTCATTACCTCTGCTAAGTATCATATGTCCCACTTGCTCTGTCTGACTGGTAAATTCCGCCTCTCTTCTTCCCAGAGTTCCTCTCTCTTCCTGGAAGTCCCACCTATCCTCTCCTGGCTAGCTGTTAGCCATTCAGCTCTTTATTAAGCCAATCAGAAGGTGCCTTGGAGGAGATACTCTTCACAGTGTACAAAAAAAAGTTATCTCACTGTAGTCTTGGGTTGAATAAAAAAGCAGGTTGAGCAGGTCAGTAAGCAGCACTATTCCATGACCTTGCAACAGCTCCTGCCTCCAGGTTCCTCTCTGTTTTTCTGCCCTGAGTTCCCTCATTGACGGACTGTTACCTGAAAGTGTAACCTAAAGTAAACCCTTTCCTCCCAATGTTGCTTTGGCCATGGTGTTTATCACAGCAACAGTAACCCTAACTAGGACATCCTGTCTTTAAAAACATGCTGAGAGTGCTTGGGGAAGATATCCAGCATTGATTTCTGGCTTCTACGTGCATTTGCACATGTGTATACACACACACAAATTTTACTAATTATTTGTACTTATTTTTCAGTGGGTCATGTATTTGTATCCTTTGAGTGTCTGACTGTTTCTTCAACATGATTTCCAGAGAATAAATTAAAATTAAATGACCCTAATTTTAGATTTATGTGTTTTAATAAAAAGCTTGCCTGAATAATTTTTTTCTTTCTAAGTTTATTTGCAGGGTTGGGGAGTTGGACTCAGAAGATAAAGTTGTTTATTGCCCTGATGACCGAGGTTCAATCCCCAAAACACATGTAAAGGTGGAAGGAGAAAACTGATTCCCCGAAGTTTTTTCCCGGACTTCATACGTGGCCGCTGACATGTATGGCCACATTCACATACAAGTAACTAAGTTAAAACACATTTTTCTCTCAAGAGCTATGTGAGAATACTACTTTCATCCGAGACTCTCCCACAGTGAAAGTTATTATCCTTCATTTATATTGTGATGGAATATAAGATCATCCATACAAAGAGCCTCTAGCTTAAATTTGCTTGCAGTTCTTTAATAGCAATGTGGACAATTCTCATGTGTTTAATATATAAAGATATATATTTCTATGTGTAGCTTGCTTATGTCCTTTGCTCATTTGTTGATCAAGACTTTAATATTCTTCTTGTTACAAGGGTATGGGCATGCACATTTAAAGATGCATTTTAAATTAAAATATAAGTATATCACTTTCCTCTTTCCTGGTCGAGCTTGATTTGATGAGCTCCCAATAGATCAAGCACACTCTCTCTGTTGGTGGGCCAGTCCCTCATGGTCCTGATTTCCTTGCTCATCTTCTCCCTCCTTCTGCTCTTCCACTGGACCTTGGTAGCTCAGTCCCTT
>JAQHUG010000092.1:2715112-2725326 GCA_028555095.1 Dicrostonyx torquatus
GTTCTGTCTACTCCGCCCACCTAAGGGCTGACCTATCTTATAAGGAAGGCAGCTCTTTATTCAACCAATAAGAGTAATACAAAATACAGGAGAACACTCCCACATCACTCTTCTGTATGCTGTGAATACCATTGGTGAATAAAGAAACTGCCTTGGCCTGTTGATAGGGCAGAACTTAGGTAGGCAGAGAAAACAAAACTGAATGCTGGGAGAAAGGAGGGAGAGTCAGAGAGAAGCCATGTAGCCCTGTTGGGGACAGACACCGGAACTTTACCCGGTAAGCCACAGCCACGTGGCAATACACAGATTACTAGAAATGGGTTAAATTAAGATGTAAGAGTTAGCCAATAAGAAGCTAAAGCTATGGGCCAAGCAGTGATTTAAATAATATGGTTTCTGTGTGATTATTTTGGGGCTGAGCATCTGGGAACCAACAAGCAGCCTTCTTACAAACAATGGAGTTAGCCTGGTGCTAGTCTGCTACTAGAGATTAGATCATGTATGGAGTTGGCATGTATGGAGTTGGCATGTTGCTGGTCTGAATGGTCCCAGATGAAGGGCAGTCCTTAGTTGGGGTTTGGAACCATAGCTTTCATTGATAACATCCTCGAGTGGTTTTTCCTGTTCCCAGATACACAATACCTCAAACAGTGCACACTGTACCTAGAACTGACCATTGCGGGAATTACCAGTCACTGTTGCACACTGTGTTAGAGCATGTGACTTCCCCACTATGGCAGGCAGAAGTAAAAAAGAGCTCATGCTTGTCTTGGATCAGAGTGAGCACTGGCTACAATGAGAGCCCAATGAAAAGAGCTGTCATTATTCCTGCGAGACATATAAAAGGAAAGCAGGATTTTGTTCAAAACTACACCTTAACAATCCCCACTTTACACAGCTATAGTGCAGGTCAGAACAGGACCAGACACCCCATGTCTGCTGCGAGAGGTGTGGGTGAGTGAGACGACAGGCTGCATCACAGCAGGGCCATGGCCTTTTCTCTAGAGCCTCCGAGCATGCTGTCAAAAAGGGAAAGAATCATCCTCTGTTTTTCCATTGAGAAAGTTAAATGCACAAGATCAAAAACAACCCAAAGACTCAGGTGTGGCAGAGACAAGAAAATCAGAAAGCCAATGTCATTCTTGGCTCCATCAGGTATTTGAGGCCACCTGGGCTATGTGAGACCCAGTTTCTGAACAAATAAGTTAGAAAACAAAAACATAAAAAAGAATGCAGCAAAAACTCATCTTCCACCTTACCGTGCTCTTTTCTCCAGAGGCACCATTATTAACAGCTTCTCGAGCATTTTTTTCCTGAAATATTTTATGCACAAATGATATATTCAGCAGTGTGTAAGCACTTTGAAAAGCACACATCATATTAGAGCACACCCACCTCCAGTTCCCCCATAATAATCTTGCCTGTGAGCAAGGCATTTAGCCAAGGGGAGTGGGAGCTGAAATTCAGGAAGCCATGTTCTCAGGGGGAGGCTGAGTCTGTGTGAAAGGCGTGCCGTTCCTTCTCTGCGGAAAAGAAAGGTACACCCTGTGGTCCTGGGCTCACTCTGTAGCACAGGGCCACTGTTCTCTCTCGTCACTGCACCATGTTTGGCTGCAGTGAGCACAGGGAAAAAGAAAGAGCCAATTTCCTTTTCCGCACACTGTGTGCACCTGTGTGAGCGTGACTGCGGTTGAAGTTTGGCGTTTTGGTTTTGAGATTCTGAGATATTTGGTTTCAGAAGAGAAACAAAAACATGTTGATTTAAAAAGACTTGTGCTCCAGAGGTATTCCATCTTTGATTTTTATAAACAATATTCCAAATTCTCATCACTTTCAGCCTTGGTAATTGCCTTCCAGCTGCTCTGGGAAGTGTTTGCTTTCTTCTCACGGGCTCTAATCATCTTAGCAGGGACCTATCCTCTCTACCCCGTCCTCACCCTCTGTCAGCAGGGCCCTGGGCATGGCAGCCCTTTTCCTTATTTCGGGGGAGATCCTTAATCACAGAAGTTCAGAAGACTCAGTATCCATCATCTGATGTTTTCATTCGGGTGTGGTTCAGTATTACACATTTGAAGATCTTGCCTCTTCTGCATTAAATTTTAATGCATTTTCTGCTTCTCTGAAACATAGAGACAATTTAAATCTCAAGTGAAGAGATTTTCACAGAAAAGCCTATATTCACAGGATAAGTGATTCTGGTGACTTTCTTGGAATGGCTGTGTGAGTCTTGAATCTAAACTTTTGCCTGTCTGCCCGAGGCAGCTAGCCATTCCTCCCATCCTCTTGAGATCTTCTCAAGTTTCATGGTTCTGCAATAGAGATAGATAATTTGTAAGTTTAGTGTTAACATTGATATCCAGTTAAGTAAGTGACTATAAACAAGTAATCACTCCTGAAAACTGGGCGCAGAGCTATTCTACAAAATATAGGTACATGGTGCTCACTGTAAAGCAATTCTGGCTTTCACACTTAAAATATGTAAAAAATACACTGGGGTTTCCAAGGCCTTCATTTCTTTTATAATTAGAGTTGCATCTCCGTGTCTTTGCTAGTGTGTGTGTTGAATACTAAGTTGGCATTGCACAGGCAAAGCACCTTACGTCACAATCACTGTGTCTCCTCCTAACTAAGGCCTAAATCCTTCCACTTGACATAAGCAAAAGCTGCAGGGTAATGACATTAGGAAACTAGAATGACCCCGGCTAATTATTTCAAATATTCTTTCTTAGGGAAATAATTCCCTGAAGGTGTTTTGACTGGGGGTTGAGGGATGAGGGTGGCTTCCAACTTTGTAGTTTCTTCTCACTCGGCTCTTCAGATGATCTTCTCTGCTGCTAAGTGCCCAGTTCTTCCAGGAACTCCCCATATTCCAGTTCTCAGATAAGTGCTTCCAGTGTCCCCCCAGCAGCTGACAGGAATGGGAGGGCAGAAATTAGTGGTGCAGATTAGGTATACCACCCCACAGGAAAGCAGCCAGTTTCTTTCTTAGCTAAAATCCAGAAGGTCATAGGGAATCTTGGCAACCTCATGCTCACCGGAGGCTAGAGATTTGAGAAGTGTTTGGGGGCTCTGATGCCTGGACTGGACCTCCTCAGAGGGGGCCCATATTAGAGGAGTGATAAAGGCCTATCAATAAAAAGCCCCTTCTGGTCTGGCCTGGGTAGAGACCTAACATTAACATGTTAACTGGGTTGGTCAATTACCCAACCTAGTGTTGATCCCTAGGATGCCACACTAAAGAGATAGGTGGAATGATTTTCCCTTTAATGAGACACTGTACTTTTCTTTCCCCCAGTTCTCACCCTTTTGTATAGACTCAAGAGGCTCAGCCACATTGCCTTCCTACCTACCCTTCCTTTTGTTTGGCAAAGCTAATCGGAACTCATATTTTTTGTTTGTTTTTTTCTGATACTTTGGGCTGCCTTATTTCTTTCTCTGTAGTACCCTTCTTCCTGCCACGTTGCTGTGTGCGATCACATGGTGAACCTCCATGCTCATAATCCAAACGCCAGCCAAGGCTTTTCTCTATCTCCATTCGCCTCCTCTGGGCAGCCACTGGGGTGTTTTTCATTTGGATTCTTGTAAAACTGTCTTGAGCTTCTGTTTGGGTCTGCTCTTAATTTCTTTTTCAGTGGGACTAGTAACCCCAAGAAGGGTACTCAGTTTCCCAGGATCAGTCATGGATGTATTAATTTGAATAAAGTGAACTTCGAAGGCTGCCAGGGAGACATACCTTCCTGGCCCTGAAGCCACTCATATTGACCCTGTGACTGAGCGGCTGAGGGAAGTGCCTGGGGAGCTGGGGACTTGTGAATCCCATCCCAGAGCTAGCTTTGTTTTTTCCACATTTTCTCTGCTCTAAGCCAGGAAGAGAAACTAGTTTCCAGAATTCATTTTCTAGCTCCAAGAATATCGAAGCTATTTTGTTTTCTGTTGTAATAGTCTCTGTGCATGTATTGCTTATGTAGGCAAAGGGACATTTTAATGTTGATTGACTGATGCGATCCCTGGGAGATTCTCATTATCACTGTGTACAGCTGAAGAAACAAGGGCATTAAAAAGTTAAATGAGTTGCCTAAGGCCCCACAGGGCAGCTGCTAGGTGGGAGAGCCAGTTCAAACCTGGCAGGCTGTACTGTTCCAAATAGAAGATTAGGATGGAATCCCTTGAGGAAATGAGCTCTAATTATTTCTTTCTTTATGTAGCACGTTGATGAACCTTGTGTATAAAAATGGTATAGATTTTCCCAGCCTAGTTCTTCATAGAATGATGCAAGATTATTCGAATCTAGTGTGCCTCTGGACCCCATCAAATCATTTGACCTCTCTTCTTCATGTCTCTTAAAGAAATGTGTTTATAAGTTTGAAGTCTCATGTCTCTCCCACTTTTCCTGAAACTGACGGGATGTCGACCTGCACACTGACAGGATTCTTTCTGTTATGTCTGAATATGAGTTGATTGTGAAACATAAGTTCAAGGCAAGGATTTGTAGGTATGGCCCCAGGTAACTGCAATATATCCCAAGATGTATTATAATGACAAAATAAAAATAGTCTCGCCTCAAAAAGGATAAGAGATACTTTATTCAGCAGTTAAAAGCTCTACCCCTGAGCTATATCCCCATGGTTTTTTATTTTTATTTTTTGTGTGTGTGAACTTTTTTGGCTTTGATACTTTTTTATCTTATCGATTTTCTTCTTGTTGCTTGTTTTAATTTTATATTTATTTATTTTGCTTTTCCTATTGTTTCTTTTGGGAGAAAGAAAATACGAAGTTGGATGCATAGGGAGATGGGGAGGATCTGGGAAGAGTTGGGGGAGGGAAAACAATATAATCAAAATATAGGATATAAAAAAGTTTAAATTAAAATTTAAAAAGAGAAATAGTTTATTCTGGAGTCAAAATATGTTTGACCATATCTTGGGAACATAGATTTAGACCACCTTATATTCCATGTTGCAACATGGTAACAGTTTGAGGATATTTTTGTAGAAACCAAGCAAAGAATCACATAAATCAAGGTACTTTTCAAATACATTGGTAGAAGCAATAGGTAGTTTGTTAGAGCAAAGCAGGGAAGCTCCGGGAAAGGAGATGACTCTCTTAGCTTTTCGGTCGGTAGAAACTAGTGTCTGCTAAGTTCATACATTTCAAAAGATTTGATATTCTATGCCAGGAAGTGGTGGCGCACACCTTTAATCCCAGCACTTGGGAGGCAGAGGCAGGCGGATCTCTGTGAGTTCGAGACCAGCCTGGTCTACAGAGTGCGTTCCAGGACAGCCAGGGCTGTTAGACAGAGAATCCCTGTCTCAGAAAACGTTTTGGTGTTCTAATAAATTAATCAGCCTTGTAGAAGGGCCAGTAAAAGCTGCAGGTTTTTCTGGAAACTTCGTTTGTAATGTTCTGCCCCAGATGAGACACTCTTAAAACACAGTGCTCAGAGAACTTAGAGTTTTTTTTAAAATGACACATTGGTGTCACTGTAAATCTAGAAGCTGCATGTTTTGGAGACTATTTGTCAAATTGTCTTGCCTTGAATCAAATATGTCATTTGAAATGTTTCATGGTTGCTGTATCATCTCTTAATACTACATATTTGGAATTACAGGTGCAGTTCTCTGTGAGTTCTGTCTTTAGAGTTACCATCATGTTGTCCCTTGTGTCTGACTTCCTAGGAGAAAACAATACTGAAGTAGCTGGTCCCCTCTGCCAGGCAGCCTTGTGGATGCCTGGCATTTGCAAAGGCACTTCACTCTGATTTTCTGTTAACTGAGCATCCCAGTAAGTGTTAGGGACAAGTTCTGGTGTAGGGCAGCCTTTCTGGGTGGGTGGTTCCTTTGGGATCCCTGCTCAGATGCTTATTAAGAAATGTCAGCTATACAGAGACTTTTTATAAAGTCTTTGTTTGTTTGTTTTTTGTTTTCCTGCTTGTTTTCAAAAGAGAAAGAGAAAGAAAGATCATGGAGTTGGGCGGTTGGGGAGTTGGAGAAGGGGACTCCTGACCAGAATGTATTGTATGAGAAATAATTTTTCAATAAAAATTAGAATTTTCTTTTAAAAAAATAAAAGAGACATCAGTTAGTGAGGAAGTGGGATCCACCCTGGCGTCTTATAGAATCAAGAGAAAAAGACTCCTCTAGGGCAAAACAGCAACAAAGCAAACAAATGAACAAACAAAAAATCCACACAAACAACAGTGAGGAGAAAACTTGGTCAAGCAGTCTAGGTTTGAACCAACCGCTGTTTTGTAAATGCCAGTCCCTGGAAGCTGTCCCCACCCCCAGGCTCTTGTCTCCTCATGGTTCCCTTGTCCACAGCAGGTTTGCTGCTGGATCCCTGTTTGATCCACTGCCCCCAACCAATACCTGTGGTTAGTTTTGATTATATTGCTGGCTGAGGTACTTTCACTCAGCTGTGGCTGTCACATGCTCGTCAGAAGTATGAGGAAAACACGGCATTTAGAGATTGTTTTCATTGTGTATTCAGAGATCGGAGACTTTTTAGATGAATAACCCTGAAACAGCAGTCAAAGTTTTCTGATGGGTAAATATGACAATTTAGATGTTTATGACAACTGTAAATCTTCTCTCTATAGCGCCTTGAAAATCTTTTTTAGATTTTCCCATAGGTCCCAAATACTTGGAAATGATTGATTTTAGATGATTAAACATAACTTCTCTGACTTATTTATTTAGTGAGTTGTACCCGAAATCATATTTTTCAAGTTTAAAGAAACAAAACAAATTTACATTTTGAAGTAATTTGTCATTAACTAAGTCAATAATCTCCTTGGGTGTCATCTTTTATTTCCCTTCCTACAGATCAAATTGGAAGTTTCTAATCAGAAGTTTGAGCATCATTTCTTCCCTAGAGGTAGAAGTTACAGAAGACAAGCTAGCTTGCATTCAGAATATGTCCAAGTGGCTACAGGACAGGGAATGGAGAGTTAGCCCATGGCCTCCTGATGTACTCTTCAACTTCAGCATATATTCGGGGGTCTTGGGAATCTTACCATAAAATTCATCTTTTAAGTTTCACCTCTGGAGAGTTTGACCCAGTAGAGTTTGAAAATGTATGTTTTGGTTTACATTTTTATAACCTACATTTTCTTCCAGCTGCTGAGGTGCATGGTTTATGACCATGCTGAGAGTTCCTGAGGCTGGGAAGAGTCTGGCCATTGTAAACTACCTAATGCTGTAAATAAGAGATGCCCTGGAAAGTCTGAAGTTGTAAACTACATGATTTAGAGCAAGTTCTCTGGAAGACAGTCTCTAATGGAAGAAAGTATTGAGTATAACCTGAGATTTTTGGGGTAATCTCAAGAAGAACAGAGTAAGGATGTAGGACAGGGTAAGGCAAGGATCTAAGCAAGTGTGTGGTCTCAGGTGAAGGCCAGCTTTGGTCCATCCCACCTGGGCACTGTGACACGCGCTATACTGTACCTTCTTCAGGTCTTACCCTGAAGAAATGAGATAAGTCTTTTGTAGTTCACATCAGTGTGTCACTGATTTTGAGTTGCACTGGGGTGGATGTGCACCGTGACATCCTATTTATGAAGTGACTTTGTTGCCACATGAGGCATCTCTCATGGGAGAATTCCTGTAGAGTCCCTGGTAACCAGTGCCTCATGAGAGTTGAGTGACGTGTAGTAGCCAAGAAAAGAGAAAGTAGGAGGGGTCCATCAGCATCCAGTGTGCTTTGACAGCACAGTTACAATGCTGTACAATGATCCATGTATTCTGAGAAAGGAAGAACAGCAGGAACATCCATGACAGGCAGTTCTTCTATGAGCAAATAGAGTCTTCTCATGGATGACTCCAATTCGTAGTCACTGTGGCCACTCTTGCTGTAACACTTTATGTAATAAGCTTGCTGCTTTTGCAATTCCTTTTATAATTACAAGGGAAAATATGGGCAATATAGATACTTGCCTTTTTTTTTTTACTAGAATTTTTCATTCTGCTATATAAAATATGACAGTCCCCTCTGGCAATTCTGATAGCCATCATCAAGAAGAGGAACATGATTTCCAGTATTGAATTATGGATTCCCAGGCTGCTGTAAAATCATAATCATTTGCAGATGATTCTGTTTCATGCTTCTTGTAATGACATTGTTTATTGAGAGGAGGTTTCCTTGCTTGGAACTTTCAATGAGAAATGTGCTGTTCTGGAAACCACTGAAGCTGTTGTCATTGGTTACTTGGCTACATGAACTCAAACAGCTTCTCCTAAGTCACGTTTCTGCAGAACATAAGTGTTGGTACTGTGTTCTGCTTAAAGCAAATTAGATGCTGGCATGCTTTTAGAGAATTACAAATTATTTTCAATTATTAAAGACTCTGCAAGTAATAAAACTGCTAACTTTTGTTTTTAACTATTTCCCAGAGTCTGTGTGCTCGCGGAAGAGCTGCCTGTCATAGATATTCTCGTCCTCCTTACTTTCTCAGAATACATGGATCATCGTACAAACTTAACGTGCCATAGAGCACAGTTGAGGGATATGCAAACAAGGCTTCGTGCCTCACAGCATATTAGCCATGCACTCACCAGCAGCTCTGTAAACACTGGTGATCTTTGGAAAACCGACTCCGACATCTTCCTACCAGTGCCAGGCAACCAGAAGGCCACAGAGGGAATCAGAGCAGCTTCTGGGGATAATGGTAGATTTTTGTCCATACTGAAGGGGCCATAACAACAGTAATGTATTAATGAAGGCTTGCAATGGATAGAGAAGGCTCCATGAAACAGTTTATTCATTCTAACCTATAATGACTTAATGAACAAGAAGTTTTGAAATCATCTAGTTCCTAGCTTTGAGTGTTTATTAAATGTCTGGGTTTTTTATTTTTATTTATTTTTTGGAGTGAGTTCTCCAAGGGGAATCATGCAATATTAAAAAGACAGAATATTAAAAAATTAGCCAAGAAGCACTAGTACTGCTCTGGTGATAGTTTAAGAACTGTGGTCCAGTGCCTTTGAATTCACATGGATCCCCATGTTCTCAGTGGAAGGTACCCTTCTAGCATCCTTTTATTAAAAATGTTTAACTTGCTGGGGGTATGTGGCATTCACTGCTTTGCAAAAAAGAGCTTCCATGAGCTGCAGTCTAAAAAATTCAGTGAATGAATATTTATTTGGAAGAAAAATAGCAAATGTTTACATTTTGTAAGCCCTGTGCACAGCACTGTGTAAGCCCTGTGCAGTTCTATAGGAAGCCCATCCCCTGCCAGTTATTATCTTCATACCCACAGAAATTCCAAGAATGTTAGTATTATAAGCTGAAGAAGCCAAGGATCCGTGGAAGATTGTTCAGTAAGCCTTGCAAAGCCAAAAGCTTCATTGCCCCCCCTACTCCCGTGTGTGTGTGCACATGCTCAGAGGCCAGAAGCTGACATCATTCTTTCTTCCTTTTTCACTCTTCACCTTAGTCTTAAGACCAGATTTCTACTAGCGTGGAGCTTACTGATTGGCTAGACAAGCTGTCTAACAAGCCCCAGGATCCTGTCACCTCTGCCTCCCCAGTGCTGGGATTAGAGGTGTGGGCCAGCACATCCCCAGCTCGTTATGTAGGTGCTGAGCATCCTGGTTCACGCTCTTATGCATGCATTCCACTCACCGAGCCATCGCCCACTTCTTTGCCTTGTTCTTAATTATAAGTGGCAAGTTTTCATGGTTCTGTAAGAAAATTCTAGAAGGAAACAGTAAGAGATTTCCTCCCCTGATCTTAACCCCTTCTTGATTATTTATGCTTAGCTATATCAGTCAGAATTCAATCATAGGCTTTTAAAATTCTTGATCCATCACTAAGTAATAGTCATTTTTGACCCACAGGTGGGTGGTAAGACTTTTGTGTGTGTGGTGGGGGTGGAGGGTATGTTGTGTGGGTGTGGGTGTGGATGATACTGTGTGGTAGAGAGGTTAGAGGTCATATTTGATCCCTTATGGCAGAAAATGGATTTTTTTTTCTATTGGAAGCTAAACAAATCTGGGTGCTTGAGTGCCCTGGACAGGGAAAAAAAAAGATTATGATACCATAAGTGCTGATACCATAAGGGCAGTTACAGTAACCCAGCAGACAGAGACCCAGCAGACAGACGGTAATCCAGCAGACAGACAGTAACCCAGCAGACAGACGGTAATCCAGCAGACAGACGGTAACCCAGCAGACAGACAGTAACCCAGCAGACAGACAGTGACCCAGCAGACAGACAG
>JAQHUG010000092.1:2725892-2738818 GCA_028555095.1 Dicrostonyx torquatus
ACCCAGCAGACAGACAGAGACCCAGCATACAGATGGTAATCCAGCATACAGACAGTAACTCAGCAGACAGATGGTAACCCAGCAGACAGACGGTAATGCAGCAGACAGACAGTAACCCAGCAGACAGACAGTGACCCAGCAGACAGACAGAGACCCAGCAGACAGATGGTAATCCAGCATACAGACAGTAACCCAGCAGACAGTAACCCAGCAGACAGACGGTAACCCAGCAGACAGACGGTAATTCAGCAGACAGACAGTGACCCAGCAGACAGATGATAAAGGTATGGCAGATATATATGCTTGAGGCTGTTAAGAAAATATTGTCTTTGGCTCGGACTCCTAAGGCCGGATTGGTCTAGGTGGAAAAGCATGTCTTAGATTTGGTGCCATTCCTACCTTGCTTTTGATTGCATTGCTCCATTTGAAGTGTGTTCCTGCTCTTCCCTTCAGTCTGCCTCTCTAGAGGCTTCTAGTTCAGGTGTACTCTGATGCTGTAATCACAGGAGTGAATGGGGGGCGTGTAGAACTGGCTTGGCAGAGCAGGATGGAAAACAGTCAGAGACAAAAGTCAGTTTAGAGCGTGCTAAGTTTGAAGTGAGATATATAGAAAGCACCTTGGGATACCACTCTGAATTACAGAGGAGTGGAGCAGAATCTGAGACCTAGATGTGTAACTAAATAGAGTATAAAGACTTGGGCATAGACAGGAGTACCCAGGAAGACTGCGAGGCTAGACGGAGTCAGTGGGCATCACTCAGGTGGTTAGAAATTCACAGGCTCTCATCCTGAATAAGTCAGCCTAATTTCATATCCAAGGCCCTCTTTTTATAGCCTGAGAGTAATGTGATTTCATCTGTAAGACTTTACTTCCTGTGGGCAGTGAGATGACCTTAGGACACAATCCAGTCCTTGGTGATTTGTGTCTATAGATTACTGTGGAGGCTGCTCCTTTGGCCATTTCTCTTCTCGGCCTTGCCATTAGATGCTGGAGATGCTGCCTGTAGCTCTGTCTGCCTAGTGTAAGCTCCACCCATGAGATGCTGTCTGTGGCTCTGTCTGCCTAGTGTAAGCTCCACCCATGAGATGCTGTCTGTGGCTCTGTCTGCCTAGTGTAAGCTCCACCCAATCCTTTTTCTTGGGGTTTTCTAAAGACCATAAGGAAACATGAAGCCATTTTACATGTATCTTTCCTTCCCTCTTCTAGCTCAGGGTCTCCTAGTCTGGAAAGAATTGGGAGGGAGCAAAGGAGAGTCTATGCTTCTCATATTGTCCATTGCTTCTCATATTGCCCTCCGCATTTTCCCCAATACACTCTTAAGGGCTTAACCATGTTTTTCAGGGTGAGTGGGAAGGTCATGTGACCTAACCAGTTATTTCTGGTTTGGGATTTTGATCCACGTCTTCATGAGGTTCTGGAGTATCAAGGCCACTGCTTAGCTTGAACTAAGGGAAGGAAAAACATAAAAGGAGAAAAACAATCTCTCAAAATACAATCTAACTGATGTTAAAATAAGAAGAGAAAATAAGCAGGCCTGTGGGTTTAAGGCAAGAACAAAGGAAAAGCTGGTTCCCAGGAAGCCAGAGTGCCCCTAGAGGAGGCACATGTGACACTCGGATGCTCCCATGACAGTGGTGTGGCAACAAGACGGCACGTTGCACATTTGGGAGAAGGGCGGGTGGGTTCAGAGTCACGTGTTCTCGGTCATGCCTGTGGCGGTCTGTGGTGAGCCTTCTCCTTTCCTCCCTGCACCCCACCAGGGTCGTGTAGAGTCATTTCCGCTTTGTGCAGGGTCATGGCCTCCACTATTTTCCTGCCCAGGTTGCCCAGGTCTGTTCCTCTGAATGCCAACCCTTCTGGGGTACAAGTTCCCTGGGCAGAGCAACACAATTTATATTCATAAGTCTTCAGCGCCCAGCACAATATCTGACACGTAGCAGATTCTAATTTAAATTTAACAAATGACTGAAAGTCAAGCTTCCTAAAAGAATTGTCACGTTGACCAGAAATAGGGCTGGAATTATGTAAAACCTCAGGAAATGTTTCTCTCCCGCTATGTTGGACAGAGACAAGCATGCTGGGGCAGTGTTTTCCTTCTCAGTGACTGTTTCTTTGTTTTTTTTTTTTTTTTTTTGGTGATAAGAGTGGCAAAGTAAAGACAGGATTTGGGCAAATTTGTACCCTTACCAAATATAGACATCAAATTCTTAACACCTTCAATACATTTCCACTCACGGGAACGACAGATACATACATTCTCTCGAAAGGCAGCTTCGCTCGGAGGAAGAATGACAAGCAAAGAGAACACGCACAAACAGTGCTTTGTCTTTGAATACTTACAGTCTAGCAGTTATTAAGGGGAAAATAAAAGAACAAGTACCTAAAAGCAATTTTGTGATTGGGGACACAGATTTCTACTTATCTAAAACCGTGGATGACACAGAATTGCCAACATATTCTGCTTCAAAGCTGTTTCCATGAACCCTATAAAGTAGGAAGCCTTTCTTGAAGAAAAAGAAAAAGGAAGAAAGGGAGAAAAGAAGAAAAGAACATTCAAAAAGCAAAAATAATAAAATTTAGGGTGGGGCCTAGGAAATGCTGATAGTTTATTTCCCGGTAAAAATAAAGGTTTAGGGAGGCGAGGGAAGATTTTTTTTTTTTTAAAGCATCAGGATTCACTGTTTCCATTTATGAAGAAGGGTATGATTTTTGCCAAGGAATTACACACAGCAGACTGAGTCCGTTTTTAGCTTCTAAATCAAAGTTGGAGAGCTACACAGTTTGGAAGCATCTCAGCTGTGTTTGAAATCGCCAAGGGGCCCTTAGGTGAAAGGTGGTCTGTGAATCTAAATAAATATTCTTGTTATTTCATCACCATGCTGAGTTCCCTTGCCAGGCGCACAGTCCTCTGGAATGAGGCTGGGAGCATAGGGGAGAGGCATGGTAACCTAAAGATTAAATTTCACAGCTGTAAACACCCAGAAGAACTTCTGGCAGAGAACTGTTAGCTGTAAATTTGCAGCCTACTCAGGCAGCCAAGCTTTGTTGGAGGAAAAAAAATTCTCTTGAAAAATATGTTTTTCTAAAGTTTGGTTTCGAAGAGAAATCAGATTTCTGTATTTTTAGTAAGCATGGGGGTAGTGAAGGGGTTGAGCTGGAGAGACTTCCAGAAGCACTTTGGAGGACCTGGAGATTTTTCTTTGCTTTGTTTTCCCTCTCTAACACGTCCATTTCTGCTTCTTTATATAATTAACCATCTGGGTAGGAATAGCTGGTAAAATCGTATTTACTGAGGGCTAGCTGGATACTTAGGCTAGTGTTGGTGTTTGGGGGAACCATAGATCAGACAAATGTTGAAGGTTTGGTCCTTGGCATTTTGCAATGTCTAGGAAAGGGGAAAAGACCAATCGAAAGAAAAAACAACAGGGGACTGTCTTTAAGAGGAACCACCATTAGAGCTTAGAACAAGTGGTTCTGTGTGGGTTGCAGCCAGCAGCACACGACGTTCCAGAGGCTGCTCTCAGCATCAGACAGAAAGGAGGGGAGCTCTCAGGCAGCTTGAATGTTGCAGCCTTGGAGGTCTAAGGTGCTGTCACTGAAAACAAGTTTGGCTTCCGCTTGGCTCAGCACCTGTTCAGGGACACTGAGACCCTCATGCACCTAGCCACCTAGCACGCTCATGAGCTGGATAACGTCTTTTTGGAGAGGAGGGAGAGAACACCAGGAATACGTGTTAATTTTTAATTGGTTTATTCTCTTTACATACATATTAGCCACTTTTGTCCCTTCCCCTGCCAAACTGTTTTGAATTCACAAGTCCTCCTCTCTCATATCTTCTCTTTTCTGCTGCGTTTATTAGTGGTACCTGTATGTACACAGATAGGCAGGTGTCATTTACTTAAGCCAAGGCAACTTACCAGTGTCTACACTGCCGTGTCCTACATGGCTCCGAGGCTCTACCTAAGTGGGGTTGTGGGGGAATGAAGAAAGGCGAGGCACATAGATAGAAACAGAGAAGCTGGACTAGCTTCTCTCTGATGGAGAAGCCCAGTCTGTTTGTTATATACAGTTGAGCAGGGTTACTACATACAGATGAGCAAGAATCAGGGTGGCTCTGGGGAGAAAGTTACAGCAGACATTTCTGCTTACTGTCAACTTTCACAGTTGGATCAGATGAAGTTTTTGCCTCTGAGCCTCGTCTGAGAGAGACTTTGCCTTGACGCAGTTGTACCCACATCAACAGCCCACATCCAATCAGGACTCCATCCCCTCAGGGCTTCCTCTGCTCTGCAAAGTACACCACTGGAAATATGATTCTCCCAGTAACCTATAGCTGCTTAGGTCAAGGCGAAGCCCTGTGAGCTCCTGTTCCATCCATAACAGAATGCTGATGGGCCCAGTCTTGTGCAGGTCGGTAGTGACTGCCACTGTGATTTCATGGGTCTAACAGTTATGTCAATCCCAGAAGATAACATTTTCCACGGCACTTTCCCATCCTCTGGCTCTTACACTGTTTCCTCAGTGTTCTTTGGACCTTTGAGTGGGTACTATAGACCCTATTTAGGACTGAACACTCAGCAGTCATTTATTCTCATCACTTTACCCATCTAGGAGTCAGTCACACACCACAACAGAAGCTCCTTTGACCAAGGCTATGGGTAAAATATGAATATTTAGGGAGCAGTTTGACTTGATGTTATTATTTAGCAAAGTAACAGTAATAGATTGCCCTCCTGTGCCAGTGGCTTCCCTAGCCATGAGCTCTTAACTGACTTTATCTTATCTTATTAGACATAAACTACTCCTGTGGAGTGGGCCTTCAGGCCAGTCAGAAAGTAGTTGATTACTTCCATAACTATCATGCCACATGGGTGGGTAAATCTTTTTTTTTTTTTTTTTTTTTTTTTTTTAGTTTTTCGAGAGAAGGTTTCTCGGTAGCTTTTGGAGCCTTTCCTGGAACTAGCTCTTGTAGACCAGGCTGGCCTCGAACTCACAGAGATCCACCTGCCTCTGCCTCCCAAGTGCTGGGATTAAAGGCATGCGCCACCATCGCCCGGCTGGGTGAGTAAATCTTGACCTGTGGGTTGATATTTATCACTCAGGGTCCATATCTGAGTAAGACTGCTGGTGACTTTTCTCCCCCAGGAGCCTGTATAGCAGCTTTGAGCATTGTGAAAACTAACAAGAGTGTTCCAGCTTGAATTCTCCTTGTTCTACAGCTAAAGTAATTAAAATGAAGATGAAATATGTACATGAAGGCTTAAGAGGAAAGCTGTTTTCATCTACCTCATCAGTCTGAACTCTAAACCCTAATCACTGTCAAATCTAGTTGCTGCTTCTGGTATTTACAGCCAGAATTTTAATGTATGTGTGTGACCAATGTTTGATTTGTTGACATCGTCTCTTAATGTCTTGTCACAGTAAATGAAGTCATTGCGTTAACACCCTTACTTCATGGTCACAGCACCTAAATAGTCAGATCTATTTTTTCAATCAAGTTATTAATGCTTATTAATTACTTATTATGATATTTATTATAATTATTTATTTGTTACTTTAGGTATATCGTTTAGTGCACAATAGCACTCCACGTCATGTCTCATGTTGCCCAGCTATCTTGGAGTTGACATTTGCTTCTTTCTGTCATTTTCTCTAATGTTTCAAGTCTCTGTCACCCATATGTACCAGAACTTTCCACATTCATAGATCAATCAAACCCATGGTCACTTTCCATGGTGTCCTTGCTGGAGTCTGGTCTTCTGTGACTACTCTGGACGGCTCTGCTTTGGAATGCTGCTTGTTCTTTGGTTCTGACCTGCTGGTTTGCACATGTGTTGGTTCTGACCTGCTGGTTTGCACATGTGTTGGTTCTGACCTGTGTTGGTTCTGACCTGCTGGCTTGCACATGTGTTGGTTTTTCTCATTTATTTTGCATGTGTTGGAGCTTTTTAGCAGCCTCCTATTAAGCAGGGTGAAGAAAATATGATTTTTAAAGATTTGGATGTCTGAAAATGTTTCTTTGATTATAGCTCTGTAGTCACCACTGTGGTCTCCTCTGCTTTGCATGCACACATGCGTCGTCATGAGTGATTCCTTTTTCTTTAGAAGCTTAATTTTGCTTCTCTTTGTTTCTGTTGTTTTCAGAAAGCATTGTAAGGGTTGAAAGGTGTGAAACTTTTCTTCGGTCATTGTAGAGACCGTGGCCATCACTCCTATTACAGAAGGCAAGGTAAGAGAAAAACACAGTAGGTTAGGCTTGACAAAGAATGGCTAGCAATACAGAAATGCAACTGGATAGGACAGAGTTGACAGAGGAAGAACCAGGAAGGTCTGTCTGTCCAAATGCATCGGCTCCTCTGGGTCAGGGCCATGGCCCTTTCTGAAGGATGGTCTTCAAGAAACAGGAGATACAGGTGAGGGTGACATTTCTGGGTTTTACGGTTTTCTTTCAGGGAGGCAGGGAACAGCTTCTCTGACCTGCCTTAGAAAGAAGGCCTTTGGTTTTTTTGACTCACTGTAGAAAAGGATGGATATTCAGGGCCAGTTAGACAGCTGACTTCTAAACCTGCTGTACTTTGAGGTGACCAATGCTGAGCCCCAGCAGTTCTGTAATATTGGCCTTGTCATTTATTGTGATTGACCACATCAGTCTAGAGGCACACATGCTTTAGTTTTAGGGAATTAGAGACTTTTTTATTTTGTTATTTGTGTGTGGTGTGTATGTGTGTGTATATGTGTGTGCATGTGTATATAAATGTGTGTATATATATGTGTATGTGTTTGTATATGTGTGTGGTATGTATGTGTGTGTATATGCGTATGTGTGTGTGTGAATGTGTGTATGTGTATGGTGTGTATGTACATATATGGGGGGGCACATGTGATCCACAGTGTATGTGTATGTGTGTATGTGTGTATATGGGGGGGCACATGTGATCCACAGTGTGTGTGTATGTGTTTGTATATGTGTGTGGTATGTATGTGTGTGTGTATGTGTATGTGTGTATGTGTATGGTGTGTATGTGTGTATATATGGGGGGGCACATGTGATCCGCAGTGTGTGTGTATGTGTGTATGTGTATGGTGTGTATGTGTGTATATGTGGGGGAGCACATGTGATCCGCAGTGTGTGTCGAGGTCAGATTGATAACTCAGTTCTCTCTACCGCAGGTCTCAGAGACTGCATGCTAGTCATCCAGCGTGTATGGCAAGCCCTTTCTACTCACTGAGCCATCAGTTCTGGGGAATCTTGTTAAGAGAAAGTGACATCATTTATAACTGCCTCCCTGCTCTGTCTTGGTCGAGCCCCTGTGAGTCACACACAAGCTCCGGATCCTCTGGCTTCCCTGCCTTGCTGACTGTGTTGTCCATCTCTTCATGCATTTGGCTCCCTGATTTCTTCTCTTTATTTCCCAATGTGTACATTATTGCAGCAACAGCAGCAAAGAAGAAAATGAGGGAATTTTGCTTAGATTTCTGAGTTATGACTCATTTTCTGCGTCTGTGCCTGCTCTCGTGGCTCTCATATTGGAAGCATCCCTCAAGTGTCTGTCACCCTCAGCTGTCTGCTTAGATTCATAAAGAGACATTAAAAGGAGATTGAAATCTCTTAGTGTGGTGGGGGAGGGGTGTGGACTTATGGGGAGTACCCACTGCCCCACCCATCAATACTGAAGGCATTTCTGTTTTCTTTGCTTCTGTTAATGCTGGTGGGTGGTTTTTTTTTTTATTTTTTGGTGTTCATTTGCTTGGTTTTTTAATTTTAACTATTGAGAACGAGCCTTGCATTTCCTGCCTGGGGACTGGGATTAAAGTCTGGTTGCTTAGTTGTAATTTTTTTTTATTGCTGTTGTTATTGTTGATATTTTAAGCTGGAGTTAGGAAAAGAATCTAGAGTCCACTTGTTCATGCTATGGATTGTCATTTAATCTCCTTATTTCTGTTTCTCATCTTGTCCCAACATCGAGTGCAGTGACTCTGAGGCTTGAGACCCAGAAAGGGGTCCTCTGGCTTCTGTGTCGAGCGTGGGAGTGGTTCAGAGAAAAGTTGACAGGTTGTGCAGCGGGAAAGCCATGAAGGATTCTTACCAGGCTCGGGCTGGTAAGATTACCACACCTTATATCTGGCCCGAGATGCCTTCCTGTCCCCGTGTTATAGATTTATGGGGACATGTGTCTTAAGAAAGCCTTATTTCTTTGCAGTACTACTCTTTCAGTAGCCTGGCTATTTCCTTGTCCTGGCTGAGCCCAGAGCCACACTTCCATCTCCTCAATTGGTCATTGGTTCTTGTGGGTCTTCAGTTGTCTCTTGCTGGGGTTTAGGACACAGGCCTGCTGCCCTTCGAAGTTCTCACTAGCAGTCTGGTTCTGCTCAAAAGTGTTTACGTTTCTGTTCACGGCCACACTAGCTGTGGGCCTTGAGCAAAGCACTGGAGTGCTCTGCCTTTTAGCTTCTCACTTGTAAAGAACCAAAGACACCGCCCCTCCAATGAAGACACATAGAAATCAGTGAACTGCGAGGCACACATACCTGCTCGACAGTCTCTTGATCGGACGGCTGAACTGAGCGTGGACCCGGGAGAATGCTGTGGAGAAAGCAAACATGGGGTAAGAATTGAGCATGTCATGAGTAAGCCACAAAAGGGAAAGAATCACTTTTGGATGGATGAGAGCCACCTCCCTCTCAGCCCAGCTTCGCGGAGGCTGAGTGTGTGACAGGAGATGAGACTGTCCGTTACAGCTTCCACCTGTATGGATCTTCCTCCTTTCCTCTCAGCATGAGCATGGCTCCCTTGGCTTTAGGTTTTGTCCCTGCTCTCTCCCCTGGGTACCTCAAGCAAGGAAGAGACTGTCTGCAGTGTTCTTTGGCCTCAGTTTGAGACAGTTTTCTATTTAATTGCAAATTTGTGTTCTCACAATATAAATCCACAGCTTCCTACATTGTCTGTTAGGCTATATTACTTGTATAAATCCAGGACCACAGTAGAGAGAAGTAAAAAAATGAGATGCTCAATACCGTCATAATTTTGAGGCATGAATTGCCACTTGCTAGACTCCACGGCATTGCAAAGCTGTGCCTTCGCAGCAGACGCCTGGGATGGTGATGGTGACATGCAGTGTATGAGCAAGTGCCTTGTAAAACGGCAACGCTCCAGACAGATGTCGGGAGCTGCGGTAATCATCGCCCATCTGTCCCTGCCTTGCTTTGCTCATCTGTAGACTGAGTCATTGAGAGACTCGGTTTAGCAGGATAAGCTTGCTATGACCCATCTCTTCCACAGCAGCTACAATTAGATATCCAATCATCTGAAAAACGTCAGGCATCTTTGAAAGAGGCAATCAATGGCATGATATGTTTGAGGAGAGACCCCCCAAATGCTACCAGCCTTGCTGATCTGAGCTAAACATTGTCTGCCCAGTGCCTGGAAATTCTGCCTTGGCGATCAACTTCCACTGGAGAGTATTCACTGAAAAAAAATGTAAATTTGGCCTAGAACGTTAGCAACCTTCAACTCTACTATCAAGATTTCATTACAAATTAATTCAGTTGAAGGGACTTGAATCCTGGGAACAAGATCAGGTTGGGGCTCCACTCTATCCATTTTGTGGAGCAATCCCCCAATATAATCCTATTTATGCTCCTCACGGGTAAATGCAGTAAGCTTTTACAGTCTAAGAAGTAGTGGTACTCACTTATTAGGGACATGACACCACCAAAGTGGGCCATTTCCGCCAAAAAGACAGGCCTGTTTTCTGCAGATTTGAAAGAAAACTACAACTTTATACTTTTGATATTCTAGCATAGGATGTTGGGGATTTTACATGAAAAGATAATCACATAGGATTTCTGGAGCTTTAATATTCTAGGAAATATTAAAATGTTCTTTAAAAATTAAAAGATGTTTATTTACTTATTCTGGTGTGTGTGTGTGTACATGCATGTGTATGTCATGAATGTCAGCATGTGTGTATTGTCGTGTACATAAGTGTAGATCAGAGGGTCTCCCATGTGGACCTTGGGTATCAAACTCAGGTCATTAGGCTTGGAACCAAGCACCCTTTCCCAGTGGGTGATCTCATCAGTCTCTAAAATTGTCTTTATAATAAGATCTAGCAATATTCTTTTGTGTCTTGTAACTCCAAATGTTTTTATGTGTTGATCTCATTAAAGTAACAGTATTGAAGCTGGGCAGTGGTGGCACATACCTTTAATTCCAGTACTCTGGGAGGCAGTGGCAGGCAGATCTCTGTGAGTTTGAAGCCAGCCTGGTCTACAAGAGCTAGTTCCAGGACAGCCAGGACTGTTACACAGAGAAACCCTGTCTTGAAAAGAAACAAGAAACAGTATTAGTAAGTGTTTCCTGTCTCTTCCTGTGTACAAAAATGCTAACATGGCTCATTGAATAAAAATTTGTACAATTATTCATGTTTTTAAAAGTGAAAGAGGGTTGCTCAAAATCTAAATTATGTTCTATACCAAACAAATTCAAGAAGAGAAATCATATGAACACATCAGCTATTCCAAAAAATAATTCAACAAAATCCAATACTCATTCACAATATAAACAAAGCTAAAGCCAGTCACCAACCAGCTAACAAACAAACAATAAAAACTTGAGGAAATGAGGGTTAGTGGAAAACTTCTTCAAATGAATAAAACCCCGTGCGTAGGAAACCTGGAGTGTAGATATTGTTGCTGGGCCGTCTGCTCTGTCAGAACACTGCAGCACAGTAAGAAAGGATACCTACACTCAATGTAATTTTTTTTTCTAAAAAGATCTTCTTAGGTTTTCACAATGTGCATCCATATGTGGGTATATGCATGTCAATGCAGGGTCCCCTGAAGGCCTGAGGCATGGGTTTGCTGGAGGTGATTGTGAGCCTTCTGAAGCGGACGTGGGATGCTGGATTAGCATTCCATGGGTTTAACTGCAGATCCATCTCTGCACCACAACCCTGGACATTATTGAAGAGGAGACCCTGGACATGGAAAACAGAGAATTGGTGGTTGTGATCGGTAAAAATTATCTGGAGCCTTCTAAACATAGCACTGCTGTGGTCTTGGGGTCCCTTGTTTGCAGACATAACTATAGCTACACATAAACAATTACATCATTAGTCCATATATGCTTAGGTCTATCCAAAATTTCTGTTTTGGACTGTTTTGGTCCAAAAGAGCTCCCCAGTATTATCAGTGTTCATAAGGCCTTACTCTTAGTAGGGAATACATCAGTCTGGAAGATGGACACCTTCCCTTTATGGTTTGTTACAGAAATGTTGAATGTTTTCTTGAATTTTGTTGGATATACTTTTCTTGTTGTTATTCTCCCCTTTTTAAGCTTCTTGTTCTAGAGGTATGTTTCCAACTGAGGAGTTTTATCAATTAGAACATCTTATATGAGAATAAGACCTTCTCCCCCTTCTTTGCTCATATGCTGGCTTCAGAATACTTCTGTGTTATGAATGTTGATAAGGCCAGAGAAGACTTTAATGAAATCCAGTGTATCCTGTTTGTAGATTCCTTCAAGGTATCTAGGGTGCCAGCGCCACAACAGAAGCCTTGAAACCACACACATAGCACAGTTTTCTCTCCATGGTACAAGAGAGGATAAGTGGAGCTGTGCTGCTTCCTAATCTAAGACAACTGAGTCCTGGTTTTACGTACATTTTGGGAATTCCCAGCATGCCACACTTTCAGGGGTTTGGTTTTACTTGTGGTGGGTAAGTTACTTGCTAAAACTCTGCATTCCTGGCTTGAATTTGAGAATTACTGGAGCTGAGTCTAGCTGTTCATGCTTTCAAGATGGCAAGCTAATTTATCTTCTTTTTCTTTTGATATTATTTTTACTAAAAGAAACCTTTAAAATATGTGTTAACTGTTCTTTAGCCCTCTGAAAGCGGGTACATAAACCCGAAACCAAATTTAACCAGAGGGAACACAGACACTGATACTTTTTATCTAGGCATCTCCCACAAACACACCAGATGTTTCATGTACCAAATCATCCCTTGGTGCTGAAATCTAGATCTTACTGACATCCAAATATTGCTATTGCAAGTGCTGAAATACTCCCAAGTCTAACAAGTATAAAGAAACCAGACCTCTTCTCCAAATCAAACTACGTAATCTCTCAGACTGTTCAAAGCGCTGTGATTTACTTCAGGGATGGAAAATGTGTAGTAACATGCAAAAACACCATATGACACAGCGTTTAGGTTATCTTTAATATGCCTGTTTTCAATACAGTGCTTCCTGACAGGTGTAGAGTGTATGATTTGACATGCGTTTCAGGCCACTCACATCACTACTTAGGAGCTGACGTCATCTTTTCTTGCTGCCTATGTCTTAGCCATGCAAACGAGAAGGAAAAGAGCATCTGTCCAACCGTTGCTTGTCATGCAGGACATGTGGTCCTGTGTTTGCCTCTCATCAGGTTCCATAGATGCTGCGGCAGGCTGGAGAGTTGCTTCCTTGGCTCAGCTGGTGCCTTTAGAACATACAATCAGTCTTAGCTTAGAGCATCCTCACACCTCTGGCTTTTTATTGGGCCTTTTGAGACGGATTCCACTTTTGGATTATGCAAACATCTCTCCTGGAGCTTCAAGCAAGAATCGCGTATTTGCACAACGGCATTTTTGAATAATTTGACAGTTTACAGATGGAAATGTGGTCTAGAAAGAGACAGTTTCCCAAGGGAGGATTTTCATATCTTAGTGCTAATACAGACTTTATTTTAGTAGCCTTGGGTGAAACCCGCTGCTCTGTCTCTATCTTTCCTGTGTGAAACGTAAGATAGTTGCCATAGCCCTTTTTCATGGCAGCCGGTCCTTGGTGAGTGCCACAGCTTCAGATCCACCCGCTCAACTGGACTGGTAAGAACAACCTCTAGCCCCCAGGCGCTCTGCTCCATTGGGAGGTCCCCTCT
>JAQHUG010000092.1:2752961-2768249 GCA_028555095.1 Dicrostonyx torquatus
GCCACCCTAGCTACACACACACACACACACACACACACACACACACACACACACACACACACAGGTGTTCACATGCACATATATAAAACAAATCATTAACTATGAATGGAGTAACACCAGGGTGTATCAATCATTTTTCTCATGTGGTGATCAAATAACTCACAAAAGGTAAGTTAAAGACTTCTGTACAGAGACACCATGACCACAACAATTCTTATAAAGGAAAACATTTAATTGGGGTGGCGGCTTACTTACAGCTATCATCAAGGTGGGATATGGCAGAGTGTAGGCAGACATGGTGCTTGAGTTAAGAGTCCTTACATCTGACTTGCAGGCAACAGGAAGTGGTCTGAGACACTGGGCATGGCTTGAGCATATATGAGACCTCAAAGCCCACTACCATAGTTACATACTTCTTCTAAGAAGGCCTTACCCAATAGTGCCCCTTCCTTTGGGGGCCATTTTCTTTCAAACCACCACAACCAGAAAGAATTATTTTGGCTCAAAGTCTGTGGTTAAAGTCCCTCACGTGGAGAAGGCACAGCAGCAGGAGTGATTTGAGGCTGTGGCAGTGGGAGTGAGCAGCTGCTTGTTCACATCTTGGCAGATCAAACAACAGAGTGAGAAATTAGGCTAGAGGTAGTTCCTGTCTACAACCCTTAAGTCCAGCACCTCTTGGTAATTCACTTCCCTCAAGCAGATTCTACCTCCAAAAGGCTCCATCATCTCCCATAATAGCACCACCAGATGAGGACCATATCTTTGAACATATGAGCTAGTAGGGGATACTTTACGCTTAGACCATAATGAAGGGGTAAGAAGAACTCTAAAGAAAGCACAAATGGCAAGTAGAGGGAGGAAGCCCTATTGGCAGGAGTGTGGTAAAGACTAGAGAATAGATCAAATTGTAGGAAGAGTTTTCCCTTACTCCACATTACAATTGGTGAGTCAGACCTCTTTGAAAAGGGTGTAATTTGAAAAGGGGCCCAACAAATGGCAGAAATGCTCAGCAAAGAAAGCAACATAGCCAAAAGAGTGGGATAAGTATTCCACTCAAGAATACCTGAGTTATCTTCCATAACCTTGAAGCAGCTAAGATCTTACAGTCATAAATGTCAGGATTCTCTTCCTTCTGCAGGAACTTCCAGCTTGTGTCAGGAGCCATCACAGATACTAGAGTAGTGGCGTGGATGTCTGCACCCCCCAAAGCGACATGCAGAACTGTGTGTGCTCCTCACTTCACAGTCACACTTTAGTCTGCTCACCCCCATCGTGTTCTGAAGATCGAGAACAGATTTCTCAGAAGAACTTAGTACTTTCAGAGCCTGAGACTAAGCCATTACTCTAGAGTCATTTCTCAATATTTTATATTCTACTTTCTAAAAACTCTCACAGATACTCTTCTTATTAATTTCTATTCAACCTTCTTGTTGGATTTGCAATGTTCTCTATTATTTCTGTGAAATCTGATGTGTACAGCTTACAACACACACTTGGTTAGTAGGACTAGTGTCACATAAGCATCTGCACTTATCATTTGAGTTCTGTTCCTACAAAGAGTCAGGTGTGTGTGTTTCTAAATCATTTTACTTAAATTAAATTTATTATGATGATATAATTCACTAAAATTATAATATTAATGTATAAGGAGAGTTGTATGTAAGAAATAAAATTGAAAATTCTGGTAACAACCATTCTGGCAAAGGAAACAATCTGAAATTCTCTTGTGTGTGGGATAAAATGCAATAAAATGTCTTAGAAATGCTTAGCTATGTTAACAGAAATGGACATTTTTAGGTCTCAGTGGTAACAAGGGAACTTTAAGTCAAAGATGTGTAGAGCTTAGCTGCTGTACAGCCTTCCCTGGAGGTTGGGGCGAGGACATACTGGCTGGTCCTGCATAGGCAAAGAGTTTGAAAGACTGTTTTATAAAGCTTAGGCTTTAAAAGTTTATACATTTGATGAAAAAACAAATTAAAAAATATTCTATGTGACAACAGAAGGGGATCATAAAGGAAGATTTCCTGCCTGTGAGTAAAGAAAAGATAGAAAGAAAGAAATCTCAAAGAACCAGGGACCCAAAGATTGTTATTATAATCTCCACATAGTTTGGGACCCCTCTAGCCAATAAATTCAATAAAAATTGCTATCAGCTGAAGGTATCTTTTACATATTAAACTGAAACAATCTTAAAACTACTTTGGAAGAGTATACCTTTGCATCTGTAGCAGAATATTTCCATAAACCAAATCTTCCTGAAGATAAATTCGCAATGCCTGACTGTAAAACACAGGAGGAAATAATGTTTCATGAGAGCCACCTGGAATGATAAACAGAATAAACTCCTAAGAGTTACAGATAATGGAAAGCCTCAGTGGCAAATGATAAAATAAGAACATTCCAAAATACAATGAAGGAGTTGGAGGGATGACTCAGGGGGTAAGAGCGTTTCCTGACATTTAGAGGACCTGCGTTCAGTAGCGAGCACCCACGTAGCTGCTCACAATTAACTGCCTGTAATTCCAGCTCCGGGTGGTTCAGCCTCTTTTTCTGTTTCCTGTCTGTGCATTTACATGCATGTATATTAATAAATAACAATATGAATCTGTTAAAAACTGAACTTTCTGAGACTGGAGAGATGGCTCAGTGGTTAAGAGAACTTATTGCTCTTGTAGAGAGCATTCTTTAAAAGAATGGCAAAAATGTAAACAAAACATCAAACCGATAAAGAATGAGGTCCATAATGAGACCAGACATGTTTACAAATGTATCAACTCAAGTTCTTAGAAATCCTTACTGTGTGCTCCTACAGGTGGGAGGAGCTTGCATGGCTTAGGAGAATACTTAGTGCAATTTAGTTTGAGTTTCTAGTATAGCTGTGTTGGTTAATGAATCACTAAACATAGACTACTGGTGGAAGAGAGAATTACCTTCCCAGAACTCACATAGTCTATACACACAGAGATTCACTCATATAAATTATACTGGAACTAGTACCTCGATCACCCTAAGATTTGTGGCAGCGGTGAATGAAATACCAAACATCATTTACAAAAGATATTTCCTGAGAAGTTGAAGGCAAATCATATAGAGTTAGCTACATGACTGAGATAAAAAATTTCAAGAGGAAAATATTACAGAGAAATTTAAAAATATGGGGCCGTAATAGGAAGATCCAACATGAATCTAATAAGAATTCTGGAAGAAAAAGAGAGAGAATAATGAAAAAGCATACTTAGAGCTGATGGGAATTTCTGGTATCACTGCAAGGATATGTTTTGGAAGCACACGAACACAAGATTGAATAAATACAGTGCAAATAACTGCAAGCAGACATATTATAACAAAACCTTAAACAACAGAGAAAATAAGATTATATAAGAAACCAAATGAAGAGTACATTAGACAGAGGGCTGAGAGTTCAATGTGAACAACAGAAACCAGAAGCTAGTCTGCTAATATAAAATGCTGAGAAAATGCATGGAACCTACAATTACAAGACTGAACTATCACTCAAGAATGAGGCCACAATAAAGATGCTTTTACAAAATTAAAATAGAGGGCTGGAGACTCAGTGGTAAAGAGCACTGGTTGCTTTTCCTGGTGACCCAAATTTGAATCCCAGCACCCACATGGCAGCTCACGACTGTCTGTAACTCCTAATCATCCCAGAGATCCAGTGCTCTATTCTGGCCTCTGTTGTCGCAGGTGCAGAGACATACCTGCAGGCAAAATGTCCATTCACATAAAATAAAATAGAATAGAAACCAAGATGCATTTTCCCTTTGACAGCACTCCCCACAATACCAACAGTGTATGCTCCATCAAAAAGAAAATTAAACCTGCGTGAGCAGCAATGGTGACCCAAGTGTTTCATAAAATAGGACTAGTTATAAACATTAATCATACAAAACAATAAGACTAATTAAGATAAATTGAGGGCATGGCTTAAAAATCAAGGGCCAATAGAACTGAATTGGAGATCCACACACTTACGGATACTTGATTTTTGACAAAGAAGCAAAAAATATAAAATGGAAAAAAAAGCATATTTAAAAAATGATGCTGGCATAACTGGATATCAACATCTAGGAGAATGAAAATAGATCCATAGCTATTGCGTGCACAAAACTCAAGTCCAAATGGATCAAAGACCTCAACATAAAGCCAACCACACTGAACCTCATAGAAGAGAAAGTGGGAAGTACATTTGAACACATTGGCACAGGAGACCACTTCCTAAATATAACCCCAGCAACAAAGACACTGAGAGAAACAATTAATAAATGAGACCTCTGGAAACTGAGAAGCTTCTGTAATCAAAGGACATGGTCAACATGATAAAATGACAGCCTACAGAATGGGTAAAGATCTTCACCAACCCTACATCAGACAGAGGACTGATCTCCAAAATAGACAAAGAACTCAAGAAATCGGTCATCAAAAGAACAAATAATCCAGTAAAAAATAGAGTATAGACCTACACACAGAACTTTCAACAGAAGAAACTAAAATGGCTGAAAGACACCTAAGGAAACACTCAACATCCTTAGTCATCAGAGAAATGTAAATCAAAACAACTCTGAGATTCCATCTTACACCTGTAAGAATGGCCAAGATCAAAAACATTGATGACAACTTATGCTGGAGAGGTTGTGGGGAAAGGGAATGCTTCTGCATTGCTGGTGGGAATGCAACCTGGTACAGCCTGTTTGGATGTCAGTGTGGCAATTTCTCAGAAAATTAGGAAACAACCTTCCTCAAGACCCAGTAATACCACTTTTGGGTATATATCCCAAGGATGCTTAATCGTGCCACAAGGACATGTGCTCAACTATGTTCAAAGCAGCTTTGTTTATCATAGCCAGAACGAGGAAACAACCTTAATGCCCCTTGACCAAAGAATGGATAAGGAAAATGTGGTACATTTGCACAATGGAGTACTACACAGCAGAAAAAAATAACGACATCTTGAAATTTGCAGGCAAATGGATGGATCTAGATAACACCATATTGAGTGAGGTTACCCAGACCGAGAAAGACAGATATCATATGTACTCAATGTACTCTCACTCATAAGTGGCTTTTGGACATAAAGCAAAAAACAAAACAAAAACAAAAAAACTCAGCCTACAATTCACAATCCCAGAGAACCTAGACAACAATGAGGACCCTAAGCGAGATGTACATAGATCTAATGTACCTGGGAAGTAGAAAAAGACAAGATCTCTTGAGTAAACTGGGAACATGGGGATCATGGGCGAGGGTTGAAGGGGAGGGGTGATGAAGGGAGAGGAGCAGAGGAAAATGTATAGCTCAATAAAATCAATTAAAAAACAAAAACAACAAAAAGTCAAGGGAGAGATTAAACAGTGGGCAAAAATGGCATGTAAGATTGAAGGAAAAATAAGAGTTAAAATGTTTGTAGCTGTTTGGAAAGAACAAAGAAATATTAATTTTGTAATTTATTAAGTTGAACATACATAAAACTAAGTCTGATATGTTTTAAAACTTAAATGCAATCATTAAAAGTAATTGTAGCTGACACTTTCAAAACAATCTGAAGGATAAAAGAGGAACTTTATGCAAAGCTTGTTTAACAGAAACTTCAAATGCATGGGTTGGCAATAAAAGAAAATGTTTTAATACAACTAGCATAAATATATCAGTTTAGTTGTGATCTTGGTTGAGGGCTTTTTAAAATCCAGTTATGAAATAACTAAATGTGACTCACCAATGGAAAGGGGCTAAAATTAAAGGATAGGATAGTTTAGGAGAGCAATTAAAAAATAATAATTAAAAGCACTATTATGTTATGTTTAGAAAAAGACATTTCCCCCATGAAAATAGATCAAATTAGGATTTGCCGGTATCCGACATGTAAACAGGGGAACTTTTGAATATTTTTGAGCCTAATATAACTTTGAAATCAAAATTGTAATAAGTGTATGAATAGGATAATGTGGGTTACTTTCAAATAGCGATGAATATTAAATGTTTCTTTAACATGTGAAGAGTAAACAATAGAACGTAAAGTAAGAATCATACCTGAAAGGGAACGACTGCGGGTAAGAACAAGATCTTCTACTCTTGCTAATAGTTAGCACTGTGCTAGAAGTCCTGGTCAGCGTGCAAATACAAGAAAATGATTGATTGGCCTACGTCATTGTTTGTGAATTATGTGGATGTTATGTGGACATTCATTAAAATGTATAAGATTTGACAATCATCAGAATATATCAACTAAGTTACACTGCTTGGTCTGTCAATATCATAACACTGAAAGTTATTCTGTCCCAGTAACAATGAGAAATTCAATTGAAAACACAAACGCAACAGAAGTTGTATGGAAACTGGAAAGAAAGTTACTTACTCTGTCCTTTTGGTTTGCTTGCTTTGAGGTAGGATCTCATTGTATAGCCCTTGCCAGTATGGAACTAATTATGTAGACTAGGCTGGCCTCACACACAGGTATGCCTGCCCCAGCCTTCTCTGCTTCCCAAGTCTTGAGATCAAAAGAATATATCACCATACCTGGCTGAAAATAGATCAATAAAGATAAAGAAGAAACCAAATAAATGAACTGTATTATGTTTCTAGATAAATACATTTGATGTTGTAAATTCTCCCCCACTTAATATCTTTTCTGAACACACTAAAACAAAAACATAATCCCAATTTTCCAGAGAATGTGACAATCTGATTCAGAAATACACAAGACAGATGGAATAACCTAGGTTGAGGGTGAGCACAGTGTCCAGGAAGATCTCACGGGGATCCTAAGCAAACCTAGTCATTACTACCAGAAAGGGGGAAAGATGGCAATTAACTTAGGGCCAACTTCCCTTGGTCACTATGTTGCTAAGATGTTGCGGTGGTTTGAATAGGAATGGCCCCCATAGGCTCAAATATTTGAATGCTTGGTCATTAGGGAACAGCACTTCTTGAGAGAGATTAAGAGGTGTGATCTTCTTGGAGGAAGTGTGTCACTGGGGTGGGCTCAGAGGTTTCAGAAGCCCAAGGTAGACCCACTGACTCTTGCTCTTCCTGCTACCATTGGATCTGGATGGAGAACTCTCAGCTGACATATCTGTCTGCATACCACCATGCTCTCCCCATGAGGATAATGACTGAACCTCTGAAACGGTAAGCAAACCCCAATTAAATGCTTTCCTTTGTGAGCTGCTGTGGTCATGGTGTCTCTTCACAGCAATAGAACTCTGACTAAGGAGGAAGTCTCATGGGTTTCTGGGAGAAGTCAGGAACAGAGGAAGCTGGAATGAGCTCTTTGGCCACAATAGTGAAGATGCCCAATAGCACTTGAGGTTTGCCACAGGATTCGCAGCTAACTGAATAACTCAGCTCATCACGAACCCAAGCATCTTACAGCAGGTCTTCCACAATTTTTTAGGGCTTGCAGCCCCTCCCCGGAGGTGGCGTGGACACAGCATCTGGCACAGCTGCTTGGCAGTGCAATGCTGTCCACCTACATGCACACACACTCACACACGGGTGCTCCTGTTCCTTCTGAAAAGTATAGCACTTAACTAAAATTACACAACCATCTGGTCAGTTCAAGTTTGAGACTCAGGCAGTGTTTGGGGTCTGTGCTGGTTAGTCTTTTTCTTTTCTTTCTTTCTTTTTTTTTTTATCAACTTGACATAAGACAGGATCATCTGGGGAAAAGGAACCTCAGTTGAGAGAATCTGGCCTGTCTGGAGGTCTATGTTGGGCAATTTTCTTGATTAACGATTAATGTGGGAGGGACCATCCTGTTGTGGGTGGTGCTACACCTGGGCAAGTAGTCCTGAGAGGGATAAGAAAGGGAGCTGGCTGTGAGCCTGGAAGCACCATTTCCCCACATTGCCTGCTTGTTATTGACTCCAGGTTCCTACCTTGCTTGAGCTCTTCCACCGACCGGCTTCCTCTAATGAGAGACTATAAAATGTAAGATGAAATAAACCCTTTGCTCCTCAAGCTGCTTTTGGTCATGGTCTTTATCACAGCAATAGAAAGAAAACTAGTACAGGGCCTCAACTTTTTATTTACTGTTTTTCCTCCTCTCATTGCTGTAATTAGTAAAATAATCATGCATAAAGAGACATCTGAACAAGAGCACAAATATTGACTTAATAGACTAAGAAGTCACCTAAACATGTCCTACCTATGTTTAGTCCTCCTGAGAAGAGGTAGACTAGAGAACATTTCTTCTTATCTTCTCATCTCAATTGAAGGCAGATAGACTAACGGGATAGGGGAGTTTGGTACAGAACATAGGACTTACTAATAAATATTGCAATGAAAGGGAGAAAACATAATAGCATCCCTTCTCCATAACTCCACAATGTCTGTCTCTCATGTCACTCTCATGGATGTAGAAAGATGCTTCCAATATAGGAAGAAAGTGTATGTGTGAGAGGTGGGGGAGAGGGAGGGAGATAGAGAGAGAGAGAAATAGAGAGAGGAGGCACATATCTACTCCTTTTGATGAATATAAACCTATTCTTTATCATTTGACAAGAACATTGCTCATCTTGATCATTTGCATTAGTTATTTATTCATCCAAAGGGATGGTGTGTGTCAGGGAGGGTGCCTCAATTTGTGAAGAAAAACAAGAGTTCTGTTCTCTGTTGAAACATGGCAGAAGGGAAAATAAATATTTCCTTCACACAAACCACAGCTCACAACTCAGTACAATTTAGGGGATGGTAGCATCAATAAATAGCAGGGTACTTTAAGGTTCATACCAACTAAACACTATGAGAGGTTCAAAAGAACTCAGTGCCTTCCACCTTTGTAGATCAGGACATCAGGACACCAGACCGTCATCAGACTGAGCGAGAGAGAACTTTAAAAAAAAGAATAATATAGAGTTCAAATTGTGTCGCACAGATTGCAATCATCATTAGATTTGAAGAAGTGGAGGGATGTTGAAGGATAGAAATAATAAAATAGGATCTTTAGGGCGAGTCGGAAAAAAAGAGAAATAAAATGGACAAGGGACAGTTTCACAACGAGGACAGTACATGGTAGATGAGGGACATGGACAACCTCCATCTGCAGAGGTAAAGAAGGTGATGTTCAGTGTTAAGTACTGAGATGGAACCCAGAGATCGAGCCTGGCAGAGATCTCAAATACCAGGCAGAATCCTTAGGACTAGATGTGATGAGCACTGAAGATGTGCACAAATATCTCTGTTGAGATGAGTAACCCTACGAGTGGAATTGTGCTGGGCCCTGAAGCATTTGAAAAGGAGAATCATAAATGCGAATAGGGTGTGGTCTCTTGAAGCAAGCCATCTAATTTTGCAAGGTGTCTTGTCATTTCTTTTCTTATAAAATATATAGGGGCTGGAAAACTTGGGATGGAACAGGGTTCCAACTTTTAGGGATGAACCAGAGTAGGGTAAGACACAAGGCAGCATGTCTCCCCGACAGAAGGAATTAGCCTATACCTGTTGGTCTGCAACCACCACGGCAGAAGCCTTGAGAGTGTAAGGTGCCCAGAGTCAGCTCAAGGACCAGCTTCTATATATTCTTTGGTAGCATCCCCAGAGCCCTGAGCTTGCTGAAGCAGAATGATACCAGATGCTTCACAATCATGGGAGCTTTTCTTCAACCTCAGCATCATTTGAGAATGTAGCTGGTCAAACACTCCATCATTCTAACACTCTGGGTTTGGTCCGTCACCTCTGGGTGACTTTTCTAACCAATGGAGTACTACCTTATGTATCACCTAACATCTTTTAGCCTTTGGGGGTATTTTCTTTAATATTCACATATGCATATGTGTTTTGATCGAATCTAACCCCTTTCCCCCCTCTCTAATACCCCCTATCCTCTTACACTGTCTTTCCTTCTCCACTTCATGTACTCTTAAAACACACATATACACACACACACATGCATGCACGCACGCACGCACGCATGCACCAAAAGAAAAGAAAACAAAATAACAAAAGCCATCAAGCCCACTTAGTGCTGCCTGTATGTTCCTGACAGTAGGACCATCTACTGGAGCATGGGTAGCCTCTCAGGGGCCAGATCACGAGAAATGCTAACTCTCCCTTCCCCAGAAGCCTACTCTACTCAGTCAACTCAGGTAGTGGGCAGGGACTTCATGAACCTCTCCCATTTGTGCTGGGATTTGGGCTAACTTGATTTTGTACAAATTTTGTGCATGTAGCTTCTGTGGTCCCAAGCTTCTGTGACACAGAACTTTTGTGACCCTGAGCTTCTGTGACCCCAAGTTTCGGTAACCGCAGCTTCTGTGAGGACGGGTATTCAACTACTTTATCATGTCCTGAAAAAAAAAACAGCTATAAACACTTACTCATGCCTTTGGCTCTTGCCATCTTTCCTGCCCCTCTTTTGTGATGTACCCTGAGCTTTGGAGGAGGGATGTGACATAAATACCTCATTTAGAGTGAGCACTCCACCATCTCTTATTCTCTGCATAGCTCTGGATTGAGCATTTTTTTAAAAAAAACAAAATCTTAATTAAGGTATAGTTTCATCATAAAATTTAACTGTTTTCAATGTACTGGATTTTAGTAAATTTAGAGGATTTCACAATCATTACTGCATACCAAATTTCGAACACCCCCAGCACGTCAATAAGATCCCTCTGGTCTCATTTTACCTAACATATTAGACTGTTAGCGTTGCCTGTAACCTATGTGATTAAAAGTAAGGTTAGACCCAGGCAGAGTCAGGGAAGTAGATATGCATGTGAGCACACTGGAGGAGGGTGAACTTGAGAAATAGAAAGGAGGGTCAAAGGTCGTGTATGGTGCACAGGTCTACTGAAGGCCTCAAATAATCTTAGAAACCAAAGCTGGGGCATGAGTTACTACATGACTGGCAGAAAGCTGTAGAAGCTTCTGTCTTCCAGCATGCCCTGTACTTACCACTATGCCTTGTACATTTATTTATTGGTAACTATTGATTGGAATTGAACGAAGTTGAAAAGACGCAATATTGGTGGAGGGAAGATACTTCATCAAAGCCGCTTGTCACCTAGGGTCTTTTCCTATCCCTTAGAGCCCCATGCTACCTTTTAGGTGGCTGGCCTGTCCTTCCACATGTATTCTTAAAGGAATGATAATTCCAGGAGTCTAGGAAACCTTGAGGTCAGAGTTTTTCTTCTTCCCACCTGAGCACACCTACAGACAGGTGTCCTCACCCGAGCCAGGTGCCATCTTCCAAAGCAAACATGGTGCTCCTGGTTCTCACCTTTCCAGAAAACCCTACCCCTGCTTCATCACAAGGTCCATCCTGTGTATGCATGTGTCCTTTTAAATACTAAGAACTGGTTTCTGCTGCTTGTCATCAAGAACTCTAATGCTCTCATATACCATAAAGACTATAGAAAAATCATTGATAGCGCCTACAGGAGGCATTTCAATGCCAAAAGTCATTTGACCAAAGAGACTGTTACTAGCAGGAAAGGCAGGGAAGTCGAATTTAAGCCTTAAGGTTCATTTTTTTAAAGCCATGTGAGAAACTGTGGGAAACATTATTAGTGCTTATAAATAGTTTTATTATCTGGCACACAAGTTCAGCTATGTTCGTGCTACCCTGCTTAGCTAGAGCTGTAACTTGGTTTCATCAAAATGAGTTAAGCAGAAATTTGAATGAGTCCTGGATTCTCTTAAAAGTATGATGAAATTAAGCATTAAACATTCAATTTTTGAACCTTAAATAGTTAGCTCTTTTGTAAATTTACTAAAACTAAATCAATGTTCTGAAAAGTATGGTTGCTTTGTACATAAGTAAAACGTTATGAATGACTTCTTGGTCAGAGACAACCAGAAACATTTGACCTATAAGGTTTATTCTTTTAAGCATCTTGCAATTATGAAACTGTGATGAGTTATTTTGAATTTTAACATAATCTTTAGATTGCTATGAGATGATATTATCTCAGAAATCAGAAACCATATATATGCTACCATACCATTTAAGTCATCTGCTTTTCTTTTTTTAATTTTGGCTTGGCATAAGGAAAAGAAGCATCAGTAAAATTAGACCTTCTGAGCTTAAGAATTCTGACATTACGTCCTAAATAATACTTAATTTTAAAATTCTTTAGAACTTTAATTCATGTGTGAACTTACCTGTAGCCTCATCGGTACCTCTTTAAATACTGTCCAGTTTTATACATTGTGTTCCTATGTAAAAGGGTTTTGGTCATTTGAACTTTCACCCAGATAGGCTAAGAAAATTGCTTGTACATTTCTTAAAATTGTATCAGCAGTGCAGACTATTTTAAGACCTACCATATTGAGGATGAATAATTTTCACATCCTTTTTGCTTTGCTCAGAGAACAGCCACCACGGCTTGTCAAGCAGTTGGCGTCACCGCTCAACCTCATTCACGTGCTGCCTGGGCAAGTGATGCAGTTTTTGACGAGCATGTCTTCCTGCTGAACCAGAGTGCCTAGGCTCTGAGTCAGCTGTACCAGGAGCCAGTCTGATGTTTTGTCTTAGCCCCCAAGGTTCAAAATGTTTTGTTCCTCCTCTTCAGTGACAAGGACAAAGATGTTAGAAGCCCCAGTCCAGGCCTGGGTAATTAAAATGTTCAATTTTTGGAAGTCATGGATTATCAAATGATTGCACAGCTCCGAAATGCGTAATAAATGAAATGGAAGAGTAGAGAATTCTTCAAGAACATAGCAGATTAATAAACGGTCCGCAGTAGCATCTTAATGCTAAATGCCAACTTCGTGGTTCAATACTCTGTTTACTGTGATGAAGGGACTAGGCAGAAGACAGATGTCAGGGGACCGAAGACAGAGTAAACGTGCTAATACAGGAACGACATTTATACATTTCCATGCTGCTCGTCCTTGAGTAACAGTTCTGATCAGTTGATAGATGAGGATTCCCCGACTCCTACTTCAAACTGATGCTTCATCAAATTCCTCATCCCTTTCAGCTGTGAGAAGCAGAGTATCTTTGTCTTCATTCGATTCAGGAGAGCTGAAAGTTATGGGGCATCAGGCTGGCACTCACGGGACTGTCGTGTGTGCGTGTGTGTGTGTGTGTGTGTGTGTGTGTGTGTGTCCTTTTAGAAAGGAATTCTGCAAGGCCACCTGCCCCAGACAGATGCAACACAGTCATCAGATAACAAGCACCGGAGTCAGATCGCACTCTAATGCTAAGGTAATTCTCTTAGTGTTTCAAAGACTGAGAACCTGAGCCAAGCACAGGAACACATTAGGAGATTGTATTCAGCTTGTGCCTCTCATTGCCCTTTCAGAATGGAAATGTGTCATCATAGTTTAGCTTCCCGAGGTCACAAAGATAAGAAAATATCCACTTTGATTTCAAACAGAATCTTTTATAGATAAAAGAAGTCCCTTCCATAAAATTAAACAGCTTTTCAAAAAGCCTCTCACCACAGTTAGCAATAATTTATGCTCGGTGAACAGGAAAATATGCTGAATTTATTCATTTTACTGTGTGTGGGGCACCTATCAAAAGGGCAAACTGATAAAGAAAAAATTGAGGGTGGGTAACTTACGGGCATTTGCAAATCTAACATAAAAGGTTTTTGTAATTCTTCCTTGTTTCGGGCAAAGAAGAAGATTAATTTTGAAAGTGGCAAAACAGAAAATGCCTATTATTTTCAAAGTCATGGTAGCTGACATTTTACCACATAGATAATTCCTGGGACTGCTTTTCCTTTGTCCCCTGAGATAAATGTTGCTCCGTTTTTGACCCCTAATAAAAAAATTATTCACAGTAGACAGTCTCAGGTGATGGAACTAGAGGCTGACTGGATTTTACCCAGTCACCTCTCACAAACACCCGAGAGCTAAACAGGCACTATCTCTTCTCTTCTTTTCTCTCTTTTCAGCTGACCAAGGTATGTGCAGTTTCTACTGTCAGTGTTTCTGAGTGAGGCTTTCTTTTCTCACTCAGTTCCAGGACCCACTGGAAGGCAGGACGCACATGGTCTCTCCCAGAGAGGTGTTGAGACTCCTTACGTTTAAATAACCGTTCAGAGAACATCTGTAATTTCTCTGCTTCATGTGGCAGACAGAACATTAGGTGTGTTGTGAAGTTTGGGAAATTAACTGGAATTAAAGCTCAGAAAAATTTGTCTTAACTCATGAGGCACACTTTTATCTTTCTGCCGCATCAGATAATGAGGTCTTTATCATAAACTAAAGGAACTGCATGAAGATTTGGGAATCCGTTAGAGAAAAACACAGTTTAAAGCATATACTTGACAACTTAATATAGTTAAGCCCATCATACTAGTACGGTTGAAAACCCCTAGTATACCTAGCAACATGGCTTATGGCTTGTTTTTCTTAAAGGAATTTAGCCATAAAATTACCAGGTTTTGGAGTCAAACATCTTTTGAGTCTTTCTTTCCTGAATTTAAGTTTGAAAGAGTCCAAGCAGTGCTGCCCACTGAGAATTCTTGGTAGTGGCTAAGTTAACTCTCAACTACAGAAGCAAGAACATCTACATCACGAGTTGTGAGAAGCCAGGGGCAGCCCATGGTGGAGGTTTATCTTACTCTGACAGACAGAGGAGAAGGTTGCAGCTGTGAAGCATGGGTCCGCTGGCCTGAGGATTCTGTGACTTTTCCTCTCTTTAAACCACATCTAATACAATCATAGTGGCCAAAGGACACTTCATGAGAACTAGACCACCTGTGAGACAAAAAAACAAAACCAAAACCAAACCAAAACAAAACATGGGGTGGTGGTGCATGCCTTTAATCCCAGCACTTGGGAGGCAGAGGCAGGTGAATTTCTATGAGTTCGAGACCAGCCTGGTCTACAAGAGCTAGTTTTCAGGACAGGCTCAGGAGCTACTGAGAAACCCTGTTTCAAAAAAAAAAAAAACCCAAAACAAACAAAAACAAAACAAAACAAAAATACCACAATGAAATTTTTCCAGCCTTAAAGGAAAAGAAAGTGTATCAACTAATGGTGATCATTTCAAGCAAGTGAAGCCAGTTCTTGAAAGACAAACATTGTATCATGTGTTTTTTTCTTATTTGTGGCTCCTAGATTTTATATAGTCACATATAATCATATATATGCATGTATATATTCATATGTGTACGTATATATGTATGTGTATGTATATACATATTATGTGTGTTTATATATGTGTGAATGTATAGATGTAGTTATGTGTGTGTATATGTGTCAGGGACCATTCCCCCTAATAATTACAGATATGTCAGGGACCATTCACCCTAATATTTACAGAAGGTCATATAAGGCCTTTTAACTTAGAATGCTTAACAGAGCCAGCTA
>JAQHUG010000092.1:2785337-2804108 GCA_028555095.1 Dicrostonyx torquatus
AGGCGATGTCAGGGAAAACCATGTAGCTGCTTCAGAAGACAGACTCTGGATGCCAGATGCTACCTTATGGGTAGGGCACAACCGCATTGTGATACACAGATTAACAGAAATGAGCTAACTTAACATATAGGAGCTAGCTAGAACTATGCTTAAGCTATTGGCCAAACAGTATTACATTTAATATAGTTTCTGTGTAATTATTTCACATCTGGGTGGCTGGGAAACAAACAAGCTGTCTCTGCTTACAGTTTAGGATGTAGTTGGATATATGTCCAAAAGTGGCTTATTTAGATCTTGAGATAGATCTATCTAAATTCCCAAGGAATCATCCTATTGACCTCCATAGGTCAATGATGTGGGATGTCCTTCTGTATATCTGTTACTTTTATTGGCTAATGAATAAAACTGCTTTGGCCTATAGCAGGGAAGAATATAACCAGGCTGGAAGAGGTATATATAGGACAGTAGGCAAAGCCAGAGAGACACCATGTAGACGCCGAAGGAGACAGACACCAGAACCTTACTGGTAGGCCACAGCCTTGTAGTGATACATAGATTAATAGAAATAAGTTAATTTAAGATGTAAGAGCTAGCTAGGAATATGCCTAAGCTATTGGCCAAACAGTGTTATAATTAATATAGTTTCTGTGTGATTATTTGGGTCTGGGCATCTGGGAAATGAACGTGAAGTCTCTGCTTACAGGTCAGTACAAGTTTGCACACCCACCAACAATGGGTAAGTGTTACCCTTTTCCACATCCTCACCAGCATGAGCTGTCATTTGTTTCATTGATCTGGAATATTCTGACTGGAATAAGATGAAATATCAAAGGAGATTTTATTTGCATTTCCCTGATGATTAAGGATGTTGAATGTTTCTTTAAGTGTTTCTCAATATTTGTGTTTCATCTTTTGAGAACTCTCTGTTTAGTTCTGTACCCTATTTTTTATTTGAGAAAATGTCTATCAAGGTACAAGAAGCTTACAGAACAACAAATAGACAGGACCAGAAAAGAAGTTTTCATTATATATAATAATCAAAACACTAAATGTACAGAACAAAGAAAGAATATTAAAAGCTATAAGGGAAAAAGATCAAGTAACATATAAAGGTAGGTCCATTTGAATAATACCTGACTTCTCAATGGAGAGTCTAAAAGCCAGAAGGGCCTAGACAGATTTCTACAAACTATAAGAGACCACAGATGCCAGCCCAAACTATTAAACTCTATAAAACAATAATCACAATAGACAGAGAAAGAAAACATTCATGATAAAAATCACATTTCAGCAGTATCTATTTACAAATGCAGCTATACCAGATGCAAAAGAAGGAAAACATCAGTCTGGAGAGATTTACTCCACCTAGGAAAACACAAGTAGTAAACAACCCCATACCAGTAAATCAAAAGTGGGAGGAACTCGCACCATAACAATAAAATAACAGAAATCAGTAATCACTGCTCATTGATAACTCTAACTGATAATCATAATTAATGGTCTTAATTCTCCAATAAAAAGACATGGACTCATGGATTGGATTAGAAAATAGAATCCAACTTTCTGTGGCATCAAAGAAACATATATTACCATTATGAATAGACATCACCTCAGGTTAAAAGGATAGAAAAAAATAATTCAAGCAAATAGACCCAAGACACAAGAAGGCAAGACAATTCTGAAGAGATAGGGAAGAACTCTATATATTTACCAAAGGCAATCATCGCACAAGTAATATAAACCCAGAGATAGATACTGGGGTTCTACCTGACGATCAGGAAAGCAAAGTAGCCAACCACTGGCTCTTACTTCTATCTCAAACCAATATGGTGATCCTGCCTCCATTAATCCTCAGAATGAGACTAAATGTGAGACCTATCTCCTCCTGTCTTGAATTCCTCTCTAGCTCTAGTATTAAAGGCATGCAACACTACTGCCCAACCTCTATGGCTAGTGAGTGTGGCTGCTGGGATTAAAGGTGTGTGCAACCACTGCCAGCCTGTATAGCTGAATATTGTGGCTGCTTTGCACTGACCTCAGGCAAGCTTTATTTATTAAAACAAAAATAATAGACCACTATAGGAAATAACAAAGGAACACTATATATTCACCAAGAGGATATTGCAATTCTAAACATTTATGTGTCAAATATAAGAGCACCCAAATTCATAAAAGAAAACAATTCTTCTCTCTGTGTGTGTGTCCTCCTGCATAAACATAAAATATATCTACAAAATTCAATGTTTAATTTAGTGTCTTGAAATAGTGGTGAGACCAGAAACCAACCTTTAATTCACATGAGGCCCATACCCTAATTTAAAAGACTTTAAAATATTAATTTAGAATATTTATGTTTTAATTTTTTATGTTTCTATTAAAATAATTTGAAATATTTCCCAATTATTCTCCTAGTGGTAATGATTACACCCCATCTATACCTGATTCTAGTTACAGAACTGATCATCTAATTTGCCAAACAGTACATGTGCATTAGTCTTTCCATTACTAGAGCTTTGTAATCAATCTTTTTTTTTTACTTTCTTTTTAGTTATACTTTGCATCTTTCACATCATCCCATTATTTCTTGTCACATCGTATCTACCCTCTGCCCTTGCAACCCCCCTACACAATAAATAAAATAAAATTGAAGCGGGGGGAGGAGAAATTTCATCGTGGAAGTTGCAGTCGACTCAGTGAGTCACGCATATTTTACCTGTAAATGTTCATTGCAGAGTCATTGGTCTGGTTCAAGGCCTCTAGTTTCTGCTACACTAGGATGCTGGGCCCTCGCTGGGCCCTCGCTGGGCAATGCAGAGCTCTGTGTGATATTAAGGGTCTGTTTTCATGGTACATTAAAACTGAGCTTGGAGAGTGTTCTTCTTCATGGTTGGTTTAGAGCAGTGGTTCTCAACCTGTGGGTAGTGATCCCTTTTTGGGTAGGAGTCAAATGATCCCTTCACAGGGGTTACCTAAGACCATCAGAAAACACAAATATTTACAATTCATGACAATAGCAAAATTACAGGTATTAAGTAGCAATGAAAATAATTTTATGATTGGGGTTGCCAGAACATGAGGGTCACAGTATGAGGAAGGTTGAGAACCACTGATGCAGAGTGTTAGAATTTCAGAGTGTGAAGGATGAACAGAATGGACAGACATTTATCTTCAGTTTACTTTTTGAAGAATGAGCTCAGTGAACCCTCATGATGGTGTTATTATAACTGAATGCATCGGCTTCATATCCTGATGAATATAAGGGCAAAAGAAGCCTTGCCAAGAAATAAGAGGTGGGATTTATTTACTATGGTAGGTATGGTATGTATGGTATCTACAGTAATGTGTTCCTCCAACAAAGAAAGCATGGGGACTTTGTCTAAGTCTATACATTCTCATATGGGCAAGCACTTTGGGGGCAGGCATATTCAGTCAAAGATGTGTATCACTGAATGTTGGGTCCCTTAAGGACAGGCCTTCACTTGATCTGTTTTGCACTCTTGAGGATGGTTGAAAACAGGAACAAAAACAGGAACAATCTGGTGTTTTCAGCAATGTTTTCTAAGGCTGTTTACCCCTAAGCCATGTAAGTTGCAGTGAGGGCTTCCTGCTTTTCCTAGCTTGGCCTCCCCTGCTGAGGGCTATATATACTGTGGAGAAAGAGGAATAAAGAGGCTTGTCTGCAGAAAACCTGAGGTGTGTTGTGAGTTAATCCTGAGGTCCCTCACTCAGAACTACAGTTGTCGTGCTGGCGCGGCAACTGAGTATGCTCAGCTTGAAGTCATGACTCAAGAAGGAAAGATGGCAGACCGGGACACTTCTGAAAGCACCTTGCTTCTTTTTTTTTCTCCAAAACGTTTTAGCCAAAGCACGCCTTAAAAGTCTGTTATTATAGGTGCTCTCTACCAGCGGTGTGTATCTACTAGCTGCTTTCCATTCTGCTGCAGGGTTCAGGGGAAAGGCCCACAGGCACCTCCGAGACACACAGTACCACTTTACACTGCGGGCTTTTATCCTAGAAACACCTGGCTCTTAGACTGAATTCTCAGAGCTGGGAAATCGTCTGCTCCAGAGGAATTACATCTTGTGGGTAGACTGTGGAGTGCCCCAGGAGGAGAAGCCAGAGAAGGTGACCCTGCGAATGTGAGGACATGGGAGCAGAGCTAGGTCTGAGGACTTTGTGAGATGGCCTTCATGGATGACCTAACCCTTTTAGCTATTTTTCTTTTATAAAGGAGGAAAATTTATATTTGGTTCAGTATTTAAGAACTTCATGTTCTTTCTGTTAAAAATTTTCCTTAATTATTCTAACCTTTCAGGAGAGCCTTATACTCCCAGTTCTCCTGCCTTTTCAGAAGTTTAAAAGGATTGGAAAAGGATGAAACAGGGCAACTTTCTCAGAGAGACTCACCATGTTTGCCCCTCCCCCTTTTGTAGTAAAGAGAATCCTAAAAGCTGTTTGTGCCCAAGAAGGTTGTAAAGATACCAAATACTTATAGCAGAGCCCTCCCTGTACCCACAGTCTACCTTGACTGACTTGGGGTTTTTAATTTTAAATTATTATTTTTTTGTATTTAGCACCATTTTGACAAGTTCACACATTTATACAATATCCCATAATTACATTCACTCCTTCGTTGCTCTCTCTTATCACCCCCATGCCTGACAACCTCCTCCTTTTTAACTAACTACCATCTTACTCTCATGTCTGCTTCTAAAATTAGGGTCACTTGTATGAGCACACGTAAGGACTTTTGCTGGAACATGGGCAGCTTACTAACGGCTGTACCACTGAAGAAAATGACCCTCTCACCCCGGCAACCCTTCACAGCCAGTAGTCCCTCAAGGAGGGACTGGGTTCTTCAACACTCACACCTTGGTCCTGAGACCCTGGTAGGAGTGGCCAGGGAACAAGAAAAGGACAGGCACACTGACACATGTACAGAAATACAGAGGTCAGGTTGGATTTGCACACACTGATGGAATTGCACAAAGTACCACAAAACCCATGTTTATTGTGTACAGCACAGGAGGAGATATTAGCTCTTCTCAGTAGGAGGGCCTTGTTGGCCAGCATTCTCAGACTCCAAATATCTGGGAGGAGAAAGCTTCAGCTACTAGTTTTATACACATTGGTCAATTGTTTGCAGTGGAACCCCAAAGGAAAGCTTTACCGAACCAGGGAGGATTCACCACTCCCACTAGGCTGAGGTATTGAGATCCTTGACTGCCATGCCAGCATGACAACTGTAGTTCTTCTGAGTGAGGGATGTCAGGATTAACTCACAACACACTTCAGGTTTTCTGCAGACAAGCCTTTATTCCTCTTTCTCCACAGTATATATAACCCCTCAGCAGGGGAGGCCGAGCCAGGAAAGGCAGGAAGCCCTCACTGCAACTTACATGGCTTAAGGGTAAACAGCGTTAGAAAACATTGCTGAAAACACCAGATTGTTCTTGTTTTTGTTCCTGTTTTCAACCATCCTCAAGAGTGCAAAACAGATCAAGTGGGGGTGCGAAGGCCTGTCCTCAAGGGACCCAACACTTGACATGGTGGTTTCCAAGTCAACAATAGGCTTTCTCCACTCCCTGCAGTGGGGCTCCATCGTATCTTTGATATGGTGTTGAAAGGTTCAATTTGTGTGGCTCTCGAGAAGGTATCCACAGTTGTTCTGTGTTTATAACTGCAATGGCAATAAGTAGGGGGACAACGTTTCTTAGCACTTCTCCCTACCTCCGGGCTCTTCCATTCTTTCTCTGTCCTCTTCTACAATGTTTCCCCGGTCTGGGAGAGGGTGATTTACGTCACTTAGTGTCAACATTTTAACAGGTTCTGAGTCTGTGTGTTAACTGCTCTCCTCTACAGAAAAGCTCTGTGCCACGGCTGAGAGTGGCTCTGCTATGTGACTATAAACACAAATATATAAGAGGCACGTTGCCTACAAGTTTATTTCGCACTCTTACTCCAGTTGGCAAATCTTGTTTCGGTGGGTTGGTGTCACACACAGGGTCCGCAGCTGGGTAAAACAGTGATAATTTCCATCTCCCAATAGGCTCTGTGTTCCTTCCAGCACTATATTGTTTTATTTTGTTTGTGTTTTTGAGATAGGTAGGATCTCAGAGCACCTAGGCTGGCTTTGAACTCAGCATGTAGTCATGGTCATCCTGAATTCCTAATCCCTCTGCCCTGGCTTCTGCCTCCCAAGTACTGGGGTGACAGCACCACCATTAGCTGCCATTAAAATAAAATAAAAAAGTTCTTGTAAACAGGCTCACTGGGACTTCGGGGGCTATGTTTGCAACATGTATTCAATTATGTAGGAGTGGAGAGAGCAAGTGACGGGAAGGCCCCGTGACTCCTCCACGAACCACGAGAACTCAATAGTTTGGATTAATACAGAGACATTTCTAGCCCAGGAAACCTCAAATATCCCTTTGGTTGGATAAGAATTACCATCAAGAGAGGCACCGGACTACAAAGAATGAACACTGAGAAGGGAAATGATAGGGAAGGAGACGTTTCTTCCCCTTTGTTCTCTCACCTTCTCAAACTTCTCACATCTAAGCTTGTCAGGCAGCCCTGAGCTCTGTGGTCACTGTTGATTCCTCATGGGTCACGAGCATTTGGGAGAAGACGCCAGCTGAGGAAATTCTGTTCTTCTCCTAGACTGTCTACACCAGAAGCTCCCAATTGCTACTCAGACAGGCAAAAGAAACCTGAGTTTGGTCTGGATGTGAAAAGCTTTTGTGTGGATGTGTTTTCAATCTTCAAAGCCATTTCCCCCGCTGTAATTACTGAAGCCAAGAGTTGTTTAAATTGGGAAAAATTGTTAAGTTGTTTATTTTTGTTGTTGTTACTGGTAAGACAGCTTTTCAGTCTTGTAGGACACTTTACAACCCCATCTCAATAGCTTAATTTGAATTACGTTTTAAAGGGCTGAATTAATACCAGGTTTTACTTGTAGCTGTAAGGAGCAGTGCTGCCCCAGGCTACTGTAAAGCCAGGGGTCCATTCACCCAAGGATAGAAAACAAATAAATGTAAGCCGGTTTTTCCTGGAGGGTTTTCACATCTACAGACTAGTAGTTTGATAAATCGTTTCTTTTCCTAGTGAGCCTAATGTTAAGAACGGCGGGTTCAAGAGGTTTTATTTTACAGTAATATGTGTGTGTGTCTGCAAATGCCAATCATATGACTTACGTGGCACAATGAACTGTTTGTGCTCACACATATGCCCACAGCATTTGTTTTGTGCACCTGCTTCTTCTCCAGTTCCAGTTCGCTTCAATCTTTTGCTTTTGTTTAAAAGTGCAGGCGTTTGCTGAAGTGGAGCCACTTAGAGAGCATCTGGGCTCACATGGGGTTTAGAACTGGATCCACGTTTTAAGGGCTTCTCGTCTCTAGATGTGGTAAGCAATATTAACAGTCCTTTCGCATTCCACCATGCGTCCATTCTTCATTGGCTAGAATCCCGGTTTGGAGTTTGGCTCCTTGCTTTGTGTCAGATTCCCGTGGGCCTCACAGAAATGCTTATCATCTACACAGGACTTGAAAGTCCCTTTCAGTCATGATGAATTAATTCACACGTGTCTTTTCACCATTCCCCCTGAACGCCAAGCAGAGGTCAAGTGACTAGCTAAGGCCATATATACTTCGGAGTTAAATCCTTTCATTCACTGTCTTTTCAATGACCAAGAAAGAAGAGAGCTTTTAATTTCACCCCTGGCAACATTGTTGACTTAAATGTTACACTACGGACTCCGTTGTGTAGGGTTAGGTCTACCAGTGGAAGAGAGCATGGCTTCTTAAGATCGTGACAGATTCCTTGATCTATAGGCATAGGCAAAATCTTTGATGTAATTAGCTATCTATCATTTATTTATTCATTTGAAACAAGGTCTCAGTAATTCCAGCTTGAGACCCTTTTACCTCCCTCCGTCTTTGGAATGCTGGGGTTGCGGTGCAGGGCAGGCAGGACTGGCCAACCTCTTAGGAAGCTATTTTCTTTTCAGATGATTTCTGAGATCTAAGAGTTATTTCCCTGGAATGCAATAATACTCTGGACTAAAAAAGGCTTTCGGGCAGGTTTATTTTCCCAGGAGAACTCGCCAACGAATAGAGAATTGGAGTGGCAGCTTCCATGATCTATGTGAGGTCAAGTTTAGGACTGATCATATACACCTTACCTGTCTCTAGAGCCCCTTGCTGAAGTGTGACAAAGGAGCATCTTACTAAATGCCTACAAAGATGTGTTTTCTAGTCCTTGTTACAACTGGGACTTGCAAGTGACTTTAACATTCAGTCCATCACAGCAAAGACCTGCTTACTTAGGTATTATCCTGAGCTCAGAACAAAATCTGAGCTGGGAGAAAAATGTGTTGCTACCGAAAGGTTAAATAAAATGGTGAAAAACAAAGACCAAGTTGAAGCAATGTCTCTTCTAGGGGAAACGGCCTGGAGAGAAATGGCACCCTCCCAGAGAACAGGAGGCTTCCTTTACTCAATGGCACAGAAACACCCTAGAAAAATGAGATACTATTTCAAATTCCTAAGGCTGTAAAATAGTTGCCAAAAGACAGTGATATTAAACCACTTAAATTTGTGCTGTCACAAATCTGGGGGCAAGGGGTTTAAAATTAAGTGCTAGTAGGGTTGGTTCCTTCCAGAAGCTGAGAAGGTCAATGGCCGGCGCTCAACTCAAGAATCAGCAGCTGCCCTGACCACCTGCTGCCCCCGCCTTGTCTCTGCATAGCTGATCTCTGTCTCCACCTGCTCATGGACGCCATGAGTCTGGGGCACTGTGCATCTTGAATTTCTCTCTTCCTTCTCTTATGAGGACACCAGTCATGGGTTTAAGTTTTTTTCTAAATCCAAGATATCTCTCTTAACTTTAGCTTTAATTATATACCTAAACGATTTGTTTCTTTCTTCCTTTCTTTCTTTCTTTCTTTCTTTTTACTTATTTATTTAGTTTTGGTTTTTTGAGACAGGGTTTCTCTGTAGCTTTGGAAGCTGCCATGGAACTAGCCCTTATAGACCAGGCTGACCTCCAACTCACAGACATCTGCCTGCTTCTGCCTCCCGAGTGCTGGGATTAAAAGCATGTGCTACCACCAGCCGGCTAAATGATCATATTTCTAAAGGTCTTTCTGTAGGTACTAGGGATTAGGATTTGGATGTTTGTTTTTTTAGAGATACATATTTTCCACTTGAAGATTGACCCCCTCAAACTGTTAAAAACCGATGAGTCATTGCTTACACCCATAGGTTCTTCTATGACTAGACAGACGGTGTTTCTGGAGGCCCAGGAGACAAATATTTCATTATGCTTTGCCTGTGTTTTGTTTTTATGGCTGACTATGGGAATTTGATGTTTTCTCAGGTGCCTAGGAAAGAGAAGTAGCTGTTGTAATTCCTGGGTGTGATCTCTGGCCGCACTGCATAGGAAAACAGCTTAAGATCAGTGATGTGTCTTTGTGCTGACTAGATTATCTTGTTATCTCTCAAAAGTATGCCAGATCTGTTCACTGGGGGGCTCCACAGCCCTCCCTGATGTACAAACTAAGAATCCGAGGCACCATCTTGGGACGGCACCTCTTTCATTCCTTATGTCTAATCAACCTCTGGCTCACGTTGATTCCCCAGCTTTGTATTTACTAATCCATCTTTTCCCTCTCATGGGGCTTTCTTCTAGGCCACCACGGGCACTCGTGAGCCTGTGACCTCGGGTGCTTCTCTAGGTGACCTTCTTCGAGGTTTCTTTCTAAGCCGTACTGTGATGCTGATGCTCCGAATGACTTTTCAGTATCTTCTGCTTTAAGTCATACCTGGGTTTCCTTGCCATCCTTAATGCCCAAACTCTTTTTATGGTTTGCTGGTCTGCTGTACCTGATACAGACATGACCCCACATTGGTGCTTCAGGACCTCGCTGAAAATACCTCTGTCCAGCCAGTGCTTACCAAACCCACATATCTACCTGCGGCCAAATGATTAGCTATAGTCAAGGCAATTTCACTTTTTAAAGCTAGGTGTGGATATTAGAAAGGCCTATCCTATGAGGGCTGGAGAGGTGGCTCAGTCTGTAAGGGCTTGCAGTGCCAGCACGAGGACCTGAGTTTGAATCTCAATCAGCCAAGTAAAAACTGGGTGCAGTAACTTGTATCTGTAACTCCACCACTGTGTGGTAGTAGGTGGGAAAGCAGATCCCTGGACCTTTCTGGCCAGACAGTGTAGCCAATCAGCGAATTCCAGGTCCAGTGAGAGACCCTGTCTCAAAAAACAAGAGTGACAAGGAAAGATGTCTGACATACGCACTCCTCAACACACACACACACACACACACACACACACACACAGAGAGAGAGAGAGAAAGCAAATAAATAAAGCATAACCAGTTTCTTATTTTCCTGAAATATTATCTTTCATTTCTTAAAATTTGAAATTTATACCCTGGCAATGCTAACACATGCATGAGCAGCCCGTATATGGCGGTTCTGTTGAACTTGTCCATACTGGGTTTCTTGGTCTAAGTTGATAAGGGCAACTGACCGGGTCTCTTCCTCAAGAGGGCCCCAGATCTCATTACAGATGGTTGTGAGCCACTATGTCATTGCTGGGAATTGAACTCAGGTTTTGGAAGAGCAGCCAGTGATCTTAGCCACTGAGCCATCTCTCCTGCCCTTTCATTAAAACTCTTTCCTAATATTCAGCAATTGCTTTCATAATTTTTACTTACAAATAAAATCCCTATTTATTTCTAAAGCCCCATACTCTTTCCACTTCCTACCAAGTTCTCTGATGTTATGCCCATCCATCAAGGTCACAGAGTTCCCTAAACACCCTCATTTTCATTTCTCTTTGTACGCACCCACGCCATGTCCCTTCCAGGAACGTTAAGTTCCCTGTTGCAGATCTGATTATCCTGGAAGCTTCAAACTTTTAAGGCAAGCCCTGGAGCTTCTCGTTTGGCATTCCCATAGCAGTCTAATAAACACTGGTAATGGAACTTGGCACAACTGTCCAGGTCAGGAATGGAATTTTAAAACTACAGTTCAACATTCTATTAGTGGTTGGTGAAGCCAATTAACAAATTTAAAAAGACGAGAAAACATTAGAGTGCATTGCATGTGGTAAGAGTCTGATATGTGGGCTTTTGCTCCTGCTGTGTTTTCTCTCTGTGTCTCTCTCTCACTCTCTCTCTCTCCCCCCTCTGTTGGCATACTGGGTCTGGGGTTGTTTCTTAGTATGGCGATGGGCACTAGGCCACAAGCTACTTGAATGTCGGGATTCTGCCTTATTCATCCTGTATGACTGAGACCCAAGCCAGGCCTGGTAGAACGTCCTAGTTAACAAATGCTGAGTGAATGAATCACTATAAATGTGGGAGTCTTGCAAAGGGTCCACACATTCCAGGGAAAGAGTAATTGGCCAAACATCAAGAACTGCCAGCTCCTCTGCCAACTCTGAATCCTACCTGGGTTTACAAACCAAGGAAACCAGAGAGTTGGAATAACCCAACCTGTATCTTCAGATTCGGATTCGATTGGTGGCTTGTCTCTACCTTTGTAGACTAGGGTAACACAGGCCACTTGCTTAGTTGCAGCATAGGAAAAAGGCCCCATAGGAAGAACATTATTCCCACACATCCCTGGAAAAGGGCTGTAAAGAAGTTGTCCGAGTAGGCACAGCAAACGGCAAAGGCCACAGCTCTGTGTGTGACAGAAGTGTTTGTCTTGCAGTCATGCTGTCTTGGATGCACGCTGTCAGCAGTTGCTACATGATGTTTGCACATTAACCTCACAGTCCCGGAGTTTGAGCTGGGAACCTTGACCCCAGTTTCTTCTCTGTCTGCTTTCCTTTGTCCGCTTTCCCTTCCCTCAGCCCTGTTCCTGTCTGTCACTCTGCCCCAGGCTCCCTCCCACTTGCATCTGGATCCTTTGTGCAGAGGTGGATGCGGCCGTGTGCTCTGTGGCTCTGCCTTGCTCTGCTGTGCGGCTGGGTTGGCACAGGTTGGACTGGGAGTGTGGTTTACTGTTACCATCACCAAGTTCAGTCACGGCAACAGTTATTGATTGGCTCAGCACAGATCTTCCTTATTGGGAACATTGCATACAATGAAAGGAACACATTGACAGATGAATAAAACCATTTATTTTATTTATTTATTTATTTTACTAAAACGGGAAAATACAAGACTGCATCCCTGGCTCTGTTTTATCAGGGTCTTAGATCAAGACATAAAAGGCCTAATGATCAAATCTTCTGTTAGCACAAAGCTCGTCAAGATAACTAATAGGCTAGATAAAAAGGAACAGAGTTTCAAAAGGTCTTGGTAAATAGAACAAAAACCCCAAACCAGCAGGAAAAAAAATGTAATTAAGAAACCCAAGGTCTTGCCCTTGGGGAAAATAAAAGTCTGCCTCAAAAGTGTCTAGGATGAAGCAGGATGTGGCTGCACATGTCTGTGCTTCCAATGTTGCCGAGGAGGAGGGAGACAGAGACAACGGGGTTGCTGGGGCTTTCCGACCTCCAGCCTCACTGAAAAAAATCCCATGTCCCGATTCAGATCTAAGGGACTAAGGTGAAGGTCAGTAGAGGATGGAATGCTCCTCTGGCCTCCACATGAGCACCGTGTGGTGAGGGAAAGAGGCTCATCTTTCTAGGCTTCCTAACGGCAACTCTGAGAGCATTTGCAGATGACAGCCTCAGAGTGAGTCATGGAGGATGCAGGTCAGTATGCATGAAGAGAGGCTCCGTGCCCATCATTAAGCCCCATGGAGCCTCATGTGCAGGGCCACTTTTTGTCACATGTAAAAGAAAAGATAAAAGCACATATTACTCACTGCTAGATGGTTTGGTTGATTGAAAATGATCAAATTTCTCTTAAAAAATGGCCATCGTAATAAAGGTGAATTAAACATTATAGACGTTTTTGAAAAATCAGTTATCTTCCTTCCAATACATCAAAAGTAGGCAGCCAAATCATCATCCTGACAGTCAATACAAATACATGCATGCCATATTTTTGTTGGAATTGAGTTTTTTTGTAAAATGGATCTGCCCAAACCATAATTCTCCAATTTATGTTGTTGATTTGAAAATGCATCAAGTCTACATTATTTTTATAAATGCTTAATCTTCCACAATACAGGTGTGCTATTATTTATTCATGGATCACACTCATGAGATAAATAAGGACGGGATACTCTGTTAGGGCAGACGGCAGGTGTTGAAGCCAGTACAGACAGAAATAATGATATAAGCAACCAGGGGCATCTATTAATAACTGGGAGATGGGCATGGAGCAAAGAGGAGGGCCAGTTGGGGTCATTAGTTAATGTCAGAGCTTTGCTCTAAGGGGTTGAACTATTTCAGGCTCCTATCTGTTTTTGTGGGTTTCTTGTCAGGTCAGGATTGGAAAAGGGAAGAGAGTAGAGACTGTCTTCTTTTCTTTTTAAAATCTCAGTCCCTGGGTTACCAAGCGTGGGCCCCCTCATCCCCAGAGAGCGTGCAGGATTGGAGCCTGCACTGTAAGCACATTATAAAAACATTAGGCCAACTAATAAAAATAATGATATTAAAAAGAAAAATTGTTGTAGAAACCAAACAAATCCAGCCTTAGAGCGGAGGAAGGTACTGGCTGGGATGTTGTCATGCTTGGGAGAAATTTGATTTTGGTGAATGTCATTGCCAGTGTCACTCGGGCATGAATCACCCTCCTCTACCTTTCTCATGATTTTAATATCACAAATTTAGGGAACATGGCATTAGAGACATAAAGAAGCTCACAGGGCTCCAAGCAGGAGCCCCCCGGGCCCACAGCAGCACTGGCCTTAGCTAGGAGGCACTTTTCCGCTGGTATGGGGCTATAAATCTGAAAGCAGTTGAAGCCTCTTGGGATCTGGAGCTGTCAAACCCGAGAGCAGGGCGATTGCCTTCCACTCCTGACCTTTCCTCTCTCCACAACTCCCCCCTCCCACGGCTGAGGGTTGAGAAATGAATTTTCACACTTGGAAGCAAGTTCTCGGGGGGAGCAGAGGCCTGACAGAGTCTGTACTAGAGGAAGGATCTCTCAGAAGGCTTCTGGTGTTTATTTCCTGGTCCTATCAGTCTTTTCCTGAGCAACCAGGAAAGTCACCTGCCTCGCAGAGATAGGATGGCCTGAAAAATATGGATCTGGGGGCTGTCTAGGGAGACGTACTACAGAGCAGATTTCCACTGCCTCCAAGCCATGATCTCCCTTTTCCTTTCGGATTAGCATGTACAGGTGCCAGGTGCTATGCCGAACACTTCTTGAGGAAGTGAGTCCTTTTTGGCTTATACTTCCATGTCATAAACCATTGAGGGAAGTCTGGGAAGGAACTCAAGGTAAGAACCTGGAGCAGAAACCACAGAGGAATGTTGCAGTCTTGCTTGCTGGCACCTTCACTGGCTTATGCTCAGTTAGCTTTTTTTATACCTTGGACGACTGGTTCAAGGAATGGCACTGCCTACAGGAAGTTGGGCCCTCCTGTGTCAGTTAATAATCAAGACAATCCTTCATAGGCAATCCCACAGGCCAATCTAATCTAGGCAAGTTTTTACCTTCGATGACTCACGACTGTGTCAAGTTGACAATTAAGCTAGCTAGAACATGGGTTAACTTTGAAACAATTGAAGGCCACTTACTTCAGTGTATGAGTGTATAAACAGTTGGCTCTGTTTCCTAGAAGGCTGGGAGATGTGAGGTTTTGCAGTGAGGAATCCCTTAGTGATGAACTTCACGCTGGGCTAGAGTCTTCTCACAGGTCAGGATTCACCAAACTTGAGTCCTCATCTGAAAGTGGAAACTTTGGGCTGTCTTTTCTCTTTCTTCTTTTCTTTTTCTTTCTTTCTCTTCATTTTTGAGGACGGATCTTACATTGTATCCCTGAGTGGCCTGGAACTCACCATGTAGACCAGGGTGACATTGAACTCATAGAGACCTGCTTGCCCTTGTCTCCTCAGTGCTGGGATTAAAAAAAAAAATGCATGTATCACCATACTCAACTTGAGTATTATTTTTTTTTACAGGCAAGCTTTATTTGTTAAAACACAACCAAAATATCACTACAGTACATCTACATCAACCCTCCCAAGGCTCAAAGAAAGTCCCAGAACAAGGAGCACAAAGTCTAGTAAGAGACAGAGGATGGGGAAGATGCTGTGGAGTGCTGTCCTCTGGACACAGCATGGTCATTGCACTCATGAATCCACAGCAGCTATGGTGACCTACACAGGATCAAATCAGTCAGAGTGCCATCATGGATAAGGGAGGGGCCCATTAGATTCCACCCATAGCTAAGAAATCAGCTACTGGCAATTTGGAGTATGTTTTTTTAAAGACATCTTTTGATTACCAGAATTCTGTGACTCCCTTTCTTCCTTTGCTAAAGACTGCCCCTAAGATATCTTTTGCCTTGAGAACTCTGATGCCTGCCTCCACTCAAGACTTTCCACTCCCCTCTAGGAGATCTCACTTGATTGACCGTGTCCTTCTTTCAAACTAAGGCTAGAATACACACACTTTGGATGGAGCTCTTTGGACCATAGTTGTGAGCAGAAAGCTGTTGTCATGGATACGATACACTACTCTTTCTAGACATCTGCTGTGTAGCTTGTTTTTTTTCTGGTCCTGACTAGATGGAATGTCAAGGTAGGGATTGTATGCCTATTTAGCCTTGAGCTCCTACAATCCTGCTTATTGCTTGCCACACAGTGTTTACTTATGCTGAAAGGATGGATGCTAAAGAACCAACAAACAAGTGCTTTAACCAGAATACATCTGTCCTTGTCATTGACATGAGGATGAAACAGCACATATCTCAGGAGAGGTAACCCATTCTTATTGTTTGTACACCCCGGTTATGTAATTCTATCCATGAACTGATGTGTGTCCCCACTTCAAATGCAGAGAAACTAGGATGCTGAGGAAATACCAATTTCCAATTACCAGTGTCCTTGGAATAACCCAGCAGTTCAGTGCTAAGGAAAAAGCAGAAATCATCACTTCTTATTTAGAATTTTAAAACTGAGTACTTATGCATTGCTGCCTGAGGGCTATGGCATTAGACCTTACTGAGACCGGTGTTTCAGCAGGAGGAGTTTGGTAGAGGTCCCGGCAGGAAGATGCTGGGGAAGATTGTCTCCTCAAGTATCTTGACCTTTGAAGAAGAAAATGAAAAATATTCATTCATTTGTCTTTGACATGGCTTCCTTGTACAAATCTTGGCACCCGGGGCTCAAGAAAAAGAGAGCTAGAGAAATCCCTTTGGGAGAGAAGATGCTTTTTGTAAAACAACGTTTGGAATATATCACATTGTGCAAGCGATAAATACTTCTTAAAATAAGGCACAAACACATTTCTAGAAATAAGAAATGAACTTAAGAATGATCAAGAAAAGATTATACAGGAGGAAGCGCAGACTTTCTGCGTGGAGTCCCTCATGCTGAGGGTTAGCACAGGAACCTGACTGGATGGGGTCAGCATCCACACTCAGACCTCTGAGCAAGCTCATCGGACTATGGCTATGAGCTGAGTTATTGCCATTGACTTGATTCTCTAGACAGTTTCCTTATGTCTTAGAGATTTCATTTCATTTGACTCTTAATAAACTTATAATCAATAATTTTTTTAAAGTTTAGTTTATTTTCTCCTCTGTAAAAGTCTAGACAGGTTAGTTCAATTGAAAAAGAGAGAACCCAACATTTTAAATATGAATTTATATTAATATATAAATTAATATATAAATTCATATTAAGTAATGATTTTGGCAAAAGTATGTTTTTTCCCCTCATATTTCCTTCTTCTCCCACCGCCACCCTCTCTTTATTCTAAAGAGACTGGTATATGCTTAGAAATATTCTCAATTGTTATTTACTAGGGCAATTCATCCCTTCTGTGCATCAATTGTAATATGACTCCAGAAACTGTTCTTGCTTTCTCTTTCTTAAGCATCGGCTTCTGGATTAGGGATGTGTGGTTAAGAGTGCTACACATTTGGTGGACCGATCTCTCCGTTTTCATTACTAACGCACAGTAAGAATGAGTTGACCACGGCCAAACTAGACTCTAGGGCCTCTTTTGGGCTTTGTCATGAAGGGTTCCTTCCTCCTTTTCTTCGGCCACAACATGGCACTATATCCACACTTTGGAAGCAGTGACACAGGAGACCAGCAGGTGGCGCATGGGAACCAGAATACACACGCCCAGGCCCAAGACCCAGATGGAGGATTCCTGCAAGCTGAGCTGTCCGACATCCTTGGTTATGGTGGTAGGGTCTCCTAGGCAGGAAAAAAATGCAAGCCACTTGGGCAAGATCTGTAGGAGGATGGGAGCTGCATTTCATAGAAAATCCAAGTCGTACTTTGTTGTTGAAATGGTGAGAGCTAGACCCAGAGCAGGAGCGAGACAAGAGAGGTGGTTTATAAACTCGAACCATTTTTAGTGCTAACATGACTGTTACATTTACATGTGGTACTCAATTCTCCCCCCTTACTAGAATCAACTATGAGGATGCACCTTAGAGAGGACAATCCTAGAAGTGTAACCTACTCGTTTGTGTGCCTGTGTACATCCTCTTGTGTATGGAGGGGTATGTGTTTGTGTGGGTGCAGGAACGAGGCCAGACATGTTACTCCGAAGTTGTTCACCTCATCTTCTGAGACAGGATTTCTCGGTGGCCTGGAGCTCACCCAGTAAGGGAGTCTGGAAGGCCAATCCCAGGGATCTGCCGTCTGCTCCCCTAGCCCTGGGATTTTAAGAGTGCTCCACCAAGTCTGAGTTCTGGGGATCCAACTCAGGCGCTCATGCCTTCATGGCAAACACTTTATCTACTGAGCAGTCTCCAAGTCCCTTCAAACAAAAAGCCAAAATACTCCTTACCCATATGTACAGTATATTCACTTAATCTCTGATATGTTATGCTCAGAAAAAGGCGGGATTGTTTAGCTCAAGGCTTCTTAATTTTTTTTGGCTCCTTTTACCCGACAAAATCTGTAGATGCTGCTAAACAGGTACACAAATCAAACATTTACTGATAATAAATCAAATTTATTTCAAAACAGTTCTTTGACTTAGATATAATTTGTTATTTATTAGAGACTAAAGAAAACTTTCAGACAATAAGATGGACACGCTTGTTTCTTTGTTTTCTTTAGCAAAAAGAATTACACCTTGACTGAAAAACACAGAGCTTCTTCAACATTTTCAGTTGATAAATTTATAATAATTAATCAACATTTTCAGTTGATAAATTTATAATAATTAATGCCAAGACTGCTCCATATAAATATGCAGTATAAAATGACACAAGTATATTTAGAGCCACTTTAGAAATTATGAGAAGTTCTGTCCTAATCCCAAACTAAAATTAATTAATTTTTTTTGGGGGGGAAGTGCAGCAGTGAAGTACAAGACAGCAGCTAACACAGTCATTTAGAAAATCAAACATTCAAACAGTACAATCCAAGATATACCAATTTGATGCTTCCATTCTGAGAAAGGATGATACAAATTATTAAATCTTTGTTTTCTACAATTAAGCCATTACTTTTCTACAAGAGCAGAACACCTATCTGCACAGTAAAGACACTGGTATTGATAACAGGCGCAGCCTGGCGTCTGAGTCACGGTGCTCCAGGAGGGTTCACTGGCACTGTGTGATACACAGGCCTGTCAGTGCGATACACACACACACACACACACACATACACACACACACATACACACACATACACACACATATACACACACA
>JAQHUG010000092.1:2814439-2850261 GCA_028555095.1 Dicrostonyx torquatus
GCAGGGCCTTTAAGGTCCCCAGAGCCGCACATGCGTGGCCCTGGAACCTGTAAGTGCCAGTCATGCTGGTTTGGCTAAAATCATAGCAGGTATGCTCACCAGTGGTACACAGCTGGATACAAGGCCTCCCATCCCCAAGAACTGATTAGCAGTAAGTGGTAAGGTAACCCCCACCATGAGTCCATTCCTCATTCATAGTAGATGGCTGGGTGGGCCTGACTTTGTAGACACAGCTGCTTTGAGTTCATGATTGCCGTGGCTGTATTATGTTTAGAAAACAATATTTCACAACCCTTTTCCTCTGTGTCTTATAATCTTATTCTCCTTATTCTGCAATGGTCCCTAAGCCCTCATTGGGCAGTATTAAGCTTGCTTAGGCCAGAGCCCTCAACTCTCACCTATTTTCAGAGTAATTTCAATAATAATGAATACACCCATAAATAAAGTTCAACCAGAAACAACCATCAACCATGCAGAGCAACTATACAAAGCAGCTACTCCAGCACCCCCTTCACCCATCAATCCTAACCCATCACCATCATAAACCGCCCAACCACCTAGACTATTAAATTCTAACACTACATTTAAACCTTCATAATAATTTGTTACAAATAACATACCCGGCTCCATAAAAATACTTATCACTAAAATCCCAAACACCAGCCAACTAGACACCCATGTCTCAGGGTACTCCTCCGCAGACATAGCAGTTGTATAACCAAACACGACTATCATACCCCCTAAATAAATCAGAAACACCATTAAACCCAGAAAAGACCCCCCAAACCCTAACACAGCCAAACAACCTGTCTTATACAGCCATGTGTGGTGATATTTTGTTTGAGCTGTAACAAATAAAGCTTGCCTTAATATCAGAGTGTGGAGTTAGCCAGACTAGTTATTCATAGAGACCTGGTGGTGGTGGCAGACATCTTTAATCCCAGCACTTAAGAGACAGAGACAGACAGAGCCTCTATGAGCTCAAGGCCACCCTGGGCTACACGAGATTGATCCAGTCTAAAAGAGAAACAGAGCTGGGCAGTGTTGACTCACACCTTTAATTCCAGCACTTGGGAGCCACACACTTTTAATCCAGCACTATGGAGGTGGAGACAGGAAGTGATATGACTGGGTGAAGAGAGGAATATAAGGCAGGAGGAGACAGGAGCTCGCCACATTCAGTCTGAGGATTCCTAGTGACAGGATCACCAATTTGGTCTCAGCATTCAGTAGAGGTAAGAACTAGTGGCTGGCGACTCTGCTTCTGATCTTTCAATATTTACCCTAATATGTAGCTCCGGGTTTTTATTATTAAAACCAATTAGGATTCGCACTCCAGCCGTGAGTCTCTGCATTCACCTCTGTTTGCTTCAAGGAGAGGCTTCTCTGATTAAAGCTGGGTGTCACTTTTGTCTGTGGGTGTAAACATAGGTATTTTGAAGGCAGTTTTGTTTTATCAATTTATCTAAGCAACAGTACAGGATTTCCCATTAGGGTTTGTGACTTCCTCAATTACAGATTTTTATCTGGGTTTACGGACTAGACATGGATTCCCTCTTGCGGAGTGGACCTCAAATAAAATCATGGTTTGGTTTGCTACCTCAGTAATAGTTCTACTACTTTTGTACCGATGGACCCGTCTTCTGGGGCAGTTTGGTATTATAGTCAGTAGAGATCACACCTGGGTAAGATTGGTGATGTCTTTGCTACTTCAGCAGCACGCACAGTACCGTCTAGCATGTTGAGATCAGCTGACCAGGGGAGAAGCCTCTGGACGAGGTCCAGCTTGATTTCTCTGCAGCTTGTAGTCAAGGCATGCTGTGACTTTTTACAATAGACTCACACAGATACCTATGATCTAGTACCCAAAATCTATAAAAGAGAGTTTGAAGGCAGATACCCACAAGACTAGACAGCACTGGTCCCAGAAGTAATGAATCACTAAACAAAACACCCCCGTGACAGGTACGAGATACCTCCACAAGCTTTGTTGGTCAGATTTGCTACCCATCCCCAAAATCAGGCTTTTGCCATTCTTCTTGGTTTCCTACCAGAATGAGGAGATGTGGACACGTTGCTGTAGTATCTTCTCTTTATGGTCTGGTCTGCAGTTTTCTGTGTGCTTACTTTCTTTCTATTTATTTATCCGATATATTTGTTTTTATTATATTTAATTATATGTCAATGTGTAGGCTTATGCACATGAGTGCAGGTGCCTTGCAAAGGCCACGAGCATCAGATCTCTCTGGAGCCTGGAACCAGAAGAGGCAGTTGTGACCCACCTTGGGTAGATACAGGGAACCACACTCAGGTCCTCTGAAAGAGCAGCGCATACTCTTAACCCTGAGCCATGTCTTCAGCCTCCAGTATTGATTTGTATTATCTTAACTTTGTACAGATCATGGCTTTTGAAAAAAAAAAAACTCTGCTTTTTGAGGTAGAGATAAAGATAAGTTTCTTCAGCGAAAACTTATTTTTGTTCTGACTAAACAAGATCACTTGAGATTTCCCAGGTCACGGAACCTGCAAATTCGTGTCAACGCTCAAGCTCATGGTGTTTTTCTTTCTTGTTTTTCCTGCTGCTAAAGACATTAGTGTTTAGATGAAGAAATTCTCCACCAGACACCAGCCAGGTCCCTCCCCTGTCCCCTCTGTCTTCCTCTCCCTCCCTCTCTCCCACCATTTCCTTCCTTCCTTTCTTTAATTTAAATTTGTTTGTCTGGGTGTTTTATGGCTGTGCACCACTGTGTGCCTGGTACTTGAGGCCAGAAGAGGGTGCTAGATCACCTAGTCCTAGAGTTACAGCGCTGAGCCACCATGTGTGTGTTGTGTTGGGAGTTGAAACCAGGTCCCCTGGAGAGCAGTCAGTGCTCTTAACTGCAGTACCATCTCTCTAGTCCTTCCCTTATTTTCTCTCCCTCTTCTTTTGAGACAAGGTCTTGTTGTAATAGATCAGGATGACTTTCAACTTGATTCTCTTGACTCAGCCTCCTGGGTGCAGTGATTAATTGCGTGTGTATGAGTATACACCATACACTACTATACTCAGTTTTAGAAAACAGAATCTTTAAAGGCAAGGAGTTCACCACTGAGTTCCCATCACCTATCGAATGGGCGAATGAGTAGACGATTGAGGTTATATGGATGGGCTTCTCTGTTAGTTCTCATGTCTTTCCTTCCTACTTTCATGATCCTATCCCAGGTCTTCATCATATTTGTCTGAACTATTGTGATGCTGTCTCCCAAGTTAGCGATCTTTGGCAGAGTATATATTAGAATCTCTGTGCTGCATGGATAATTTTGTTTTTACAAGTGTAGAATGAATTGAGGAAATCCCTAGTTTAATATATCTCAATGATGATTCTAATATGCACTGTTACTGTAGAGGGTTCCAAGCTAACTTTTCCTCAGTTTTATCATTCTTAGAATCATTTGTCAGGCTGCTCTAGGGAATACATTCAACATGCCAATTACACTGCTCTCCTCTCCTCTGGAACCCCCCCACAGTGGCTCTCTATTGTGTACAGGATGCCTTCTGAGGGGCTCCCAGGCCGCCACCCCATTCTGTATGTTGTACTTCTGGATATACTTTCCCTGCTTCCTGGCGAAGACAGTCTAAACTTCCAGAGGAGTGTGAGCTCCTCGGGGGACTTAAGGTAGCCGTCTTTGTTAGCCGTGTGCATTGTTCCATCAGAGTGCAAGACAGCTGTTGCTCAGACTATAATATAGATTTATTGCTTCTTTATTGAACTGAGGTAGTCAAGTGTGCCTTTTAAAATCCAATGTCTTAGATATTTGAAAACGTGGGCAAAAATTCCACCGTGGCCCTTAATTTTATCTTTTTATCTCTTTTTTAGTATCGAACTCACAGAGATCCGCCCGCCTCTGTCTCCCTAGTGCTGGCATAAACGCGTGTGCCACCACCACCTGGCTTCATGTACTCTTCTTAAAAGCTCCTGAGTTCACTTAACATAGAGGTGTGTGACCATCTACTGAGCATGGGTAGGGTCTCAGGGACTGAATTCCCAAAGAAAACTGACTCTCCTTCCCTTAGCATGTATGTCTGTCTTTTGGCTATGGCTTCTGGTTGGGACTTCAGAACCCTTCACCCAACCATGCTGTGATTTCTGCCAGATTGATCTTTTGCAGGCCTTGTGCAGCTGTTATAGAAAGAGATGTAAACTGAGAGCTAGAAGTTAAATCCTATTTGAAACAGTACGACTTAGAGTCAGCCTTGCAATGCAAGGCCATACGTGAATACCAAGGGGAAGCCGTCACCCTTACATGGGCTGCTCAGATAGAGATCCTGTGTGTATGTGTGCATGTGTGTGCATGCACGAGTGGGTTTTCCATCCTCTTCCTACCCGACGTCTTGTCCAAGCCTCACAGGGATATGGTAAGTGTCAGATCTTCCCTCCATCAAGGGACAGTGCCAGAGAAGCAGCAGGTCCTTAGCAGCCACAGAGCAGGAGAGGCTGCTAGAAACCATTGCTCAGGGAAAAGAAAAGTTATGAAGCAACTCCAGAAATTCAGGTATCAGCATCCTGTTCGTTTTCAGTCTACTCTCTGTAACCAGGATTTACATTAATCTTGGCTTCTCCAAATTGATCTCAAATAACAAAGGGGGTCTAGTCTTCCAGATTTCACTGGATGTGACCAGGATGATCAGAATTTGCCATGGCTTGCTTTGTTTAGAAATCGGGATTGAAACCTCATGCTAGCTCCTGGAATTAACATCATCTCAGCATCGCCCTTGGCTACAATATTTCCATCCTTTTAACTCAGATTGATGTCAGAGCTGCAGTTCACACGATAAAAAAGAACCCACAGTTTGTTTACCATCAAGCTTTAGAAAGTGCTTTGTAAATACCAATGATAAGGCTAATGATGATGAAACAGAGAAAAATGCGGGCTTTGCCGCTTTTCCCAGCAGATGCTTGCAAAGCAGCGGTGGTAACAAGCCGAGGATTCCTAGAGAGAAAGCAGAGGTGGCAAAGAGCACCCTGGCAGGACGCTGCAAACTGAGAGGGTCTGAGTGAGACCTGCAGCTCCTGGATTCCCTTTCCCCTGTGAAAGTGGCTGTCCTTTGAAGAGATGCTGAAGACAGCGGGAAGACCAGGCAGGCTCAGTTACCAGTGGGAAACAGGGAGGCACTGAAGAATAAACAAAGGCTTTCCCAAGTGGAGCTTTCTTTTCTACATATGCCCCTTTCATCTGCAAATGTTCCACATTCAACTGAAGCTCAGAGCCTCTCTTTGAAAGGGACCCACCCTTAGTCTACAGCTGTAAAACAATAGAGGCAGGACTTGTCACAGGACACCTCAGTATGGCATTGCTTTTTAGGCCAGGTGATTATAGGTAAGACACTTATTCTTGGGGTGAGGTGGAGGGACAGATAACAGCCACCCACGTCAGTTATAATTGCGTTAATGCATGGGAAGGTATACTTATGCCTCTAGGTGATCAAGTGTTTGAGGGCATCATGTCTTAGAGTGGGCTCGGGTGAAATGCCGCTAATGCTGTTAATGAGTGAAGCTGCATCCAACCCCCATTGCCTGCCGCAGAGCACAGGAATCAATCCAGATTTATGCAGACTTGTGTCAGGGTCTGCATTCATTAGCCAATTTAAATAATTTCCTATCTTAAAATAATTATAGCATTAGCAGTACTATTTTCCAAGACATATGAGGTCATAAGCGAAATGTCTCAACGACAATCACATTCAACTTATTGCATTTATTTTGCATTTTTAATGAATATCCGGTCCCCTGAGCTTCGTTGCCTTTCTTTGACAGCCTAGGTTCTTTGGATCAGGGGGCAATCTGTTTTCATATCTACACTTCAACTTCGTCATCAGACAGGACACGGAAATGTTAGGATCTCTCAAAAGATGCTTTTATTTCACCCAAAGTACTAGGCACAAATATCCTGTTGACAAAACGCCCAGAATAGGTCTATATACTTTTTCTCTTGACTCCAGCAAGCAGCCCTCTGAAACTCATAGCACCTTTTAATAAATTGATTGATACCTTTTATAAATTGATTGACACCTACTTTTGCTCTTGTACTTCTTACAATGGATTCGGGGACAGGGGCCTGACAGTCCTTACTCCCACGCTCTCCATATTCAGAAAACAGGCAAGGAATGGGCTAAATATCCCTGACCGAATATTCCCATTTTCAGAGGAGCCTCAGGGTGAACGTAATGGAATAAAAACTACACATAAGCACCACAAACAGGGAACATGGAACAGACAGGCAGGACTCGGAACTCCGCTATGCAGATTTGGTTTAGGATGTGACTGCTCAGAGGATTTTCCAACTGTAGCTGAATCAGATTTGAGCTTTTGAATAAATGTCAGGCCAGGAAAGAAAGTGTCATTCTTGATTATTTTTTAATGTGTGTGTGCACACGCGTGCACATATTGCATGTGCAGATGCATAAGCCCATATATGCACATGTGGAGGGCAGAGGAGGATGTTAAGTGTCTTCTATCACTCCATACCTTCCTTTTTCTTACACAAATTATTGTTTTTTAAGTTTGTTTTAGACGGAGTCGTTCACGAACCCTGAAGCTCACTATTTGGGCTCGACTTCAAAGCCAGCAAGTGCCTTTGTCTGCCTTGCCCCTGTCACTATCGGGGTAACAGGCACATGAGGCCACGCCCAGCTGTTCTGTGTGTGCCAGGGTCTGACTCAGGGCCCTTGCTTTTGCAGCATTCTCTTACCCACGGAGCCATCTTGGCTCCATTCCCAGCATTCTCTTTCTTGCCCAGAGTCATCTTGGCTCTTGGTTAGCCTTTGCCCACAGCTCCATGCCATTTTATACTCCTCTTCATTTTGATTTCCAGATTTTACCCATACTTATTTTTCTGCTCTGGAAGGCCCCAGTCTGCTTTGTACCAGCACCTTTACATTGGCTGTGCCCTCTGTAGAAAACTTTCTGCTGCGTCTTTTAAAGTCTGTTTTCTTGTATTCGGTTTTCACCTGAAATACCTCCTCCTCGGAGATGCCTTCACTAGCCATGCTAGCAGCACACTGACTCAGAGTGCCTTTCCATCACGGCATCCCTCTGCATCACGTTCCTTGTTTGCTGTCTTCAAAGGGTTTAATAATTCTCTAGAACCATTTTCTTATTTGTTCACTGACTCAATTCTCCACAGACTGGAATTGCTACAGGAGAAGGGACCTTTTCAAACTCATCCCTGTGTTTTTACAATCTAGAACAAGGCCTGGCACAAAGGGTATATATACTAAGATTCTATTTGTTGAGAATTTCAAAAATTCTATTTGTTGAATTTCAAACCCATACTCTTCTCTCAGGCAAGAGAGTTCACTGCAGGGGAACCTAGAACATTTGTAGGGGAACTTAGAATCCCTTCAGTATGACACAGGGACCTGGGATTCCTGTCTTCAGAGACCAGTCACACCTACCCTGTCAAAGTGGACAGTTACCCTGTGATGTGTTTGCATGAGTCAACCTGCCCTAGGACTCACCTCCTTACTCTATCATCATTCATTAATTAGCTTTCAAGCAACCACCTGTGTCTATAGTAAATCAGGTCTGTAAACTCTTGGCAAACCTGAAGGAGCAAGGGAGGCAGGAACAAGGACAAAGCAAGAGACAGATGCACCTCTCAGATAATAGCTTCAATCACACATAGGGTGGAGAGGAAGGTTAAAGGTTTCAGTGGCTTTGTCCTGGGCCCCTGGTCCTGAGGTAGATATTTGAGACACACACTGAAGCTCATTCAGCTCAGGACAGCAACCGAGAAGCTTAAGACATCTCTATCTCACAAAGAGATCAACACTCTTACCCAACATCTCCAGTAGTCAATTACATATTCAGGACCCAGCCAGGGTTGGTCTGCTTCCACCCCTCTAGGCTATTTCTCAAAATCAGTGCTCTCCATATGAGATCCAAACCCCCAAGTCCCAGGAAAATAAAGGGCCAACAGTTCCCTGGAGGCCTCCCCTCCAGGATGTTACGATGGACTGAATTTCGGAGGATGGGCATAAACAGGTGGACTTACTCACAGGTATTCGCCTAGTCCTGAGACTAATGCTAGAGAGAAATGTTCTAAGAGTTTGTCCAAGTAGTAAGTCTCCATGAATACATCTGGTTGTGAGAAGGGAGGATGGCTACAGGGAGGATGGCCAGAACCACAGGGGTTGCTCTGCCAACACCCATTCCTGCAAGGCTCAGATTTACTCAGGAAATGAGCCCCCAGCAGTGCAGCTCTGTCCCTCTCTGAAGGTATCAACAAGTAGGCGGATGAAACACGCCATGCAGTCAGAAAGTGCGGAAGAGGAAAGACGCCTGTTGTTTATTTGGAAATTGCCTGGAAGCTGAGCTTCCTGGAGGTAAAGCTGTTTAAAACAGCTGTGTATCCATCCAGTCCACAGACTGCAACAGTAGCGAACTGGCTGGCTGAGAACGGTCTAGGTCCCTCTCCTCATCAACAAACATGTTCTGCCGAGAGCCTTCGTCTGGCTAGATGGAACTCGTTCATCTAGAGGAAGGCAGCAGGCTATTGTCCTGATTCAAATCATGTGCAGGGCGATAGGCCAAACTAAAGATAGATGCGCGATGAGCAACAGGAGGGTGTGATGAGTGGATTCAGTTTTATGAGCTAGAATGTGGACCATTCTGGACGACGACGGTCCCTCTCCAGATGTCACTCTAGCACCTTGGTCTAGCACGTCTCGATGCTTTCATTTGTCACAGCCACCCTTGTATCACGTCCTTCTCATCTGCTCTGCGGCTTCCTTTTCTGGCAGACGTTCTTACTCTCTTTACTAACAGGCAGCCAATTCCCGTCGTCTAGTTCTTCGTTACTCTTTTCACACGGAGAGATCTGTTGAAGCAAATTCCACCGGGACAACTTTGTTTTTCAACTCTGTGACGCCTGGCAGAGGAAGGCACTGAGATTGCCGTGCCGAATACTCAACTTTGACTGGACTGCAGCCCAGACGGCACGGCAACATTGTTTCCTCCCTTGCTGTGAGCTGATGCTGTTTCTTGTGCTTCCACCGGTGATGAATAAAGGATGAGCCAGTGTGGGGGTGGGGGGAGACAGTGGGCAATTAGAACTGCCTCTTGTTTGAAAGGGTCTGACACCACTACCTTGAGTTCAGTGAACTGTGCAGACCATCAACATGAGTGCATTAGCAGACAGGGAGTGCTTGAAGGAGAAAAATAGGTGACCCACGTACAACCGGGTCTCTGCTTGACGTCTATTTGGGGTTGGATAACTCTTGGCTTAGGGAGCTGTCTTCAGCATTCATTGTAGGTCATTTAGCAGAATCTCTGACCTCTACTAAGTGGATGTGGGACGTACCCTCCCCACAAATTGTGACAACCCAACATTAAAAAACTTCTTCATGTACTACAGCACAACACACAACAAATAGTCCACTTTGTCCTTTCCAGGTGACCTACTTGACAGGAGCTGATGAAGTTGGAGGGAGAAAGCAATGTTTAGATGTGAGCCTAATGACAGTAGGTAGGACACCCACTGTGACATCTTTTCCAAATCGCTGTGACTTAACTACATTTTGTTCACATGAAGGTGTCTTCCTTGGTTCTGAATACTCAAGAAAGTGAAGTTGCTATAGTATAGTCCCAGCAATAGCTTCTCTCTGCGTGGTGTGTATAGATGTGGTATCTGTGTGTGAGGTATGTGTGTATGTGTGTGGTGTGTGTATGTGTGCTATGCATATGTATGTGGTAATGTATGTATGTTCATGTGTGTGTATGGTATATGTGTATGTATGTGTGTGTGATGTGTATATATGTGTATGTGTATGGTGTGTGTATGTGTTGTGTGCATGTATGTGTGTGGTATGTGTCTAAGTGTGAGTGATGTGTGTCTGTGTGGTGTGTGTTTGTATGTTTGTGGTGTGTGCATGTGTATGTGTGGTATGTATCTATGCGTGAGTGATGTGTGTGTATGTGTGTGTGGTGTGCGTGGTGTGTGTGTGTGATATGTATGTATATGTGTGTGATGTGTGTGTATGTGTGTGTGGTGTGTGTGTGATATGTGTGTATGTGTGTATATATGTGTGTGGTGTGTGTTGGACCTGTGTGCGGCAATGTGGAGTCCAGAAGCTGATGCCGGGTATCATTCTTGATCGCTCTCTGCCTTAGTTTTGGAGGCAGCTCTCTTACTGAATCCAGAGCTCATCATCTCAGCTAGCTGGCTGTCTAGTGAGCTCTAGAGATCCACTAGGTTTGCCTCCCCAGCTCTGGGATTACAAACAGGAAGTGCTGTTTTTGTGTTTGTCCTGCAGATATGAACTCAAATCAGGTCTTCTCACTTAGACTCTATTGACTACGCCGTCATCTCTTGTGGGAGAAACAGTGACATTTAAAAACAACATCTCTTTCAAGGTTTTGTGTTGGGGTTCAGCCTTGATGGGTTCATATGTTCCCGGGTAGGGGTGTGTGGATTAGAAATGGCAGGCAGACAAAACAGAGATACAAGAAAAAGATAGAGACATAGAATAGAGTCAGGACGACAACCCAGTAAATACTGAATTTGCCTGTTTTTGTTTTTCGTATGTTTACATACTCCAATCCAAAAATAAAAAATAAAAAAAAAACGGGGAAAGAGGGCAAAAGACTGCTTTACCATGAGATAAAGAACAAGCAGAGCAATTACCTCTTCAGTACCTGAAACATCAAGCAGCTATATCCTGAGTTTAGTATTCTGTTGTTTAGGCGGGACATGCAGCGATCACATCTTAGGTCAAGCTTCCTGTAGGCAGCCACTCCCTGGGTCAAACCTCCTGTTACAACCTTGAAGAAGCAGGGATGGTCCAATCTCTCTGACCTTTGGTCAAGGTGAACAGAGCTACACCCATGGGCCTGAAAGTTTGTCGGCCATGAATCAGTGTTTACCTCACTGCCTCTCAATGCAGCAGCGTGGTGCTTAGTGGATCGTTAAAATTCGATAGAGGATAATACTGTAAGACTTTCTGAAGCTTAATAACAATCCCTTGAAAATATTTGAGAATGAGATTTGAGAGGAAAGAGGGTTTTACTTTTATTTATTTAAATCTTTTTTCTCTCTCTTTTTTTAAAGATTTATTTATTATGTATACAGTATTCTCAGTATTCTGTCCAAAAGTGGGCACCAGATCTCATTACAGATGGTTGTGAGCCACCATGTGGTTGCTGGGAATTGAACTCAGGACCTTTGGAAGAGCAGGCGGTGCTCTTAACCTCTGAGCCATCTCTCCAGCCCCTTTTCTCTATTTTTTGTTTGTTTTTCCTGTTATTCTTGGTGAAGGACAAAAGAAGAATTGCTACAACAGAATGTTGTGTATAATTAGCCATTTAGCAACCATAACCGACAACTGAGTCTATAGCCAACAAGAGGAAGACTTGTTATATAATCCATAAAAATGACCCCAATTCTAATTTTCCTACTGCAGGCAGATGTGTGGACCTGGCACAATGATGCTCTTTTGGGTAACATATTCATTTCTGTGGAAAATTCTTCCTCTGGTTTATGTGACAGACTCTTGACACCCTGCTAGACTGCAGCGCGTACACTGGGCCCTGTTAGATTAGTAAAAGGCAGCTGTGGAAGAATGGAGGCAGGAAGAGAGCAGCATGGTCTAACTGTAGGCTTCACTGTGCTTATTCACTGGGGGGGGGTTTCTTTTATTACCCATGTACACACTGTTGATGACTGTGAATGAATGGTCAGAATGCCTACAGAAGAAGGGATGTAGTCCCTTTTAGGGGCAGAAGCAGCTTTCATAGTCGACATGGAGGAAACTTTCATTTCTAACTTGGAGAAGTTGTAAAAATGCAGGGCATGGGAGTTATAGCTGTTTTGTTTGCTTGCTTGCTTGTTTCTGATGAGGGTCTTTGCTGGAAGGGTCTGCTGAAGAGGAGTCCTCGGGTCATGTCGGGGAGGAGAAGTCTTTACTTGATCGACTACAATGGACCAGGCTATTGCTGCCCTGTGTTCCTGAGACTTGGGAAATAATTGTTAGAGGGTTGTAGACAGACAACTTGGTGACAGAGCAAACCTGAGAAGGGAGGTTGAGGAATAAGGAAGAACAGAGGTGGGAGAAACGGAGTGGACTGGTGGGAGGAGGTGGTCATAGAGTTGGTTCAGGGACTAGTTCCGTTGCCAGGATAGCTTCACTGAAATGAAGTTGTCAATACTAGCGGAAGTAGTAAGGAGTTACAGAACATCAGGAGAAAATGGAGAACTAATGTAAAGAATTGAACCTGGTCAGGGACGGAGGACATGCAGGTCCTTTTTAGCCACTCTCTCTCCGTTGCATCTAAAAGGCCCCTTTGCAGATATATCAGAAACAAACGGACCTGCTCTCGCGTGAGAGCTACTGTGGGGGCTTATGGGGACATGCTGCTTGGGTATAGGGTGAAGATCAGCACAGAAAGCGTTTAAAAGATGGGGTGCAAACAAACGTGTGAGCATAATAAGGAGGAAAACAGGAGCAAGGCAGGGAGTCAGAGTGGAAAGCAACCAGAAGCCCATCCACTGGAGGAGCTTTATCGTTGAATTTTTTATCTGACTCCTCTGCTTTAGGCCTCATTTCAAACCAGTTAGCATTTGTTGGTGTGGAAGCAGAGCTGTTGGAGGGAGGAGGGCACACATCCCGTCCTCAGCAGCAGTCCAAGCTCGTCCTTCCTAATGGAAGATACTGCAGCGGTCAAGGAGTCGAGCTGGTACTGATGGAAGTTAAGTCTGATCTGAGCTGATGAGACAGAGAGAGTAATTGATGCAAAGGGGGCTTCTGGCCAGATGTTTTACTTCTGAGTCCCCAAAACAATGTCCAGAGTGGCAAGAAGAGGCCAGAGTTGGATGGCCCATGCCCATTAGTCCCCTTTGAGAGGCCACCCAAACTGCTTCTGGGGTTTGGGGGGCGTTGATCTCTCTAACTATTGGGCTGGCAGAAGGGCAATGAGGGGAGAAATAATCCGAATGCCTCAGAAGAGGGTCCACTCAAAGGGCCAAGGTTCAGAGCGTAAGTTAGGAGGTAGTAACTGTACAACTTTGAGCAGAATGTTGACAGACAAAGTTGCATGAGGAAAACTTTTACTTCAAGATTAGTCTGAGTTAAATGCAATTGCACAACCACCTGGACAATGCACCAGAGTTTTGTAGACAGATGTGGAACTTATAATCAGCTCATTGTTACATCAGGCCCCTGCATAAGGAACAAGGACCTAGAAGCTTTGTAAAAGACGTCAGCATCTAAGAAATGCGCTTGGACAGAAAGTATCTAAGTGTTATTTCACATATGATGAACTTTCTATGTTTGTTTAAAATCTTAACAACATCTAATGAACAAAAGCACAGTATCTCAAGTAAAAATTATTTTGGTTAGAAACAATTTGGTAAAGTGAAATTTTAAAAACTGGGACCATTACCTTAAATCACCATATCCAATATTTGAAAAATGACTTAATATACATTTGGGCATGAATTATTATATCTATAAATAGTAAATATTTTTCATTGTTAGATTATGTAAAGAGATAATTTAATTCTAAGTTATAGTCCCCCAAAAGAAATAATTTTTAATTTTCAATTTAAAAATACTCCCAGAGAAAACAACTGCCTTGCTTTCTCCTCAAGGGGCACTTCTCTAGAAAACTCCAGAATACCCTAAGTCATTACCCAAGCCCACGACTCCCAGGTCAAGAGTAGATGATTCATCTTACAAATTTTACACTGAACAACCAGAGTGTTTTTCTAACATTTACCCTATTAACAGATTTTTAAAAATCTCTATATTCTTATTCCATACACTCAGTCAACAGATGAAGGATAAAAGCAGTCAGTCGTGTCAAATCTGTCCTAATTTATGCATAACATGGACTGAATTAGACAAGAAGTCTAAAGCCAACTCTTTAGTCCTTTTTAATTGTATATTAAATTTTAAATGAGCTGCCTAAACATAATACCTTAAACAACAATGAAAACACATATAACAAAATTGACCTTAAATTTCTATCAATGGACCAAGATCTGTACCAATGCAAAGTATATATTTCTATATTATATCTCCCTTCAGTTTTAGAAAAAGAGACTGACTGTGACTATTAATAATTTATACCCAACCCCTTTTAAATGAAAACAAGCATTTATAAACAATTATTTTGGAAATTTGGGTGTAGTTTTCAACAAACTGCTTCCTGCTTTTTGTTGAGCAAAGTAATTTTAGGGTTCACAGAGACCTTTCAGTGGCCTTGTTCAATCAAACCACATTAGTCTGTAAGGAATTCACAGGTTCTCATCCTCTGTGGAAACAAAAGCAGAACTGTGTTTTCAAAGTAACATATCCTTAGACTCAAATTTTGAAGTCAAGATACCTTTAAAATAAATATGTTGGTTTTGCTTTGTAGCCCCCAGAATCAAATGTCTCTCTGTAGTCAAAAAATTTAAAAAACCACAATATGCATAATTCAGACTCTTTGTGAATATTCTAGCTTTACATGGCTTATTTTTCTTTACTCCTTTAATTTATGACTGTGTTCTGTTTTCTATTATAATGCCTATTCTCTTTTTCCTCTTTCTCCCAAGCCTATATACATTTTAAAAACACACTGTGTCTCGTTTAGAGGTCTTTTATGTCTGAATCTGTTCTATTGTGTATCTGAAATTCTTTTCTGACAAGGAGCTTTTAAAATGATAAGCAGTGTGTTTGCGACAGCCCTGGATGCTGGCTCCAGCTCTCTTGGTCTTTCCGTGTGGTGGAGGTACATTTACCACAGCTCTGGAACTGCCGGGTGGGAGCCGTGCCCACCACCTCAACTCTGGGAAGCACCATGCAGCACACGAATCCTTTTTGTCTGAGTAAAAGCTAAATCTGCCATGCAGCGAGCTGCACAGCCTGGAAATGTCACTATGTGTTGTAGGTGGCTGCTTGTTCATTTCCCGACTGCCCAGACTCCCAAAATAACCACACAGAAACTATATTATTCGCAATACTGTTTGGCCAGTAGCTTAAGCATATTTATGTCTAACTCTTATATTTTAAATTAACCCATCTCCATTAATCTGTGTATCGCCATGTGGCTGTGGCTTACTGGCAAGGTCCCCTCCAGTGTCTGACTCTGGCAGGGCTACATGGCTTCTCTTGAATCCGCCCTCCTTCTCCCAGCATTCAGTATAGTTTTTTCCTCCTAGTTCTACTCTGCCCTATCAACAGACCAAGGCAGTTTCTTTATTCATTAACCAATAAAAGCAACACATATACAGAAGGATTTCCTACATCAACTATGTAGGACTCTGTCATGCTTTCCTGTCTGTGCATGCCTAGCAGACCCAATATATCTGCTTACCCACATGGGGGTGTTGAGTGTCAGGCATGCTCTCAGCTACTTTCCTCCTAATGCCGACTGGGCATACAAGCACCCAGACCCAAAATGTGTGGCTGCCCATGCGGATTAGCCACAAATGTATGGGTGCCATTTTGTAGTCAGTTGGAGACTGCTCATTCATTTCCCGGCTGCCCAGACCTGAATAATGACACAGAAACTACATTAACATAACACTGTTTGGCCAATAACTTATGCATATTTCTAGCTAACTTTTACATCTTAAATTAACCCATTTCTATTAATCTGTGAATCATCACAAGGCTTTGGCCTACCGCATCTTTTTCCTTCATCAGCATCTCATTGACTCCACCTACTTTCTCTCTATATCTCTGTTCGGACTTCCTGCCTGGCTTTACTCTACTAAGCCTTTGGCTGAAACAGCTTCTTTACTAACTAATAAAACATATTCATAACATACAAAGGGGAATCACGCATCATACTGGTGCTGGACTTTCTATCTCTGCCGAGACTAGATTATATTCTCAAAGCACCACAGGTGAGCCCAGGTTAGCCATAACCCCCTTCATCTAAGCCATATTTTCCTGGAGAATCTGAAGACTTGGGATATCACCTAATACAATCATTTGTTAACTCTACAGATACAAAACCAACTGTCAAAGACACAGCTTAGATGTTCTGAATAGCTTTCCAAAGCTGTGAGTTTAATGGCAGAGTATCTGGCAGCCTCCCTTAGTCAGGCAACATGGGTAGTTAGGGTGTGGGCCCTGGAATCAGCTTTTGCTAAGAGAAGACCTGAATGTCAGGGTAAAGGGCGTGATGAATTGAAAGAGCATGCAGATCCCATACCAGGTAGATGGTAGCTTAGGGACAAGGTTCCCTGTTCTCAGCATCTTCATAGGTCAGTTAGGAAAACATCGAAGGCAAGGTAATTGCTATTTACCTCTCTGTTGTTTGAAACATTGATGATGTGGTTACAGACTCTCAGATCCTCCAGTGGAAAAGAGAACCCACCCCCCATCATGTGAGACATGAGGAGTAATTTACCTATAGATAAGGAAGCTAATTTTTGGTCAGGCCTGCAAGACTGGAGCTGGTCACGCCTTCATAGACAGATGCGCTCAGGTCTACACAGCCAGAGGCAGAAGCAGCAGACTTCTGGCAGGTCTTATTTCTCATGCATGCTTGTCTTGCAACTTACTCTGATGTGATGGTGCTCCATCAAAGGGAATGACTTGAGCTAGGGCGCTTCCTACCATGTAAGTCTATTATAAATTTAGCCTATTTTACTCAAGCAGTCGCTATTTCAGAGCCAAGTTTTAAATGCCTGATTTTGAATATTATTTTACATTAAACAAGCTTTAAGGTCACTTTTTTTTTTTTTTTTGCTTTACTTGCCTTGGGCTTAGTTTTGACAACACATGCAGGCTTGTCTTGCAACTTACTCTGATGTGATGGTGCTCCATCAAAGGGAATGACTTGAGCTAGGGCGCTTCCTACCATGTAAGTCTATTATAAATTTAGCCTATTTTACTCAAGCAGTCGCTATTTCAGAGCCAAGTTTTAAATGCCTGATTTTGAATATTATTTTACATTAAACAAGCTTTAAGGTCACTTTTTTTTTTTTTTTGCTTTACTTGCCTTGGGCTTAGTTTTGACAACACATGCAGGGTACTATAAGATGGGAGAAAGAAACTGGTCTCTCTGTCAAAGCCTTTCTCTGTAAATGAATCCATTTGTTCTGAGAACAACTAATCATTCACTTGATTATCTTAGTTGTCTTTAACAGTTTACAACTGTTGATGGCTTTTTTCATTTTATTTTTTGAAATTTAATTTTGCATTCTAACCATAGTTTTTTCTCCCACACCCCCTTGTCTCTCTCCCAGCCCCCCCCTCCACTCTTCCCATAGGGTAAAGCTTCCCATGGGGATTCAGCAAAGCCTGGCACATTGAGTTAAGGCAGGACCAAGCCCCTCCCCATTGCATTAGGGATGAACATGGCATTCCACCATAGGGAATGGGCTCCAAAGAGAGATAGCTCATGCACCAGGTCCTGGTACCATTTCCAGGGACCCCTCAGATAGTCATGTTAGTATCTTGATTAAGATTAGGGTTTTACCTGTTAAGTTTGAACATTAAAAATTTTAATTCTTGAATAAGAGATACTTTAGTATCAAAATAAAGTTTAAATCAAAAATGCAGTGCACAGAGATGGGGAATCTTATTTTCCTGATCTTTTTATAGTGTACTTTTGTGAAATGCCAGTTTTTATATGACTCTGTTTCACCAAATAACGAAAGCTTAACAAAAGTAGCGAAGACGTGAGCGATTAGACATACATCATTAAGTCAGTTCTGTTAACTTGAATAGACCATTATAGCTTTAGGAATGTGTAAACCTTAATCATCAAACCTGTTTTGCATAGACCTTGTCCTCACTTGTTAGTTTCCATTCTCAGGACAAAAGACATCAGGCAAAAATCCACCCTAATCCAAAATATATTAGAGACCTGCTGTTACCTTCTTAATTCAAGGAAAAGAAAAGAAAAGAAAGCATCCTGGAGGTCAGTGTCACCTCCTCCAGTCTAATAAGAGGGAGATGCTGTGATAAGCAGGGGACTCAGTGCGTCCTCTTGTTTTATGGGTGCTGCCATGGTTGATTTATACCACATGCTCACCTTAATCAAGATGGCGGGGAAATCATGGCATGCCCTTTCTTTAACCTTAGTACTGATAGCGGCTGAGTCAGATTGCGGCCAAGAGACTGGCAAGCCACGATTGCTATTTACTCCTGTCTTATCTGCTAGCATAGAACCTGCCACGTAGATGACACTTGATCAAACCTTGTCAAATAAATTTGTATATTTAAAGACTCCCAGGAAAGTTGAGGTTAAGAAGGAGGCAATATGGAGAGCTGACCGCACAGACACCCCCGGCGCTGGTGGCTTATTTGATCTGCATATGAATAAATGTGTTGTTCTGGTTCATAGGTCTGTCTCTGGTGGGTTTGATTTGTTGAAGCTGGTCCTCCCGAACTGCATTCGTTTCAGAAGCACTGATACATTTTTTCCAGTCTGAGAAATGAGCAAAAATCATGTGCTTTGGTTCCTCTGTGAGTCTCTGAGGAAGCAAAGAATTCACATTTCTTGCTCTGACTTCAGTATGCACATCTTCCCATGCAGAGGAAGAGGGCAGTTATTTCTCAGGACCCTCTCTCTCTTCACCTGCATCATGTCACCTCTGCTGCGAGTAATTGGAAACACTGGACTCTCCTGGGCTGCCACAAAATCTCCAGTGGAGAAGATTACCTCAAACCTGATACCTCCTCCATCTCTCAGAAGCAGTAACAGAAGTCAGCCCCTCCCTTGAGAGGGAGGCTCTCCACTTATTGTGATGATAGTGAGGGAAAATAGAGCCTTGAGTGGTGGTGTCAAGCCAAGAGGAGAGGAAGGCAGATCTCTGACTGACTGGCTTCTGATGAAGGCACCATTCCCCGAGTCCTCAAGGCCTGGTGTGGGCAAAGACATCGATATCGTGTCCCTCTTCAAGAAATCCTATTCATCCCAAGATCTTCATTGGCCAGGGCATGGAGGGCAAGCAGCTTCGTGTATGCAGCAGAGTTCCGTGTACCTTAACTTGCTCACATGGCTAGGACGCCCACAGAAACTGTTGCTATAGACATAAAGCATGCTTCCTACTCGTGGTTCTCCGTCTCAGGAAACTCTGCCCCCTAGGGGACATTTGGCAATGTCTGGAGACATTTTTGGTTATGATGACTGAGGCAGGGAGTTTGCTACCAGCATGGTTAGGTAAAGACAAAGAACACTAAGTGCCCTACTGGGTAAAGGACAGTTCTCTCTAAAATGTCAGACAAGGAGAGATGCTCGGGCTTGTGTTGAGTACAGCCTATCTGGGTTTGCTGAATGAGATCGCCTGTGTTGAAGATGTCCAACAGGCCTAGAGAGGTGGCTCAGTTGCTAAGAGCATTTGCTGTTCTTGCAGAAGACCCAGGTTTGATTCACAGCATGCATATGGCTGCTCAGAAACACCTGACTATTCCAGTTTCAGGGGATCTGACACCCTTTTCAACCTCCTCAATACCAGGCATACACATGGTACAAGTACATATGTGTAGACAAAGCATTCATACACATAAAGTGATGTGAGGTGGGAGTGTGTGTTGCTTTTATTGGTTGATAAATAAGGCATATATATGATATATATTTTATAAATATCTATATATATATATATAGCTAAGCAATATAGGGTGAAAGAAGGCAGAGTCAAGGGAGATGCCAGCAGCCTCTGGAGAAACAAGATGTGAGGTGACAAGCCACGAGTCTTGTGGTAAATATGGAATAATAAATCTGGGTCAGTTTAAGTTGTAAGAGCTAGTTAATAATAAGCCAAAGATATTAGGCCAAACAGTTTGTAATTAATCTTAAGTCTTAGAGTGGTTATTTGGAAACTGGCAGGTGGGAGAGAAACCTCCAGTTAAATAAAGTAAAAATAAATAAATCTTAAATAAACAAAGTTGGACTGGATAGTGGAGTCCTGTGGGATATGTCCTTACGCCTGGAATGAGCAAGGTAAAGCACTAGAGCCTGTCTGCAATGTCACCTGCTTGTGACACCATGCCTGGCTTGTAGTACTATGCAAATATTTGCTAAACTAAATAGGATTATTTGGGCTATGACATCTATATCAGGAAACTGACTCAGCTAATTCATTGGTACAGAAAAAGTGATGCCGAGAGATTTAAGGAGTCAGGCATAGTGGTGCATGTCTGCAATCCCAGAATGCAAGAGGCTGAGCCAGGATTTAGGACTCAAGGGCAGCTTGGGCTTTACAGTAAGACCTCATCTCCCAATAAACTACATTCAATTTTCTAAAACACCCCAAAATAACAAGTGAGAAATTTAAGGGTAGGGCAGAAAATTGAGCTGCAAGTTTCCTAGAATCAGTCATCCCGGGAGTACCGAATCTCCGGGGACTTGGATTAGCCACCCAAGGCAGCTCAGTTTGAGCTGTCAACGTGCTAAGGGCTTTAAATGCACAGAAATAGTTTCAATCCTTGTCCAGCACACTTTTTTTCTTTTTAGAGTCACTGACACTAAAGCTTCAGAACCATCAGTTCCTCTGGAGGTGTTTGGGGCGGGGGAAGACAGTGTAACAGTGGGAAAATCAGAAGACAAGATTTTAAATTCAAAGCCCAGTTCTTTGCTCTGTCTTTATTATCCTCCTGGTGTCTTTCTCTCTTTAGGCTTTCTGTTACTGTTTCCAGGCTATTTTATTTAAAAATAATTGTGTGTGTGTGTGTGTGTGTATGTAGTTGTATTTGCCCTATGTGTGAGATTAGTTATGACTTTCCAACACCTTATTCTAAGATTTTCAACACTTTCCAGTGGTTTTCCGAGTCAAGCTCACTCTTTGTTTATAAGGATGCACAGAGCCCTTCAGCCTCTGGTTTTCCCTGCCTCCCCCATGCTCCCACTGCTTTTGTGTTGCTCCACTGTGGTCCTCACCCCTTTCCTTTTAGTCCATCACATTGAACTGTTTCTCCACACTACCCTGTAGTACTAGCCATGCAGAACATTCTATCTGTTCAGAAATGACACCCATGCTTGTTCCTCTTCAGCCTTGTGGTCCTGACTTGGGCAGCGTCCTGCACTGGCCCTCACCTGACCGTGGGAATGGCTAATCTCATTCTTGGTCTTCCACAGTCCTCCTTCCACTGTGCTCATTTCTGGGGTAGGGGGATTCTATATATGTTATAAATATACAAGTGATTTAATACTAATGGAGGCAGAATTTTGCAGGAAGCCGAATTAATGGCGCCGAGCCCCTGCAGCGCCGAGTAAACAGCTCCATATTAGGCAAGGCTGTAGACAGAACCTCCCGCATGCGCAGTAACGCATAGTAACCACGGCCAATCCCATGGCCGGGGACATCGACAGATGGGCAAGTAGCCAATCCGAGCATGACCTGTGTCCATTCTCCCTATATAAGCAGCTGCCGGTTAGTCCTCGGGGCTCCTCACTCCCTGCTCTCCCTTCAACCAAGAGGCTCCATTAAAGCATGATTTGAGAAGAATCCTCGACTGGTGGTTGTTCTTCCCTGCTGGTCAGGGAGTTTGCCGCAGAATTTCAGTAAATATTTCCTGTCTCCTGCAGGCAGAGGATGGTTGCGAATTACAGAATTTCAGGTCTGCCAAAGGCTTCACTCCTTTAGAGCACTGTGCTGATTTCACATTAGCTCCATCTGTGCTTGCCATGCTAACACAGCAAGTCGGAACTGGCCAGCTGAATGAACTGAGGTTGCAACTCTAATAGACACGACCCTGAAAGAATCACTTTAGTAGTTCCTTATTCAGTTTGGGTTTAGCTCACAGTTTAACTGAAGCCTTTTTGTTGCTTTACTATGAGAGATACATGTCTATTAAGAAAATGAGACCTTTAAAGTATGTCTTTTCACAGGGCCTCATTTTGTGGTGAAAGCTGACCTGGAACTCATTAAGTCGCCCAGCTGGGCCTCAAACTCATGTCAATCCTATCACAATCTCCTGAGTGCTGAGATTCTAGATTTTAGGCCTGAGCCATCACTCCCAGCAAGATAAAGATATTTTCGCAGTGCTAAGAAAACCCAATTTTATAGCAGCTTTGTTGATATGTGTTGGTAGCAAAGATGAAAAAATACAGATCGCAATCCTTAAAGAGAAAATACAATGACTATTGAAAAATGGAGAAGCTAATGTGATCCAGCATTTAGGTGGCCTGGCTCATCAAATCTGCGAACAGAAAAGTGCTTCCCACAGATGGCCCCTGCTTTGTGGCCGCACAACTGAGAATATTTAAGTGGGGAGATGAAGGAGGGTTGCCATGACTGCAGCACAACACATCCTTCTGCCTCTGGCACCCACCAGCAGTACCACATTTTTAAGACTTTTAAAAGGATTCCCTTTTCCACATTGCCTCAGTGCTGAGGGTTTCTGGGATAGCTCATTTACATTTAGGGGTCACGTGCTGAGCCTTCTCTTCAGAAATGAGGGCTTTGCTGTGAGTCGAGACATTTGCTATAGAAGGTAGCCATCTATACATGTTTTGTTCCTGGCCATGGTGTAAATTAACATATCAACAACAGGTCTGCGAGTTTTCATGTTAAGTTGTTTAATAGGAACAGAAAAGCACTCATGCTTGCCAACCGATACTGATGTCATCATATGGGCACAAAGGCTGAGAGAGCTCAGAGAAACCATGTGGCAACTTCAGGACCAGCAGCTATTTTCTCTTACAGGCTGTATGCTCTCTTCCTCTCCTTATGTCCCTACTTGCACATAGGTTATAGTGGTCATCAGGGTAGGTCAATATGTTTTTCAAGAGTGCTTTCCAGTTAAAAAGCAGTTATTTATTCTTATGGGGAAAGTGAGATGAAACTTACTCTTACGGAAACAATGCGATGAAACACCAAGTGACCATCACAAGGGTTGGTTTGGATTGGGATTAAGTCTACCATGTTTGAATTCATAGTCTTTGGGTTTTCTATGTTACAAACATGATTTATGTCTTCTAATAGGAATTTTTGAGAAGGTGGATGCCAGGAGATGGTACCCCTAAATATGGTTACTGGATTCTGTAAGGGAAGAGATCAGGCAACACATTTCTTCAGATCTCCTTTTGTGTCTTGCCCAAAGATCATGAAGGACAGAGGAAGCTGAGTGGAAGCTCAAACTCCAAAAGCGAAGTGGAAATCAACTGTTGTGAACAAGCCTTCTGTCTTCAAGTGCCACAATGCACCACTAAGCTAGGGCTAGGAGACCCACCTAATGATGAGGGTAACAGCAAAATGACTGGATCATATCCTCTTGCTGACGGTTACTTGTTGTTTGTTCTCTTTGTTTTGTTTCGTGTTGCCAACTTGACAGAAGATAGGGTCATCTGGGAAGAGAAAATCTCTGGGGAAATGTCTCCGTCAGACTGATGTGTAGGCAAGTCTACAGGGCATTTTCTTGATTGATGTGGGAGGGTGCTGCCCACTGTAAGTGGTGCCCACCCCTTGTCAAGTGGTCCTAGGCTATATAAAAAGATAGCTGATTGCGAGCCTGAAGAACAAGCCAGTGAGCAGTGTTACTCCATGGTTTCTTCCCTTCCTGCCTCCAGGTCCCTGCCTTGGTTTCCTGCCTGGGCTTCCCTGCATGATGGACTGTAAGCTGTCAACTGAAACACCCTTTCCTGCCAGTTATGATGTTTTGTCACAGCTACTAAAAGGAACTAGGATGCTGGAATAGTAGAGTTTTGAAGAACTCATCTAGTCCTTCCGAGTAGTTTCTTTCTCAAAGGGGGCTAAGTCCTTCAAGAATAAATAAGGCTTGGGGAAAATTTGGGTCCATTCAATGCATCCTGAAATTCCTCTGCCTTTTAAAGCCTCCAGTGGCCAAGAGTTAAGGCTTCACCTGTGGGCTATGTAGCTGCACTGGTACAGTTTCTTGCTCCCGCTGCCATCTGCTCTAGAGTCTTCATGTGTCTTGAAGAGGCAGGTAGCACCAGCTTGGAGTCCCCAGATGGTTGTGAAGATCATAGCATTGAGAGGGCATCCCTGGTGCCCCCATTCAGGGAGGGCTTGTGTCTATAATGGGTTATGGAATACCCCAGAACATGGATACAGAGAGAGAAGGTGATGGGTACTGAGACAGGGATGACGAGGTGAACCAGAAAGGTGTTTTTAACTGCTCCCTGATGGGTTGTTAATAATTAGGTTCTTTAATTTTGTAAAACTAGTCCTTGGGCAGCAGGATTGAAGTAATTCCACAGAAGCATGTGTCATGTGCCAAATATTACCTGAAGTCCTTTGTAGATATTAACTTATTTAATTCTTATAACTAATTTGTCAAGCAGATAAAGCAATGATTATGTTACAGACCAAACAAATGAGGTTCTGAGCATCTGAGGCATCCAAGGTCACACAGCTACTAAGTGATGGAACTGGGATTTGACCAGGAAACCTGGCTCCTTTGTCTATGCTCTTAAACACTATTCCACGTAGGATTCTGAGTTACTAATGTCTAAGTCTGGCTATACTTCTCACGAGACTTACCAGTGTCTTCCAGGATGTAAGGGAATGAGTGGGCTAGTGGACGCTTCTTAGCAATGAGTCCTTACTGAAGTAAAGATTGGAGAGGAAGGAGAGTAACAGAAAGTTAGTTCCCAAGATATTCAAACGGAATATGACCTGGCTTTGCCTCCCTGTGACTCCCCTCTCAGACCTGGCCTTTGCCTCTTTCATTTGGTGATGCCCATTGCCTAAGACCTTGAAGAATTGATAGAGAAAAGAAAAGGGAGAAAATTGCCAGAGTCAAGGCATTTAAAACAGCTTTATTGATGCAATATAAATTATACATAAACTAATAATATTATTGTGCTGTTTTTTTTTCTCCTAGTTTGACACAGAAGTCATCTGGGAAGAGGAAAACTCAACTGAGAGTATCTCTACCATGGTTGGGCAGTGGTGACGCACACCATTATTCCCAACCTTCAGGAGCAGAGGCAGGCAGATCTCTATGAGTTCAAGGGCAACCTGGTCTTGATGGAGCATAACTCTATCATATGGGCATGTGGGCAAGTCTTTTGGAGATTTTCTTGATTAATTATTGATGTGGGAGGGCCCCGATCACTGTGGATGTTACCACCCCTGGGCAGATGGCCCTAAGTTCTATGTGAAAGCAAAAAGCAAACCTTAGGAAGAAAGCCAGTAAGCAGCATTCCTCCATGGCTTTGCTTCAGGCAGGGGGAGTTCTGCCTCTGGGTTCCTGCCTCTGGATTCCTGCTTCCAGGTTGTTGCCTTGAGTTCTGTTGTGAACTTCCCTTCTTCACAATGGACTGGAAAGTGTATGCTGAAATAAACCTTTCTCTCTCCAAGATTCTTTTCGTCTTGGTGTTTTCCACAGCAACAGAAAACAAGCTAGGAAGCTAGGGTAGTTATAGATTGGTGCTCATGCATACTAAGAAATCATCACCACAATTAAGACAGTAAACCTTCTCCAAAGCTGTCCTAGGCCTTTTGTATTCCTTCCTGCAGCCCTTCAGCCTGCTTTGCTTTCCTAAGTAGCTCTCAAGGTTTCTTTTTTCTCTAGCAATAGCTTACATAATTATAGATTTTGTGTAAATATGATCAAATGATATTTAATACTTTTTAAACTCAGCGTGATTAGTTTGAGGTCCATCCAGGTTGCCATGTCAGTAGTTCACACTTTAATTGCTGAGTAGTATTTCACAGTATGACAATGATATTACACAGTGTCTGTGTGGTCTGAAATTGAGATGTCCTTTGTAGGCTCATCTGTTTGACCACCTCTTTGCCAGCTGGTTCTGCTATTCGGAAAGGTTGTGTAACCTTTGTGTGGGGCTGTGCTTGAGGAAGCGAGTCATCACGGATGGGCCTTGAGGTACCATAGTCAGCCACTACTTCCTGCTGTTGCCCCTGCTTTGAGTGTGAATGAGTGTGATCAGACAGCCCCTGCTCCTGACACCAGTCCTTCCCTGCCACAGCTTCCCCACCATGATGGACTGCATTGTCTGGAACAAACCTTTTTCTCCCTTAAGTTGCTTTGTTGGGGTATTTTATCACAGAGACAGAGGTGAAGCATGGTTACTGCTTCAAAACAAATGCCAAACTGTTTCCTAGCAGTCCACATCGTTTCATAGCCCACTAAGAGTATATCACAGGCTAGGGAGGTGTCTCTCTTGGTAAAGTGCTTACTGCAAATGTGTGAGGACCTGAGCTTGGATCCCTATCACCTCTTTAGACAGTCAGGGGTGGCGGCATGTACTTCCAATCCTACAGCTGGGGAGGCAGAGACATGCCAATTCTGGAGTCACTGGACAGCTAGCCTTGCCAAACTGTTGAGAGACATGCCAATCCTGGAGTCGGACAGCTAGCCTTGCCAAACTGTTGAGCTTCAGGTTCAGTGAGAAACCTTGTCATAAAATCAAAGTGGAGGGTGACAGAAGAAGAAATCTGACATCAGTCTCTCGTGTCCACATGCCCATTCACACACACACACACACGCGCATACCCCAACGCGTGTGCACACACACATGCATACACATGCATATGCACATACATGCACACACATGCACACTTGTACCCCTGCTCCCCAAGCATACGCATACATACACATATGCATGCACATACATGAACGCACCCACACGTACCCTCACACCCACATGCACACACATATGCATACGTATGCATATGCACATACATGCATACACACATACACATGCATATGCACACACATGTACCCCCACTCACATGCATACACACATATGCACATACACACATATGGGCCCACACACATGCACACATGCACACACATGGACCCCCCACATGCACACACATGGACCCACACGAACACACACACACACACGTGCGTACACACCCATCCACCCACCCCCCCACACAAAATAACAACAACAGCAAAACCCTTTCCAAAGAGCTAGGAATGAAGTGGTCAAACAGATGATCGATCCTACAAGGAACATTTTAAGTTCTATTTGTATGACATAGATTCAATCTGAGATCATATTTTTAAAAACAGATTTTATGGGAACACTAGCTGTTCCACATCCTTGCTGTGCTTAGGATGATCAGTTTGAATTGCAGACTTGATAGCAGAGAGTTTGGAGTGGCGTCTCTTTAAGACTTTGATTTGTATTTCCCTGGTGACCAGTGATGATGAGTGGCCCTTGCACATCCTTGCCATTTGTACATCTTTTGGTGGTGAAATGTCTGGTTAGGTATGTTTTTCTGACAAATTTCCTTAATTGACTATTGAGAGCTCATTAAGCATATCCCTTATTGCCTATGTGATTAGCAGTGTTTTTCTCAACTGTGTTTTTCTTCCTTGAAAATCATCTTTGGAAGAGCAGAAGATATTAATTTTAATGAACCCCTATGTATCAGTTCTTCCTTTTGATGTATAATGCCTTGATGCTGGTCTTAAAGGAAATCCTTTAGTCTTTTATTATTACATAAGATGCTAATTAACCCTTCATCAGGCTAAGATGAGACTGAAGAATTGTTGTTACTGATTAGGAATAAGCATTAGTGTTTTTTCTCATATTTTTCTACATTTTAAGAGATGGTTTTATTGATTTTCTCCTGGTGAATTTTAATTGTTTTTGTCCTTGAGGTAAGCATCCGTCAAACTGCACTGTGCAGTTGCACCTGTACTACTGACAGTTATGTCTCTGCTGAATTTCCTAGGCCTTTTCATCAGTGGGGGATTAGCTTTGGTGAATAGACTCTGAATTTAAAATAGTTAGCCTCTAACATGGGCGCTTGCTTTCTCCAATAGAATAAGGATATATGCAATTTAGTGTTAATTGGATATAGTATATATTTTATATATTTATATATATATAAATGAGTGATAGAAAATATAATTAGTTGAATTGCTAAGTCATAGTTCAAACATTTAAAACAGTGTCAATCAGAACCATAAAAATTTAAATTATAATACTAATCAAAGCCAGTCAAGATTTATCACAAAAAATTAAATGGAATGGAGCCAATGAAAGATATTATTGACTATATTCAGAGAACCCAGAAAGAGTACATATTCAAACAATGGGCATTAGTTAACAAATATCAAATGTCTATGCCAAAAACTAGGATTAGTAGGATGTTTGACTAAAAAATAATAACCAGAGCTGGGGAGGTGATCCAGTTGTTAAAAGCACATTGTGCTCTCTCAGAGGACCTGGGTTTGGTTCCCAGCACTCACATGACAGCTCATAGCCATCTGTAACTCCAGATCTAGAAAGCTGACCTTCTCTTCTGGTCACTTCAGGTGGTAGGTACATATGGAGTACATATATATACATGCAGGTGAAAACTCATACATATAAATGAAAATAAATAAATCTTTAAAGGATTGTTAAAGAAGGCATACAGTATCTAATCATATTGCTACATTCCTTAAAACATATAAAGCCCCTTGCTGTTATTGGATAAGTTTCAATTCTATAATTTCAAAACACAAAATTTTATATATATATGTATATGTATGTATAATGGGGTATCATATGCATTATGTAATCTTCTAATCAGAATAAATATGTCATCTTTTAAAGTATCATTTCTTTGTAGAAAAAAATTAAAACACCTTTGTTCTTCTCTTGAGACACACACATTGACACTGCCCACAGTCTTTTGCTTTTCAGCAGAATATCAGAAATTATTTCTCTAACTGTGACTTAGGATCCCATGACTAACATTTCCCATCCCCAGTTCCCTCTGCTTCCCCATTCTCAGGTGACCACCACTCAACTTCTATAAGGATAATTCTTAGGTTACACCATGAGGGAGATTGTGTAATACTTGTCTCTCTGTGCTTGCCTTATCTCACTAAGAGGAATGCTTTCCAGTTCTATCTACATTTTGGCAAATGGTAAAATTTCATCATTTTTTCATTTTATTTTGGATTTTTAACATTGTGTTAGCCAGGGGTTTTGAAGGAACAGAACTGATGCATACGGCTAGCCCAACAATGGCTGTCTCTTGAGGAAAAGACCAAGAATACGATATTGTTCAGTCCACGGGTCAAACAGTCCCAATCTGGTTCTGGAGTCTCAGACAATTTCTGAGAGCTGTTAGTCTGTGTTGGAATCCTAAAGAAGTAGATTAATATCAGTAAAGGAATGCCTCAGCAACAGGAGAGATGGATTTGCCAGTGAGACTAAGGGCAGTCAGGCAAGAAGCATGAGCTTCCTATGTCCACGTCCTTTCACGTGAGTGCCACCAAGAGATGCAACCAGATTTAGCAAGAATCATCCTATCTCAAATGATCCAAAGAAAAAATTCCTCCCCAGAGTACCCATCTGGTTGGTGTTAACTGAATCCATTCAGCTATAGTCAAGCTATAGTCAAGTTGACAACCAAGAATAGCCATTATGGGCCTAGTGAGTTATATTCGTGTGTGTGTGTGTGTGTGTGTGTGTGTGTGTTTGTGTTGCTAGGAATCAGATCCAGGGTCTTGCACAAGATAGTGCAAATGGCCTATAAATGAACCATATCTGTAGACAGAAGTTTCTGTCCCACCTGGTCCTGCAGTTGTTCAGTCCCAAATAAACACAAAGGGGCTTATATTAATTATAAATGGTTTGGCCTATTGCTCAGGCTTATCACTAACTAGCTCTTACAACTTAAATTAACCCATAATTCTTATCTATGTTAGCCACATAGCTTGGTGCCTTTTCTCAGTGATGCATTCTCATCTTGCTTCTTCTATGTTTGGCTGGTGAGTGTCTCTGCCTTTCCTCTTCCCAGAATTCTTCTAGTCTTGTCACCCCACCTATACTTCCTGCTTGACTGCTGGCCAATTAACTTTTTATTAAGCCAATACAAGTGATAAATCTTTACAATGTATAAGAGCATTATCCTACAGCTTTTCTTCTTTTCAAACAAGAACCCTGAATCTAATCTCCTTTGCTTAGCTTTTTTTTTTTTTTCTTGACCATTATCCATAATGACTTGTACCAACACTCTAAACATCCATAATCCATTTTTGGGGGTTGTGGGCATAGTTTTCTAGGCTACTTCCTGCTGATTGGGGGCACTGGAAATCTCATTGGAATCCTGATTGGAGTATTCTGTGAGGCTGGATCATCTCAGCAAGCAGTCATGAAGCTGTTCTGGATGTAGACCTCAGAGGAAACTGCAACAGAGGTGCTCTAAAACGTTGGATCATCTGGGCCATTGTTCCCTTCAGAGATTTTTTAGGGGAGTCTTCTTTGATTTTTTTCTTATTTTTCTTAACCCAGAATAAATTCACGGCCTTTAATTTCCTGTGGAAACAAAAGTAATTCCTCTTCTTCAAAGTAACATCTTTTAACTTAAATTTTGAAGTCAAGGCATTTCCAAAATATATAGATTTGATCAATCCAGTAACATTTTAATCAAATGTCTTTTAGAAGCTGTTGCTACTTCCTCATCAGTCAAACAACTCAAGACAACATAATAACATACAGTATCCAGATTCCCTGTGTATTTTCCATCTTTACATGGCATTAAAGAAAACTCTATTTCTCTTATTTTTATTTTTTAATTTTTGGCTTTTTGAGATAGGCCTTCTATGTGAATCTTTGGCTGTCCTGGAACTCACCCTGTAGACCAGGCTGGTCTTGAATTCACAGAGATTCACCTGCCTCTGCCTCCCAAGTGCTGGGATTAAGGCTGTGCACAACCACACCCAACTACTCTATTTCTTTTTTAAAGGACTTTCTATATCCTTTTTCTTTTCTCCCCAAAGCCTACATTTATTTTTAAGCATACCATAAACTGTTTAGGGGTTTGGCTTTTTGTTGTTTTTGATTATTTTTCATCTAAATTTGTCTTTATTGTATATCTCTATCATTTTCTAAGCACGAGTCTTTAAATTAAGCAGCATAGTTACAATTAAAGCTACTTTCAGGAACCAGATTTATTGCCACAACTCTGTGGAGTTTCTAGGTGTATGCCACCCCACAAGAAGCCTGATGCCAGCAGCTCATAAACACCATTTAAATATTTGGTGGTAGAGTCTCTTAAAAGAGCTGCAAAGGTTTTGCATCTCTTAAAGAAGCTGCACCTCTGCTTGCCTCTAGCAAAAAGAGCCCACACAGGTAAATGCTGCTACCAAGAAGCTTACCTCTACCTTCAGCCTGAAAATGGCATCCTGTCTCCAGGGATCCTCAGAATGAGACTGAGCCTGAGAGCTGTCTCCTCCCATCATATATTCCTCTCTACTGCTGGAATCAAAGGCATGCACCACTACTGCCAAGTTTCTATGGAAAACTAGTGTGGCTGCTGGGATTAAAGGTGTGTCTTACCACTGCCTGCTCTGTAAGGCTGACCAGTGAGACTGTTTCATTCTCTGATCTTCAGGAAAGCTTTATTTAATAAAATACAAATGAAATATCATTACATTTCCATTTTTTGTCTAAAATAAAAAGAAGGCTATAGCAAATATAAGAAAAAACTGTATACAATAAGTACTATGACTACAATATATACAGGCAATAAATACATCAATAATATCTAGTCCATTTGTTTAACAAATTTAGAGAAAACACTCCACATTTATCCTATCTTGGTAAGTACAAAGTCTTGTACTTAATTTACTTTCTATCACAACTTGCTTTCTGCATCTGATAAGGAAGAAAACTATAACTTTAACTATCGAGTCTTCAACTCCCTCAGAGACCCAAGAACAAAATAATATCAACTGAGTAAGCAGGAAATGCTAGCAAGTGACTTCCAAAAATTGTGAGAAAGGACAGATACAGCTGACTGCCTGGACAGTCACCCTAAGTTCCTCTGCAATGTTGGGGCATCTATTTTCAGCCTACAGGCCTAGCAGATCTGACAGACTTTTCTGTGAAGCAGGATATTCTGAAGGGCTGTCCTTCCTTGTCTTAACAATATATGGCCGTTGCTTCCTTTTGTGTCCTACTTGTCCAATCAGGACAGCAGAATGTCAGCAGTCGAGGCAAGGGCATTTACTTGCCCAGTGACTTACTTTTGCCACAAAGAAAGTAAACTCTATGTGGAGTTTCTTTCATGCCCAATATCTTCTCTGAAGTAGATTGGTGCTGCCAGGAGCGGACATGCCTCATTTTATAAAAAAGAGATTATGTTATTAAAACATCCTAAATATTCTGTAGATCTCTGATGTGTTTGAAGATGACCTGCCTATCTAAAATATATCTTTGTTGGACCTTGAAAACATGTCTAATGTGACTACAAATTCTATTATAATAAGTGACTAATTACTAACCTACATTTCCTTACTATCCTAAACAGTGGTAATAATAACTTTAAAAGACTGGAAATTGGGGCTGGAGAGATGGCTCAGTGGTTAAGAGCATTGCCTGCTCTTCCAAGGGTCCTGAGTTCAATTCCCGGCAACCACATGGTGGCTCACAACCATCTGTAATGTGGTCTGGGGCCCTCTTCTGGCCTGCAGATATACACACAGACAGAATATTGTATACATAATAAATAAATATTAAAAAAGACTGGAAATTTGCTTTACATTTTTAAATGAGTCTTATAGATATAATACCTTGAAGAAGATTAGAAATGTATGTGTAGTATGTTTTAACAAAATTAATCTCAAATTTGTATCAATATACAAAAGTCCAATCGAATGTAAAACATTTAAAACTAGTAGGTACTTTTTGAAAGTAGATTTAATAATCTACATTTTTACCTTATATCTATATCCTCCTTTCTTTTCAGAGTAGATTTAATAATCTACCCTTTTATTCTACCATGGATCTATATCTCCCTTTTTCCTTTTCAAAACACTTGTTTTGGTCTCTCTCTCTCTCTCTCTCTCTCTCTCTCTCTCTCTCTCTCTCTGTATGTGTGTGTTTCTAGGGATCAGATCCAGGTCTTCCTTGCACAAGATAGGGTAAATGGTCTATAAATGAACCATATTCTCAGTGTTTTGTCTTTTTTTAAATGATAAACCAACCTTGCATTTGAACTATACCGTGGTGGGCCATGACATTATTCTCTTTATATATTGTTGAAATGATTTGCTAAACGTTAAAGTTTTTTTTTTAATGCATGATTATAAGGGATAGAGGTCATTAGTTTTCCAGTACTGTATTCCTGGTTGCTTTAGAATAATGCTAATCTCACAAAATTACTCAGAATATATCTTTCTGCTTTTATTTTCTTGGAATGGTTAGTAGATATTTATGATTCTTCCTTATAAATGTGGCAAAATTTATCAATAATTATATCTTATCTGAAATTTTTCTTTGAACTCTATTTTATTATTAACTACAAATTCAATTTTTTAAATAGAGAGAAACTATTTAAATATGTATTTTTTCTTGGGTATGCTTTGAGAGGTAGTTGGTACTCTGGTAAGCTATTGATTTATTATGAATAAATGTACTCATAATATTTTCTTAGTATTTTAGAAGATATTTGTAGGATACATAGTAGTATCACATTCCTCAAATGGCATAAGTAATTTCTGAGTTATTCTGTTTTCCTGATGACTCTGGTGAGAATTTTATAAATATTACTGTTATTTTTGGAGATTAAACTTTGTATTTGCTTTTCTATTTTTTAAAAAATGTTCCTTCTGCACTATTTATTACAGATGCTCCTTACTGATGATGGGGTTATGGTCCATGCACTGAAGTGTCTTGGTTGTTTATGCTTGTCATCCCATGACTGATGGGGAGCTGCAGCTGGTAGCCTACTGCCTGGCATTGTTAGACCTGAACGGTGTGGCTTATCAACAGTTTCGAAGGTTAGCATTCACAATTTGACATATAGTTTCTTTTCTGTAAGACACTTGTTTATTATTGTAATAAATTTTGCACATTCACAAAGGTCAGAAGACAACTTTCAGGAGTTAGTGGAGGATTGCAGTGCTTGCATCTGAGGCTTGTGAGGCAAAGGCTCTTACCTACCTGCCCAGATGGCCCGCCCTCGAGTACAGTTTCTATGTCTGACAATTGCTTTTGTACTTTTGTAGTGGAAAATTCTAGGTCAAAACTTCAGACCATCTGTACATGCTTTCATGTATTTATTCTCTATATTCACCTTTGTAATATATCTTGAAATAAAAGCTGGGCTTGTTCAGGCTGTGTAGAGTCCTGACAGGATATGATACCTCTGGCGATCTGGCTATGACAGGTGATGATAATCAAGAGCCATTGTCCTCCCAGAACATCTAGCCCCTACAATGTCTGTGGGAAGAAAATGACACACTAGGGGACAAGGTTCACGAGAGCTGACGAGGGGGAAGGCTCTAATGAGGAAACCCTGCTTGAAATTGGTCTTTGAGATAGAAGGCAAGTTTTATAAAAAAAAATGCTTTCTTGTTTATGTCTGAATTTGTGGAGTAAATTTCTGTTCTGATTCACCCTACATGTTTACTCTGTGGTAAGTCACACAGAATGAAAATGACTGGGTTGTTTGGGCTTGATGTCAGTAATAGTTCAGAGATTATTACAGTAGATGCCTGAAGAACTCTACAATGTGTATTCTTTGTTGTTGTTTTTCTTTTTCCCCTTTTATTGAAAATTGGTTCTTATACAATACATCCTGATTATAGTTTCCTCTCCCTTTACTTTTCCCACTCTCTCCCCGTTTCCCCTCGGCTCCAGTTCCATTCCCTTTCTGTCTCTCAGTAGAAAAGAACAGGTTTCTAAGAGATAACAGGCACACGTAACAAAATAAAATGTAACAAGATAAAGCAAAACCCATCATATTGTAGTTGGACATGGCAACCCATCAGAAGGAAAAACGTCCCAAAAGCAGGCATGAGAGTCAGAGACCCACTCATTCTTACACCCAGGAGTCCCATAAAAATGCTAAGCTAATAGATATAATATATATGCAGAGGTCCTGGTACAGGTATGTATTTGTTAACCAAATGGAATTACAGCTGAAACATGACTTCTTCATTCAAACATAATAGATGTTTTGTGAAACTTAGTTCCTGGGTGTAAAAATGGACAATGTCCCCCATAGACTTATGTTTGAAAAGGCTTGTCCCCATGTTTATTCCCCTGGAGGGCAGGGTGGATTATAAGGAGGTATGGCCCTATGAGAGGTCCTGAAGTAGTTTATGGGATCACAGCCTATCCTGTCTTGGAGTCATTACTCCCTTGTTCATAAGATGGGTGGTTTACTCCCACTGCTCTGATTACCACCTTCTCCAGAGATTCACAGCAATGAGGTTACTTGATCTTGAACTAAAATTAAAGAGCCATATCCCAAATAAACCTTTTTCTTTATAAGTTAACTGCCTCAAGGATTTCATTACAGTAATGAGGATCTAATACGCAGGATAACAAAGCTGGCTGGAGATGGTTCGTTTTCCATATGCCAGTATCAGTGTTTTTAATTAAAATTCAACCCCATTACTGAGAATTTCTTCCTAATTATAAAATTATGAACTCTAAATAGTTAGGATCTTCCTCGTGCTATTATTGTTTTATTATTCCAGAATATTAAAGAGTTGTATTTTTATTTCAAAAAGAATATATCTACTCACCAGTTTTTGAATTCCTCTGCTAGATTTTCCTGAGAGACTGAACTCTACTGTTGATTCTCATGATGACACCTGACCCTCACCTGGTAACAAAGAGTTGAACTTTTTTTTTAATAACAGAAAAAAATGAAATCTAATGAAGTTTCTTTACGTTGAAATCAGAAATTAGTTCCCTTTCTATTTCAAAGACAAATTTCAAGCAGGGGTTCCTCATTAGCGCCCCCCCCATCCTCAGTTAAGGCATGCCACTCAGTGTGTCATTTTGTTTCCACATTGTAAGGTCTAGATGTGATAATATCAAATGATAATACCCACCCAAATCTAAATGATACTGGAAAGAAGTTAGATTGACTTTTCTTAGTGATGATGAGGTAGCAAACACTTCAAAAAAAATTTCTTTGCATGCATTTTGTTGTGAACTAGGCGC
>JAQHUG010000092.1:2865007-2877067 GCA_028555095.1 Dicrostonyx torquatus
TACCCCATTTTTAAATTGGGGTATAAGAATGACATGTTCTTGTGTCAAGTTGTTTCCTTAGCTTTTGTCAGCTTGAAACAAAGTAGCGTCAGCTGGTAAAAGGGGATCTCAGTTGAAAAATTAGCTTCATCAAGCTGGCCTGTGGATGGCTTTGGGAAATTTTCTTCATTGCTTGCTAATTGCTGTAGCCAGGACTACTCTAACGTTGACAATTCTATTCCTGAGCAAATAGGCTTGGACAGTCTAAGAAAGAGACATAGCTGATAAGTTTTAATAACCATTGACCCAACAAAAGCATGTGTGTTGGGGGCTTGAAATAAAAATAAAAAGGGCAGTGAGTATACCAGAGGAAGCAAGCCAGTAAGCCGGTTCCTCCATGCTCTCTGCTTCAGTCCTGTCTCCAGATCCCTGTCTCGAGTGCTTGCTTTGGCTTCACCTGATGATGGGCTGTAAGCCAAAACAAACTCTTTCCCCTTCAAGCTGCTCTGGAGCAGTGTTTTATTACAGCAACAGAAAGCAAACGAGGACAGTTCTCTACCCACAATTTTTAATATAAGTCCAGGTACATTTGCTCTTCAGAAAGCTTAGGATTTTTCTTGAGATCTTGGCTTGGTCTCTTTTTCCTAAGCACTGTATATATATATATGTGATATGTATCTGAGTTGAACTCATGACAAGAAAACTTAGAAAAGCCAGCCCATTAGCCTTGATTAAAGTCCTTCCCCAGCTTCCTATCATCTATAGGAGGACATTCCAAACCGCTCAGTAAGATATAAACAACTGTTTGCGATGTGGCTCTCGATTACTCCCTCCTTATCTTCTTGACACCCTCCAAATACGTTTCATACTGCAACAATGCTGAACCTGACTAGCTCCAGCTATGGCATTGTATTATTTTCTGATGTTGATCTTTGAAAATGCAAAGAACAGTAGCCCATGTCCCACATCCACCCCCTTTGCTCCTTGGAAAACTCTGGCTTCTGTGATAAGTTTTCTGTCATGCATTTATGTTCCCCAGATTAAGGTTCTGTCTCTATTCTCTGCTTTGTACAAATTTTAATCCACCACTTACTTTATGTGAAATAATCTTTTTTGTACACTGTAAATATGTATTACTCTCATTGGTTATTAAAGAGCTGATTGGCCAATGGCTAGGCAGGACTTTCAGGGCAGAGAGAATGCTGGGAAGAAGAAGGATGGAGGTCTCAGGAATTCCCAGGCAGATGTGGAAGAAGCAGCATGGGAAGATCATAGATGAGGTAAACAAGTCTTGGGGCAGCACATGAAATAATAGAAATGGTTAATTTAAGTTATAAGAGCTAGCTAAAAGCAAGCCTAAGGTATCAGCTGAGCATTTATAATTAATAATAAGTCTCAGTGTGGTTGTTTGGGAGCAGCTGGTGGGACAAAGCTGACCAGTGGACCTGATGACTCTGCCTACACTTACTGCCAGATGTGAAAGTGCATTTGCTTATAGGTCTGTTTTCTTTGACTTACCCATGAGTTCCTTGTGGGCATGGATTAAGCCTTGTTCATTTTGTATTCTAGTACTGAAAAGACAACACAGATCTACTGATTTTAAAAGTTCTTTTCATGTTTAGAAGTGGAAAATAAAGAATAAAAAATTACTAAAGCATTTAGTTTTTTGTTGATTTTCCTTTCTTTTCATCAGTGAGGACAGCTGTTATATGTAAAATATTTCCTAGAACATAGTATATTTATGTAAATGAAAAGTAGCTCTCTCAAGAGCAAGCCTGGTCCTTTTAAGGATTAATTACATTGGCCATCAGGGGAAATTCTGAAGGGGAAGAAGATCTATTCTAGCTCATGGTTCTTTCAGTCTGCAAGAGAGTAAGACAAACATCAAGCAGAGCAGTATAGAAACTTATGACAGCAGAGGTAAACAAATGAGCTCCAGATGTTTTTAAGAAGAGTCAGACAGCTGCAGCTGGGGTCTAGGAAGGGGTGTTGTTCAGAAGTAACTGTATTTGATATTGGCCTTGATGCACTAGACAGGGATGGATAAAAGGCAAGGCAGGGGAATGCGTATAAATATTGCATGTTACTAACACGGAGACCAGCAACCATCTACCTGGCTCCATCTTATGCTCAAGTGTGAGGATGCTCAGTGTGGGAGAGTGTAAAAGAGCCCAAGTCTACTCACCAAATGAGGACATTCAACTTAAATTAGAGACAATAGGAACAATATTTTGATCAGGTAAGTGGTATCAACGGAATGTTTATGAACATCTGAATGGTGAGTATGTTGATTACATGGAAGAAGAGCTTTTCAATCGAGACAGGAGATGGGAGACTATCACTAGAGTGTGAATGGGAGGTGTAGAAGCAAACATAGTATCTGAGGAACCTTGAAGAATCAAAACAAAGAGTCTTACTGATGTAAAATTAACAGTCTAGGCATCATGTGACTCAGGCCTAAAGCCTATCTAGAAGAGAAACCATGGAACCATTAATATAGTTTGAGGAACCAAGCAATATCAATGGGAATATTGGGAGTAGGCAGTACACACTGAGTTTGAGTACCTCCAGGTAAATCTGAAACTAAGGAGGGAGGTCAGCCTTACAACTGTATACCTGTAGCCATCATTATCCTCCGAGAATGTATGGACAGGGGGAAGGAAAGGTAGAAGACGACCAAGTACAGGATGGGGTAAGAGCCACACTTGAGGCTTTAAAGGAAAAGAGAAGTCAGTGAACAATAATAGTACGATTTGAACTGAATGAGTATGGAGGGCACCATTTCAAGATATCCAAGGAGGAGTCTTTGATAAAAGAAGGGAATAATCCTGGAAACTTAAGCACACTCACTTCCTTAAACATTATCTAAAAGTTTAGTTGCGTTTTCCTAGTGCTTTGAGGTTCATGTTCCTTGGTAGCTATTTGTTTCTATGTCTGTGTCTACTTCTAGACTAGAAGCTCATCTAAGACAGAGCTATGCCTTGTCTGTGTTTTCTCACTTGACAGATTCCTAGAATATAGCCTGAGCCCAGCGATAGCCTGTTGAGTGGCCAGCTAAGCAACCAAGGCAGCAGAGACAATGAAAATGAGGAAAGGATCCCTGGACTTAAGAAGCATAGCTCTTGACACCAATTCATGAGTGAGTCATTTTCTGCTCTGAGAAAGGAAGAGGCAGTTTATGAAAAGAAGATGCAAAAGGGAGCATGAGAAAAACTTCTGAGTTCTCCACCATGGCATAAAATTTAACTAAGTTCTCATAATTTTAAGCGTCGTGATCTGTGAGATATTTACAGTGAAACTGTCTAAGAAAGAGTTCTGCACGGTCCAGATGCCTGCATTCAAGTGGTCAAATGATTAATGATACCGCTGGGCACATCCAGGGCTGTTCATTTCCCAAGCACTTTATAAACATTGAGTAATCTCACGATACCCTTGTGAGATATTATCGTGTTCACTTTCCATATGGTTAACTGAGACAAGGAGGTCAAATGACTTGCTCAGAAGCCACACTGGAAGTCAATGACATAAAACATTCAGAAGGACTGGGCTCTGAGGTCCCAGACCTCGCTATAGACTGCCGAGCTGTATCTTCCATTTCTAAGAAGCCTGACTGGCAGCCAGGATTGTAATAGATCCTACTTTACAGCTGAGATAAGAGATTAGCATTTGATCTCATGAAGGTCATGGCTTGCTCCTGGATAGTGAGACGACCATGCTTTCCAGGACCTTGTGGTGCAAGAGGTGCCTGAAAAAGGAAGAAACGGACATGGGTGAAATTTCTCTCGGAAAGATCTTGTTGTAGTAACTGTTTTTCTGTTGCTGAGAGAAAACACCGTGACAAACAAACAAACAAACAAAAAAAAAAGGAAGAAAGAGAGAATCACAGGAATGGCCTCTCTAAATTCTTGTTAGAGCCCTCACTTCTCTTAGAAACCTCCTGATTAGGATTCTATAGTCCAACCTTTATCTAAGCACTACTGCCTACCAAGGTCCCTTTCAAATGGCCTGCTAAGTCTTCAGTTTCTTTCCTAGTTAAACACTCCAAATTCCTCTACATTCCTCCAAAATTAAATAAAAAAAACATAAAAACAAAACAAAAAACAGCAACAAAAGGCCCCGCATGCTCAGATTCTTCACAGGAGCAATGTGCTCTCTGAAACCAACTTCTGTCTTAATTTCTTTCTGTTGTTGTGATAAATACCGTGAACTAGAGGCCATTTCGGGGAGAGGGGTTTATTTAGACTCACGGTTCCGGAGGGAGCTCACAGTGTTTTACCATAACAAGAAGCAGAGTAAATTAGAAGTAGGGCAAAGCCCACTCCCACTGACACACTTCCTCCGACAAGGCTGTTCCCCTTAAGCCTCCCCAAAAAGCACCATCGGTGTTCAGATGCCAGAGCCTATGGAAGACATTTCTCATTTAACCTACCATAGACCATTGCCAAGGTAAGGAGAAAGGCAGGCATAGAACATCTTGGTCAATGGGCATTTTATTGAATATGATGCCCCCTTATCATTTTTGTAAACATGCATGGTTCTTTACCACTGTGTTTTAATTTTATCTTCTTATACTTTCCATAGCTCCATTTATCTGAACTTGATAATACCAAAACATTGTTACAGGCTCAATTTTGTTATCTATTTTTTTTCAAAACTCAAAACTATTTATTATATAGCCCTTTAAGAGTTAAGTTAGCTGACACTCTAAAATCTGGATCCCATAGGAGTTTCTGAGCACATAATTGTCATCCACATGGTTATTTGAAAGAGCCTTACATGAGTTTGGAAATATGGTTTGTTCTATGTACTGGAATATACAATTTCTGTGCAAAAAATACTGAGCTCCATGTCTGGTGACGTTTTTAATACCCCATGCAATAACAATTATTGTATGAACATAGATTTTTTTTTTCAGGATCATGAAGGTTAACTTAAGGTTAATGTTGTATATCTATGTATGGTGACTTTGGCAGCATATGAAAGTGTTTTCTTTATTTGTATATCTTGTTTTAAAATGATTTATCCATATTAGCATTAAAATCAATTTCAAAAATATATAACATCAATTATACAAAATTGTGGAGTGACTTCTATTTTTTTTACACACACTCTATTTTGATTCTATTCTAATTTCTCCTCCCCTAACTCCTCTCAGATCTTACTCACCTTCCTACCCACCCAACTTTAGTTTCAAAATGAATTCCATGCTTTTTGTGCACCTTTTATTTTCTTTGGTATTTTTTATTGGGTTTCTTTTTTGGTTTTCATTTGTGTGTGTGTTTCCTTTTTTTGAGAGAGAAACAATATACTCAACTTTTATCCATATGCATAGAAGTTTGAGTGCAGTTAAACAGGTTACACAAATGTCTAATGAATTGTCAAGATGAAATTGAGTCTTAAAAATGAGTAGTTCTTTCAGTTGAATTAGGAATTTTTTATTTGGGATTGTGTATGTACAGCCAAGTCTTTCAACTTCTCTGTACTTCATTTTCTCCAAATGAAGACCAGAGCATGCGGTGAATGGTGTCGGCGGGTGTCTCATGCTTGGCTCTCTGGGATTCTACATGGAAGTACAAAGATCAAATGACATCTGCAAATTCCCATGCCATGCTGCCTGATGACTTTTTCTGATTGCTGGTCATAATTATGCTGCAACAAGGGAAGTGAGAGCATAGGAAACCGCTGCTCTGATAATAAACCCAGCCAGAGACTGTGGGGATCAGTGGAGCCTTCCCATCCCTCCGATGTGTTCTCTGCAGCCTCCTGGCATCTCTCAGCATGACCGGACCTCCACTGCCTGCAGCATACAGCCGCCCTGCATTCATTTCCCTTTCTCTCTGGATCCTTCTGAATCCCCCATGTTCCTAGCAGAGTTTCCTGGGATCTTCATCCAGATAAGTCACTGGTGTCCATATTTCTTTCAGAATCTGCCTCCAGGTCAGTGTCAACATATGTGCTTACTGCTAGGGATGAAGCGCTTTAGTCTGAGGTTTTTACAGTTCCTGGTAAGTGGGAATGTTTGCTGCTGTCTCCCATCTAACACTGAAGACATCAGGATCTCAGCAGAATTAAATGCACTGTCAAGAGCCAAAGGAAGGAAATGGTGCCCCGGGTCCGTAATTCAGATCTCTGTCTCCAAAATCCCAATGATTTCTACTTTAATCCTGTGTTCTCAGGTGCTGCTAGCCAAGAATATTTATATGCAGATAACGTCTAAGAACTGTAAACTGTGGATTCTGTGCTGCATTTTAATTGAAGCATGCCAGCCACATACTCATTTCAGAACTGTAATTAGCTGCCATTGTGCTTTGAAGCAAACTAAACCTTTAGATCAAAATTATACCTTCTCTTTGAGGAAATCAAAATCAGTGTCCTTTAAACATTTTGTGAACCATTTTTCCATACTTTCCATTTCGTCTTTTCTAGATAACAGATCTCTGGAGTTGGAAGTGACTTTCAAACTGAGAGATGCTAAAAATCCCGTGGCTAGCATATGTGCTGACATGCCCATAGCCACTGCTGCCATGTCCAACATATGTGCTGACATGCACGTAGCCACTGCTCCATGTGTTACAATGTGGAGCTTGCTATTATGGGAAAGAGCTCATAAACTCTGGTTGTTTAAAATGTCTTCCTTCCAATGAAGACAGATGGATTTCCTGTAATCTCCCCCTCATTAGTGCGGTTGAGACCTCCAGAAATAACTCAGGTTTAGTTATGCGTTTCAGCGTGGGCCTCTTTCCTCATTTAAATATTTCTGTAATGAGAGCAAGAGAGATGGCTTATGGGTTAACAGTGCAAGGACTAGAGTTGGGTTCCCAGCACCTACAGGGCAGCTCACAACACTGTAACACTAGCTTCAGGGGACACATTTATGGCCTCTGCATGCATCAGCATTCACATGCAACCCATATATATGAAAGGTGATTCACTGACAGAATTATTTAACATTTTTATTTTATGTATATATATGTGTGTGTGTGTAGAGATTGTATATACATATATGTACATATATACTCATACATATGTATATATATGTGAGTGTGTGCGTGTGGAGGTCAGAGAACAACTTAAAAGAGTCAGCTTTCTCTTTCTGTCTTGTGGGTTCTGGGGATTGAATTCAGGTCACCAACCGTGACTACAAGCACCTTTACCACTGAGTTATCTCACCGGCCTGTATTCTTATTACTCATTCTTAGAAATTTGACCATTTATCTTAGTACACATGAGAAGATAAATGAGATAATCTAGGTGTGAGCATGTTGTCAGCCATAATCTGCCAAAGAGCTGTAAATTGCTACAAATCGGTATTAACATTAGCACATGTTCAAACACAGCCAAGTATCAGTCCCAGATAATCTTCCAGTAGACTGCATCCTACTTAGTTCTCTCTTTGCCTGTATTTGTGTACCAATTTTTAAAAATCAAACACAATGTCCTTGTTTCATTTCTTGTTCATGTCATGTCCTTGATCATTGCTGCTGCTGTGATAAAGTGTCCCTGACAAAACACAACTGAGAGGAGAAAGGGTTTATTTCAGCTCACAGTTCCAGGCCACAGCCAATCATAACAGGGAAGTCAACACAGCAGGAACCTAAACAGCTGGTCATACCACATCCATACTCAGGAGCAGAGAGAAAGGAATGCATGAATGCCTACTGGAGGCTAACCTTATTTCTTTCTAATGTTCTCTAGGCCCAAGGAATGGTGCTATCCACGATGAGAAGGTTATTGTCTTTCAATCAACACAGTCAAGATAAGCCCCCACGGGCCAACCTGATCCAGATATTCCCTCCCTAGGTGTTTCTACATTCTGTGAAGTTGAGTATTAAGAACCAACTATCCCACATAGGATTTTCTATCCTGCTAAGTTTAGTTCTGGGGGCTTGTTCAGCATCCACTGCATCAAGTCCCTTTGGATTTGGATTTGAGAGTTACTTACATCATTGCCAACACTCTAGGGTGTTCGTGTTAGGCACATGTTAGACTGTAGTCCCCAGAGTGTTGAAAATAACCAGAGTTCATGACAGCATCACCACCCCCGCCTTTCACATCCTGACATTGCTCAGTCACATAAAACTGTAGAAACTCCCCAATTAAATTTCATTACTGATTGAATATACACAGGAAACCACCATCTCCTCAGCACTTTCTAATAGTTGGGGTTAATAAAGTCCTCAATATGAACATTATTTGAGTAAAGGACAATCAGAAAAGTGTCTTTCTTCTTCCTAATGGAAGTTCATACAGAAAGGTATTCGTTAGTCTTAGACGTCTGGGTTTTGAAATGATTCCACACACATCCACCACCACATACTTAGCATATCACAGGGTAAAAATATTTTAGCATTCCTATAGAATGCTTGATTTAAGCAGTACTTGAGTCCCTTCATTCTTTTTCACTGCTGTCCTAATGATCACATATATCCCTCACTCAGACACAACAGCAGAATCTGTTTAGCATGGATGAGTTTATCGCTCAGGAATGAAATTGAAACTCCCATCACAGCTCATCGCGTCCATCTGACAACAGAAACTGTAGCGCTTCAGTCTGACCCAAGGGTCTGGAAACATTGCAGCTTATTAGGCAGAGTTTTTATGATAGCCTCATTTGCAGAGATGTCTCCATCACCGTAATACCAAATGTCCTCTAAACCAAGAAATGGGATTAACCGTGACCCTGTCAATCTCTGTTCTTTCAAATGTAACAGCTCACAATTTCGTTATCTGTTGCTGAACCTTCATAAGACTCCAATCTGATGAATGTCTTTCAACTCCTATTAAGATCAAACGCAGCGCTCTGTACCTTGTCAGCCGTGACATTCATGAAGAGTAGTAGATCCCTCTGAAACCTCTGAGCCTGTGTCAGTAACATGGTGTCCAGGTAAAGGTTATTGTGTAGCAGTTGAAATATTAATGGAATCTGCCGGCAATTTACAACAGTGTGGCATTATAAATGCTCAAGTTTTTCTTTTCTCCTGGAGATACAGACAAAGCTGAGAATATAGTCACAAGCTCTAATTACCACATTTGAAATCTACACACATGCATCTGAAAGGAAAGTCATCTTCCCCCTGGAAGTGAACCATCAGTTCACTTCATTATCAGAAGGAAGCAACAAGGACTCTGCTTCCTCGAGCGTAAGGACACACTCACCCCTTGTAACAGCACATTCATTCAAATTAAGCTTTAAGGTGCCAAAGTTAGTTCCAGGAAACAATTCAGAAAATATTAGTCCAATCAATACATTTTTTGAAGGCGATTGGTTTATAAATTTAGAAATAGAAAGTTGGGTAGTGAATGCAAACCAGGAAAAGAATAAAATGTCTCTAAGAGTGAAAAATTCTTAGATATTAACAATTAATATGGCTTTTCTATGGCTCCATATATATGGCTTTTATGACTCATATATATGCGGTCTATATACTCTCTCTCTCTCTCTCTCTCTATATATATATATATATATATATATATATGGTTTTTATAACTCCCCCTTGGACTAATTGCTTTCTTGTCTAAGAAAGAATAATTGCTTCTGTGGAGAATCTTAAAGGAGAGTAAATATGATTTTTAGGGAAAAGAGAGGAGAAGAATCAAAAATACATCACTCCTTTCCCTAAGGGCTAATGAAAATTGAGAACACTGGCCGGGGATTCTCAGGACTCTGACACAGGAAGAAGCATCAAAGGTCCTTGATGGCATTGTCAGCATAAGGAAGTCTAATTTGGTGCCTGGAGTGGTTCAGGGATCATTTGCCTTTAAAATAAGCTTTGCTTTTAGAGCAGTTTTAGTTTATAGTAATTGAGAAGGTAGAGAGTTTTCCTCTATATATCCCTAGACTATACATATGTACAGCATCTCCTAGTATCAATATCCCCTATCTGAACATATTGCAATCTCCTCAATCTCATATTCTATATTTTGGACCACTCATGGCTTTGTACAGTTAAAGAATTTGGGTAAGTATATGATTCATATATCCACCAGAATAGTATGGCTATTGCAATATAATTTCCCTAGTCTGAAACAAGTGCTCTGTTAATAAGTTCTTCAAGTGAACATGACGTCCAGTCCTGTTTGGACAGACTCTAACCTTGACTCTTATGGCAAGTTACAGTCATACGCACATCATAAAAAAGGAAATGTGGCACAGATTGACCAAGAGGTGAGTGATCAGCAAACCAACTGGGTACCCCACTTTCTAGGTCCTTGGTATGGGCCAAAATCCCAGATCCCTTCCCAACCTGCCTCAGCTTCACTAAACAGCCAGCAGGCAGACTTCCTGAGGGTATGTTGGTTCCTCGAACATCCCAACCCTCATTGATCAGACCCTGTAAGTTTCAAGTTCAATTCGGCCCCCAAATGTAACATGAGGGGCCTGCTCATTGGGGTTTCTGTCCTGCCCGGTACCCCGCAGCCAGCAAGCCCCAAAGAAAATCACACAGAGAGTCTATATTAGGTTATAAACTGATTGACCCATTATCTCAGTCTTCTTACTAGCTCTTTTTTTTTAAAAAAAATACTTATTTATTTATTATGTACACAATATTCTGTCTGTATATATGTCTGCAGGTCAGGAGAGGGCACCAGACCTCATTACAGATGGTTGTGAGCCACCATGTGGCTGCCGGGAATTGAACTCAGGACCTTTGAAAGAGCAGGCAATGCTCTTAACCTCTGAGCCATCTCTCCAACCCTCTTACTAGCTCTTGTAACTTATATTAACCCATTGTTCTTGTCTATGTTAGCCACATGGCTGGTACCTTTTCTCAGCTGGGCAGCTTACATCCTGCTTCTTAGATGGACTGTGCAGGAATGGGGGAAGAGCTTCCTTCTTCCCAGCCATTCTCATCACCCTGCCTCTACTTCCTGTCTGGTTGACCCACCTATACTTTCTGCCTGGCCAATCAGCATTTATTTAAAACATGATTGACAGAATACAGAATTGTCCCCCACCATTTCCCCCTCTTTTTTTTTTTTTTAAACAAAGGAAATATCCATAGTCCATTTTTTTTTGGGAATGTGGGCGTAGTATTCCAGGCTACTTCTGGCTGGTGGGGGCGCTGATAATCTTATGGGGACATAAAGAAAATTTAGAGTTATGATCAAGTCCTGACTGGCGTATCCTATGAGTCTTTATCAACTCAGGCAGCATCTTGAATCTGTTCTGCATGTAGAATTCAGACATCTGGGCCATCTGTTCCTACCGGAGATTTCTCAGATGGTTTGCCTTGATGAAACCTGAGTTTTCTTAACTCAGAATGAATCCACAGCCTCTCATCTCCTGTGGAAATCTCTTCTCCAAAGTAACATACCTTTTGACTTCAATTTTAAAGTCAAGGTATTTTCAAAATATCTTCCTTGGGTTAATTCAGCAGCATTTATAAACAAAAGTCTTTTAGCAGCTGTTGTTCCTTTCTCAGCATTCAAACAATTCAAAGAGAGCATAATACCATACAGTATCAAGATTCTCTGTGTATTTTCCATCTTATGTGGCTTTACTGGGAGCCGGGCGGACACAGCCTGCACCTTTTACTACAGTTTGGCACCTCAACGTGGCCTACTGACTCCATGTAAAACCTGAGAGGGCTTTAAAAGAAATTCTAGACACAAATATAAAGTTTACCACAGCTGGCGGTGTGCCATAGCTCCTTTAAAAGAGATTTCCTGACTCAGTAAAGCAACAGGTAAAAAGCTGCTATGGTTTTAAAATGGGGCTTTCTGGTCTGTGCTGCCAGCGTGACCTCTGGTTCCTGTGGGACACAGAGCCTTTAAATGGGGTTTTCTGACTAAAATGCTACCATTTGCTTGCTTGATGACAATGTGGACTCGCTGTGTGCATTGTATGCCTGGAACTGTGCGGCTCAGAGGCGGAACAGACTCCAAGGCAGAAGCGGCTCTGCCATGCTGAACTGTGCTTGCTAATCTCAGGCAGGACCTTAATTATCATAACAACAGTGCAGTTAAGGTTTAGACTGGGCAGGAAACAGGCAGTACCATAATTACCCCTTCATGGCTCAAGCTAAAGTTTTTAAGAGCTGCTTGATATTTTGAGAAATGCTCCTTCATAGTAAAGAAATA
>JAQHUG010000092.1:2880497-2927385 GCA_028555095.1 Dicrostonyx torquatus
AATTCAAGCTAAAATCAATCATAAGTGATGGAGAAGGACACTTCATACTCATCACAGGAAAAATCTATCAAGATGAAATTTTAATCCTGAACATCAGTACCTTAAATACAAGAACACTCACATATTTGAAAGAAACATTACTAAAGCTTAAAATGCATATCAAACCCCACACACAAATAGTAGGAGACTTCAGCACCCCACTGTCCTCAAAGGACAGGTCAACCAGACAGAAATTTAACAGAGAAATTAGAGAACTAACAGATGTCATGACTCAAATGGATTTAACAGACATCTATAGAACATTTCACCCAAACATAAAACAATATACTTTCTTCTTAGCACCTCATGGAACCTTCTCTAAATTGACCACATGTTCAAACCTCAACTGATACAAAAAAATTGAATTAATCCCCTGTATCTTATTGGATCACTATGGTTTAAAGTTAGAATTCAACAACAACACTAACTGCCGAAAGTCTATAAACTCAGGGAAATTGAACAGTGCTCAATGGAATCACCACAGGGTCAAGAAAGAAATTAAAGACTTCCTAGAATTCAACAAAAATGAAGGCACAACATATCCAAACTTATGGGGCACTATGAAAGCAGTGCTGTGAAGAAAGTTCATAACACTAAGTGTCCACATAAAGAAAGTGGAGAAATCTCATACTAATGACTTAACAGCACACCTCAAAGCTCTAGAACAAAAAGAAACAGACTGACCCAGGAAAAGTAGATGACAGGAAATAATCAAATTGAGGGCTGAAATCAACAAAACAGAAACAAAGAAAACAATACAAAGAGTTGGTTCTTTAAGAAAATCAACAAGATAGACAAACCCTTATCCAAACTAATCAAAAGGCAGAGAGAGAACATCCAAATTAACAAACTCAGAAATTAAAAGGGGGCATAACAACAGACACTGAGGAAATTCAGAGAATCATTAGGTCATAATACAAAAACCAATACTCCACAAAATTGGAAAATGTAAAACAAATGGACAATTTTCTGGATAGGTAACACACACAAAAATTAAATAAAGACCAGGTGAACAATTTAAATAGACCTATAACCTGCAAGAAAATAGAAGCAGTCATCAAAAGCCTCACAACCAAGAAAAAGCCCAAAGCTCGATGGTTTCAGTGCAGAATTCTACCAGAATTTCAAAGACGTGCTAATACCTATACTCCTCAAATTGTTTCATATAATAGAAACAGAAGGAACATTGCCAAACTCATTTTATGAGGCTACAATTACCCTGATACTGAAACAACACAATGACTCAATTAAGAAAGAAAATTACAGACCAATTTCCCTCATGAGAATTGATGCAAAAGTACTCAATAAAATACACACAAGCTGATTCAAGAACACATTAAAAAAATCATCCACCATGATCAAGTCGGCTTCATCACAGAGATGCAGGGATGGTTCAACATACAAAAGGCTATCAATGTAATTTACCATATAAATAAACTGAAAGAAAAGCACCATATGGTCATCTCATTAGATGTTGAAAAAAGCCTTTGACAAAATCAGCACTCCTTCATGATAAAGGTCTTGGAGAGATCAGGGATCCAAGGAACACATCTAAAAATAATAAAAAGTAATATACAGTAAGCCGCCAGCTAACATCAAATTAAATGGAGAGAAACTTAAAGTGATTCCACTAAAATCAGGAGCAAGACAAGGCTGTCCACTCTCTCCATATCTATTCAACATAGTTCTTGAAGTTCTAGCTAGAGAAATAATACAACAAAAGGAGATCAAGGCGATACAAATTAGAAAGGAAGAAGTCAAACTTTCGCTATTTGCAGATGATATGATAGTATACATATTCAAAAAACACTACTAGGGAACTCATTCAGATGATAAATGCCTTCAGTAATGTGACAGGATACAAGATCAACTAAAAAAAATCAGTGTCCCTTCTATATACAAATGATGAAGAAGCTGAGAAAGAAATCAGAGAAACATTACTATTCACAAAATTCACAAATAGCATAAAGTATCTTGGGGTAACACTAACCAAAGTAGTGAAAGACCTTTTCAACAAAAACTTTGTCATTGAAGAAAGAAATTGAAGAAGATATCAGAAAATGGAAAGATCTCCTATGCTCTTGGATAGATAGAATCAGCATAATAAAAATGGCAACCCTACCAAAAGCAATCTACAGATTCAATGCAATGCTCATCCAAATCCCAACACAATTCTTCATCGACCTTAAAAGAACAATACTCAATTTGATATGAAACAAAAAATCTAGGATAGGCAAATAATCCTGTACAATAAAGGAACTTCTGGAGGCTCTATTATAGAGCTACAGGGATAAAAACATCTTGGTATTGGCATAAAAATAGACTATGTAATTGTTGATCAATGGAATCAAATTGAAGACCCAGATATTAATCCATACACTTATGAACACCTAATTTTTGACAAAAAGTTAAAATTATATTATGGAAAAAAGAAAGCATATTCAACAAGTGGTGGTAGCATAACCGGATGTCAGCATGTAGAAGAATGCAAATAGATCCATATCTTTTCTCATGTACAAAACTCAAGTCAAAATGGATTATCTGGCCACACTGAACCTGATGTAGAGAAAGTGGAAAGTAACCTTCAATGTATGGGCACAGGAGACCACTTCCTAAATATAACACCAGTAGCACAGACACTGAGAGCAACAATAAATACATGGGACCTCCTGAACCTGAGAAGTTTCTGCAAAGCAAAGAGCACAGTCAATAAGAAAAAGTGGCAGTGTACTGAATGGGAAAATATCTCCACAAATCCCACATCAGACAGAGGATGTTCTCCAATATATATAAAACTCACGAAATTAGACACCCAAATACCAAATAATCCAATTTTAAAATGAGGTACAGATTTAAATTCTCAACAGAAGAATCTAAAATGGCCAAAAGACACTTAAGGAAATGTTCAATATCCTTAGCCATTAGGGGAATGCAAATCAAAACAATGCAGAGATACCATCTTACACCAGTTAGAATGGCTAAGATCAAAACCACCAATGATAGCTTATGCTGGAGAGGATGCAAAGTAAGTAATTCCTCCATTCCTGGTGGGAGTACAACCACTCTGGAAGGCAGTTTCTCAGAAAATGGGGAATAAACCTAGCTGAAGACCCAGCAATACCTTTCTTGGGCATATATCCAAGGGATGCTCAGTCATACTACAAGGACATTTTCAACTACCTTCATTATTTGTAATAGCCAGAACTTAGAAACAGCCCAAATGCCCCTCAACCGAAGAATTGATAAAGAAAATGTGGTAAATCTACACAATGGAGTACTACTCAAGGGTAAAAAAATGACATATTGAAATTTGAATGCAAATGGATGGAACTAAAGAAAAACCCTGAGTGAGTTACCCAGAAACAGAAAACTGAGCATGGTATATATTCACTCTGAAGTGGAAACTAGCTATAAAGCAAAGGTAACAAGCCTATAGCCCAGCACTCCAGAGAAGCTAAGTAACAAGGAAAGCCATAAGAGAAACCTATAGATTACCCCAGGGAAGAGGAAATAGATAAGATCACCTGAGAAAATTGGGAGCATTAGAGTGGGGGGGGGGAGAAGGGAGGGGGAAATGGAAGGAGGGGAGGATAAGGGGAGGGGAGTGCAGAGGAGAACTTGGAATGGGATAATCGAGATGGGATAAGGACAGAATCAGCAAGCAAGAAAAAGATATCTTGATTGAGAGAACCATTATGGGGAATCCACAAGAATGACCCCAGCTAAGATCCTAAACAATAGTGGAGAGGGTGCCTGAACTGGCCTTACCCTGTTGTCAGATTAATGACTATCTTAAGTGTCATCATAGAGCCTTCATCCAGCAACTGATGGAAGCAGATGCAGAGACCCACAGCAGAGCACTGGACTGAGCTCCCAAAGTCTAGTGGAAGAGTGGAAGGAGTGAGAATATGAGCAAAGAGGTTAACACAATGATGGGGACACCCACTGAAACAGCTTAACTGAGCTAATGGGAGCTCACCAACTCTGGCCTGACAGTGAGGGAAGCAGCATAGGACCAAACTAGGCCTTCTGAATAAGGGTGACAGTCGTATGACTGTGAAGCCACTTTCAGTAAGACTAGGATTTATCCCTACTGAGTGTACTGGCTTTTTGGAACCCATTCTCTTTGGAGGGATACCTTGCTCAGCCTAGATATAGTGGGGAGGGCCTTGGACCGGCTTCAAGTCAGTGTGCTAGACTTTGCTGACTCCCCATGGGAAGCCTTATCCTCTCTGAACAGTGGATGGGGATGGAATGGGGTAAAAGGTGGAGGAAGTGGGAGGAGAGGAGGGAGTGGAAACTGGGATTGGTATGTAAAGTGAGAAAAGTTTTGTTTTTTAAAAAAATAGTTAATTAAAAAAGAAAGGTAAGAAGTGGAAAATTAATCATAAATAGTGAAGAATAGCTTATAGGAGACAATACAGAGAATCTAGGTGGGTATGGGGGATTGCATTCATTGTAAAAAGGAAAAGAAATGTGAGTCCTGGGAACAGTGATCAATTATTCCACCAGTTCTGCTTATAAAGCATAGACAGGTTCCCTGCAGACACAACACTCAAGTCCATAGATTATTTGTCAGAAAACTCCATTTGCCTCCATTAGTTCTGACCCATAGCAGGTCAATGAATCCACCCGTAAAAATGAAAAACAAAATCAATAAATCAGAGTATTTGAATTAGGTAGACAATTTACCTTGGTCTATACACACACACACACACACACACACACACACACACACACACACGCACACACACAAATGCACAAGCACACACACACACACACATAGAGTTTTAGCTTTTTAATCCCTGTTGTTTGCTCATTGTAGCTTTCTATAGTTGACACCAGGTGACTAACTACACAATATTGATGCCCAGGGGAACATTTTCCTTTTCCCGGACTGAGTTCCTTACAACAGGTGTGGGGAGAAAAGGGCATTCCAAAGTTCTCAGCCAGGAACATCTATAATTTTATTTATTTTCTTACTTAAAATTCTGTAATTTTTAATTAATTAATTAATTTTGTTTTTTTGAGACAGGGTTTCTCTGTGGCTATGGAGCCTGTCCTGGAACTAGCTCTTGTAGACCAGGCTGGCCTTGAACTCACAGAGATCCGCCTGCCTCTGTCTCCCGAGTGCTGAGATTAAAGGCATATGCCACCATCGCCAAGCAAAATTCTGTAATTTTTTGAAAAGAAAATCCCATTTAAATAGAAAGAAATGGGGAAACAGCTTATTTGATTATTCGGAGCAATATTTATATATTTATATAAATAAAGACACTTTCAATACAGCAAGTGTTATCATTATAGATGAGAAAGTGAGAATCAGGGAAAATGTTTTCAAACAGCATTTTCTTATGAAGGGCACAGGGAAAATAGTCCTACATACCCTGCTGGTGTAGATTTAAATTAGGACACTTTTTCTTGAGGGCAATTTGACAGTGTGTTTAAGGCACTGAAATTATGAATAAGCCTAATTCCAGAAATTTGAGTTTTATGAATGATTCTGAAGAAGTAATTGTAGATGTGCACAAAAACTTATGCACTGCCTTGCTGACTGGATCATTACGTAATATCTGAAGGAATCTGGACCTGGGGAGATGGCCCAGTGGTTGAGAGCACTTACTGTCTTGCAGAGAACCTATTCAATTCCCACCACTCACATGGCTGCTTACAGCTGTTTGTTAACTTCAGTTCTGGGGAATCTGGCACCCTCTTCCTGCCTCCATGGGCACCAGGCTTTGATTCTGTTGACCTACATATATGTAGGCAAAACATTCATGCACAAATATAAGAATAAATAAAAACTTTGAAAAATGAATGATACCAAATAAATACCTGTTATGCTCTGGTTGATTCCTGATTTGTCCGCTATATCGGGTTGACAAACATTGTTCAGGAATGCACCTTCTATCTTTTATCATTTGTAAGCTGTGTCAGGATTGTTGCCACTGCTCAGTGCTTTCTCTGTAGTGAACAGGAAGCCACAGATAATCCAGACATAGATGACCATGGCTGTGAGTCAACAAAACTGTTTACTGAAGCAGGCAGAGGGCAAGATTTGGTTCATAAACCATAATTTTCTGGCCTCTGATACAGACATGATAAATTTCCTTGTATGTTACATACTGTTCTACATATTAGGGCACAGAATCTAGTCAATGAGAGAACATATGAAAAGGCATGGTTAAAAAATATGAAAAATTCAGACAGACAGATGCTCAAATGCTGATGAAGCAAATCAGAACAGGGTAGAACCCAGTCTTTAAGATCAGGGAATTATTGTCAAATAAAAGCAGGGCTATTTATTTATTTATTTTTATTATTATTACAAGAAAAATTTACATTTACTCCCCTTGTTCCCGGCCCTCCCGCTCCCCCTGCCACCGCCCTCCCCATGCTTCCTTAAGATGGGGCAGGATACCCTGCCCTATGGGAAGCCCAAGGCCCTCCCCACTCCATCTCGGTCTAAGAAGATGTGCATCCATATAGAATAAGTTCCCAAAAAGCCAATACATGCAGAAGAGATAGGTCCCTGTGGCATTATCACTGGCTTCTCAGTCAGTTCCCATTGGCAGTCACATTCAGAGAGTCCGGTTAGGTCATATGCTCCTTCAGTCCTGGTCCAGCTGGATTTGATGAGCTCCCAATAGATCAAGCACACTGTCTCTGTTGGTGGGCCAGTCCCTCACGGTCCTGACGTCCTTGTCTTGATTTAATTTTGGTATATGGTATCTTTCTAAAACTTGTCCATTTCTTTTACATTTTCCAATCTTGTGGAGTACAGGCTTTTGTAGTAAGACCTAATGATTCTCTTTCTTTTGTAGTAAGACCTAATGAATTTCTGTTGTTATGTCCCTCTTTTCATTTCTGATTTTGTTAATTTGGGTGCTCTGCCTTTTGATTAGTTTGGATAGGGTTTGTCAAAATCTTGTTGATTTTCTTAAAGTACCAGCTCTTTGCCTCATTTTTTTTTTGTATTGTTTTCTGCGCTTCTGTTTTGTTGATTTCAGCCCTCAGTTTGATTATTTTCAGTCTTCTACTCCTCCTGGGTGAGTCTGATTCTTTTTTTTTTTCTCTAGAGCTTTCAGGTGTGCTGTTAAATTGCTAATGTGAGCTTTCTCCATTTTCTTTATGTGGGCACTTAGTGCTGAGTGGGAGAAGATCTTCACCAATCCCACATCAGACAAAGGACCAATCTCCAAAATATATAAAGAACTCAAGAAATTAGACATTGAAATTCTAAATATCCCAATTAAAAAATGAGGTACTGAACTAAACAGAGAATTCTCAACAAAAGAATTTCAAATTGTCAAAAGATACTTAAGGATATGTTCAACTTCCTTAGCAATCAGGGAAATGCAAATCAAAACAACTCTGAGATACCATCTTACACCTGTCAGAATGGCTAAAATAAAAAAAAACTAATGATACCTTTTGCGAGAGGATGTGAACTAAGGGGAACACTCATCCATTGCTGGTGGGAATGCAAACTTGTGCAACCACTTTGGAAATCAGTGTGGCAGTTTCTTAGAAAATTGAGTGTCAACCTACCTCAGGACCCAGCAATACCACTCTTGGGAATATACCCAAGAGATGCCCAATCATACTACAAAATCACTTGCTCAACTATGTTCATAGCAGCATTATTTATAATAGCCAAACCTATAAACAACATAGATGCCCTTCAACAGAAGAATGGATAAAGAAAGTGTGGCACATCTACACATTAGGGTACTACTCAGTAGTAAAAAAAAAAACAATGACATCTAGAATTTTGCATCCAAATGGATGGAATTAGAAAACACTATCCTAAGTGAGATAACCCAGACCTAAAAATATGAATATGGTATGTACTCACTAATTTGTGGATTCTAACCATAAACAAAGAACATTGAGCCTGTAGTTTATGGTCCTAAGAAATAAGGTGAGCCCAAAGAAAAACATACATAGATCCTCCTGGAAATTGGAAGTAGACAAGATTGCCCGACAAAATTTGGGAGAATGGGGGCAGGGGATAGAAGGAAGGGGAGAAGGGGAAGAGGAGGGAAGTAGGGAAGTTTTGGGAAGAGCTTGAGGGAATGGGATAATTGAGATGGAGGAAGGACAGATATGAGAGCAAGGAAAGAGATATCTTGATTGAGGGAGCCATTTTGGGGTTAGCAAGAAACCTGGCTCTAGAAAAATTTCCAGGAATCCACAAGGATCACCCCAGCTAAGACTCTAAACAACAGAGAGGGTGTCTGAACTTGCCTTGCCCTGTAGTCAGAATGATGATTATTTTAAATATCACCATAGAACCTTATCCAAAAACAGATGGAAACAGAGACAAAGACCCACATCAGAGCTCTGGACTGAGCTCCAAAGGTCCAGTTTAAGTGCAGAAGGAGGGAGAGTAAGAGCTAGGAAGTCAAGATACATGAGGGGTTCACCCACTGAGACGATGTGCCTGAGCTAATGGGAGCTTACCAACTCCAACTGCACTGGGAATGAATGAGCATGGGATCAAACTAGTTTCTCTGAATGTGGTTGATATTTGGGGCAGACTAAGGGACAAAGGACAATGGCACTGGGATTTATCTCTACTGCATGTACTGGCTTTTGGGGATCCTATTCTCTTTGGATGTATACCTTGCTCAACCTGGATGTCATGGGGAGGGCCTTGGACTTTCCACAGGGCAGGATACCTTGCCCTATCTTAAGATATGAGGGGATTGGGGGGGGAGGGTGTGTGGAGGGAGTGGGAGGGAAGTAGGAGGAGCAGAGGAAGTGGGAATTTGGATTGGTATTTTTTAAAGTAATAAAATAAAATAATAATAATAGTAATAAGAAGAAAGCAGGAAGATTTGGGATATAGTGGCAGACAGTAGCAGAAAGGAAATCCAAAGGAAAAGACAGAAGTGTGTCAATAATACACATCCTCAGCATTTCTCAAACTCAAGGCTTCCTCCACTTCTCATACATTCTAAAAACTGGATAGTTTCTCACAGTTGTGTAGTGCTCAGATAGCAGGGTAAGATTCTCCAGAGAGTCAGAAACAAAGGGTCATGTTACAGAATATCTATAAATATGTATGTGCATCAATCACCAAGCTTAAGTGCTCTGCTGCAGTCCTCACAAGGACCAAAACCAAGTATACACAAATATGTAGCAGCCAGCCTTGTGTATTTTTAGTGACTGCAAGATGCTATTAAGAGACCTAACTTTTGTAAAATGGTTCTTTACAGATGATAAGATGGAGGGAAAGTTTCAGGAAGACATATCAAGGAAATAATTGATTAAAATTTCCTAAGCCTGGGAAATAGGCCATCCAGAAACAGGACCCTTAGCAGTCTCTCATAAAGGTCAACATAAAGAAGAGATCACCAAGACATATCATAACAGTACTACCCAAAGCCAAAGATCAAGAAGGGATTCTTAAGAAGGTACAGATAAGAACATCATCCTATGTTTGAGGGAGTTCTGACACAGCTGTCAGCATAAACCCTTCAGATCAGGAGAGATGGGACTACACCATCACACATGCTGCATGGATTGTTGTGGGGTATTCATCAGAGAAGACTGCTTGGACCTGGGTTTAAGCCAATAGAAAGTCTTTATTAGCCAGTCAATAAATACGCTGGGTGTTTGGATCCCAGTGTCACGTCCAATCTTTCTCAGGATGAGCTTTTAAGCACAAAAGTCATGTTCTAGGTTGACAGACATCAGTTAGCAAGAACGGTTAGCCCAAAGAAGAGCTACAAAGTCAAAAAACAAGGTTAGTACGGTTAGCAATTTTCCCAGAAATATGGACTTTGATGGAGTAGGCCTTTGTTTCAATTATGGCAGGGGGTGCTGTCTATGTGCTGAGTTTTATGGCCTGAATGGCACTTCCATCGTAGAGTCAGTTATGCTAAGGTCTCAGGCCTACTGGGGTCTGTGGCCCTGTTACAGGATGATAATAGTCCCAGGAGATTATTTTGTCAATGAAATTGCAGCCAATATTTGTGTAAGAGTACTCTATGATGTTTGTGCAATGACATAGCATCCCTGCTATTAAATGGGAAGTCTATATTAAAACTGTTGATCAAAAGAAAATAATAACCCTGACAAATAATACTTCATCCACTCTTTTAGAAATGAGACAAAAATAAAAACTTGCCCAGGCGAATAAAGCTAAGGGAGGTCAATACAACTGAGCTCGTCTTACAGAGACTACCAAAGGGAGTTCCTTAACCTGAATTAAAATTGGCTGATTAGTACCATAAATCATAAGCAGCTAAAAGTATCAATATGGTATGTGGTATATTGCTGTGGGACAATGGTCTTGTACCCTATAAAGATTTGTTACTTGTATTTTAATAAAACACTGATTGGCCAGTAGCCAGGCAAGAAGTATAAGCAGGAGAATTCTGGGAAGAGGAAAGTCTGAGTCTGCAGTCATCACCCAGCCACAGAGAAAGCAAGATGAATGTCTTACTGATAAAAGGTACCAAGCCACATGACTAACATAGACAATAATTATGGGGTACTGTAAGACGTAAGAATTAGTTAATAAGAAAGCCTGAGCTAATAGGCCAAACAGTTTATAATTAATGTAGGCCTCTGTGTGTTTCTTTGGGACTGAAAGGCTGCGGGACTGGGTGGCACAGAAACCTCAGGCAACAGTAGATGATTGCATTGAGAATAGTGCAGTATTGTAAAAATAGAGAACAAAATGTTTCTGTCATACAAGTTAAAGACAAACTATTAAAAGCAATAACAGATATGACAAATTCCTACAGGATGTAAAAAAATCATTAAAGTAAATTAATTATGGCATTGGTAATAGCATGAGGAGTCACAGTGTATAGTTTTCATATGTAATGAAAGATATTATGAACTTAAAATCAACTGTCATAAGTGTACAATGTTTTGTGAAAGCCCCATAGTTACTACAAAGCAAACTTTTCTAGATGTTTCAAAATCAAAAGGAAAGAATTCAAAGCATTGCACCAAAGAAAACTATAACAGAAGAGACTGGAGACAGAGAAAAAAACAAAGTATCTGCAAAATGGTGAGAAAGCAAGTTAGAAAGTCGCACAAGCCAATTATTAATTATATGCTGAGTACACATTGATTAAATTATCAACTCAAAAGACAGGCATTTTAGGTAAAATTGCAGTCTGCAAGCTGCCACTGTTTGACTTAGTGAAGAAGAAAGTCAGAATTAACAAAAAAAAAGTGAACTCAAGAGAAAGAGAGAAGACATTGGAAACTCACAACACAATGGAAGGTCACCTGATCAGCATAGACATATGGGTGGTACATCTTGTGACAGTTAATCTGCATGTCAACTTGATTGGGTTATACCTTACCTAGGAGATAGACATCTGGGAATATCTAGAGTTGGGTGTTTCCAGAAAGGATAAACTAAGGAGGGAAAATCCACTCTGAATGTGGTTGGTACCATCTATTGGGCTGGAGTCCTGGACTGAATTACAGAAGGGGGAAAAAAGCAGTACTTATTTTTCCTTATATTTGTCTGTGGACCTAGTGTGGCCAGCCCCCTTAAGCTCCTGCCATTGTGTCTTCTTACCACAATGACTAACTATACATTAAAGTGAGACCAAACAAATCCTACCTTCCTTAATTTGATTTTGTCACAAAACACAGCTCCATCTGTACAGTTTTCTATACAGTGGGGAAATGTAGAAACCTCTTCCAAAAAGTAAGTCAGAGGAGAGAAAGATAGTCCTACCCCCAGGAAAATCCCACAGCCCTCACAAGCGTGTAAAGGTCCTGAAGAACCAAAAGTTTTAGTGTCTTCATGACACAGGATATCCAAGAAGAGTCCTGGTGAGGATCCAGTGTTGATACTGTAGCAGAAACCAGAAATCTTAAACCAGACCAATGACTCATTACAATGAACAATTTTAAGTAAAGCTGTTTGGGCATAAAGGTATATTGTGACACACCGCAGCTACTGTGGTGATACACACACACAACACACACACGCACATTAGTTTTATTCTTTTAATTTTTTGTTTTCTTTGGGGGTGAGGTTGCGAGGGTGGAGGAGAGTTGTGGAGGGACGGGGAGATGAGTGGGATTGAGGTACATGATGTGAATTTCACAAAGAATCAATAAAAAGTTTTTAAAGAAAGAAGAAAAGGGAACTTGCGGTAAACATTAAAAGTATAGAGAATTTATTCAATGAAATTATAGCAGAAATTCTCCAAATCTAGAGAAATAGATATCCAAATACAGGAGGCATTTAGAAACTCAATGGAGCATGACCAGGGAAGAACTTGTCATTAACATATTTTAGTCAAGACTCAAACTTATGAAGCAAAAATCACAGATGAAAATAAGGATAATACAGATTTCAATGAAATTAAAAGGATTATTAGGAAATATTTAAAAAACATATATATTCCCAAGCAGTTGGAAAAATAGAAAAGCTTCAGGATACGTAAGTACTCCAAAATTAAATCAAGAAGATAAAAACAACTTTATTTATTTATTTTTATTGATATTTATTGAGCTCTACATTTTCCTTTGCTCCCTTCCCTGCCTCTCCCCTCCCCTTTTCAATCCTCCCCCAAGGTCCCCATGCTCCCAATTTACTCAGGAGATCTTGTCTTTTTCTACATTCTACTTCCTATGTAGATTAGATCTATGTAAGTCTCTCTTAGTGTCCGCATTGTTGTCTAAGTTCTCTGGGATTGTGGTTTGTAGGCTGGCTTTCTTTGCTTTATGTTTAAAAACCACCTATGAGTGACTATATGTGATAAATGTCTGGGTTATCTCACTCAAAATAATGTTTTCTAGCTCCATCAGTTTTCCTGCAAAATTCAAGATGTTGTTATTTTTTTCTGCTATGTAGTACTCCATTGTGTAAATGTACCACATTTTCCTTATTCATTCTTCTATCGAGGGGCATTTAGGTTGTTTCCAGGTTCTGGCTATGACAAACAATGCTGCTATGAATATAGTTGAGCACATGCCCTTGTAGCATGATTGAGTATACTTTGGATATGTACCCAAAAGTGGTAATACTGGGTCTTGAGGAAGGTTGTTTTTTAATTTCTGAGAAATTGCCACACTGACATCCAAAGGGATTGTGCCAGCTTGCATTCCCACCAGCAATGCAAAAGTGTTTCCTTCCTTTCCCCCACAACCTCTCCAGCATAAGTTGTCATCAGTGTTTTTGATTTTGGCCATTCTTTTTTTTTTTTTGGTTTTTCGAGACAGGGTTTCTCTGTGGCTTTGGAGCCTGTCCTGGAACTAGCTCTTGTAGACCAGGCTGGTCTCGAACTCACAGAGATCCGCCTGCCTCTGCCTCCCGAGTGCTGGGATTAAAGGCGTGCGCCACCACCGCCCGGCCAATTACAGGTGTAAGATGGAATCTCAGAGTTGTTTTGATTTGCATTTCTCTGATGACTAAGGATGTTGAACATTTCCCTTAATTGTCTTTTAGCCATTTCAGAATCATCTGTTGAGAGTTCTCTGTTTAGGTCTGTGCTCTTTTTCATGTTTTTTATTGGATTATGTGTTCTTTTGGTGACCAATTTCTTGAGTTCTTTGTATATTTTGGAGATCAGCCCTCTGTCTGATGTGGGGTTAGTGAAGATCTTTTCCCATTCTGTAGCTTGTCATTTTGTCTTGTTGACCATATCCTTTGCTTTATAGAAGCTTTCAGTTTCAAGAAGTTCCATTTATTAATTGTTTCTCCCAGTATCTGTGCTGCTGGGGTTATATTTAGGAAGTGGTTCCCTGTGCCAATGTGTTCAAGCATACTTCCCACTTTCTCTTCTATATGGTTCAGTGTGGCTGGCTTTATGTTGAGGTATTTGATCCATTTGAACTTGAGTTTTGTGCATGGTGATAGATATGGGTCTATTTCATTCTTCGACATGTTGATATCCAGTTATGCTAACACCACTTGTTAAATATGCTTTCTTTTTTCCATTTGATATTTTTTGCTTCTTTATCAAAGATCAGGTGTTCAAAGATGTGTGGATTAATATCCGGGTCTTCTATTTGGTTCCATTGGTCCTCCTTTCTGTTCTTATGCCAATACCAGGCTGTTTTTGGTACTGTAGCTCTGTAGTAGAGTTTGAAGTCAGGGATTGTGATGCCTCTAGAAGTTCTTTTATTGTACAGATTTGTTTTGGTTATCCTGGGTTTTTTGCTTTTCCAAATGAAGTTGAGTACCATTCTTTCGAGGTCTTTGAAGAATTTTGCTGGGATTTTGATGGGCATTGCATTGAATCTGTGATACCAACAACTTAAACGTGCCTATATCAATTAGTGTGATCAAAGCAGTAACAAAAGCATTTCTCCATACAGAAAAGCCAAGGACAAAATGGATTTACTGCTAAATTCTACCAAACCTTTAAAAAAGAGCTAACCCAATGGTCTTCCCATTGTTTTACAAAATAGAAAGGTAATGTACACTACTAATCTAATTCTATAAAGTTAGCGCTTGGTTCCAAAACTAAATGACACTAGATTAGAAAAAAATCTGATGAGCATAGATGCAAAAAGTGTAAATAAAATTTTTCTGACTATATCAATAATATTTTAAGAAGCTCATGCCATAGTCAAGTTGGTTTCATTTAGGAGATGCAAGAGTGGTTCAATCTACATAAATCCAAAAATGTAATACAGAGAAAAAATAGATATAAAGACAGAAATCACACGATTATCTAAATAGATGATAAACACACATTAATGTTCAACATTCCTGTAAAATAAATAAGACAGAGTATATCTCAATACCGTAAACTTTAGTCAACATTATATTATATGTAGAAAATTTGAAAGCATTTCCTGTAAAATGAATAATGAGACAAGGGTATTCATTATCTCTGCTCTTGTGCAATATAGTACTCTAAATTTTAGATAAAGCAACACAATGGGAGAAACAAAAAGGACCCCACATAAGGAAAGAAATAAAATTGTCCTCATTTTCAATGACATGATGCTGTACTTAAAACACACTAGACGCTTCAGCAGAAAATCCTTCACACTGATGAATACTTTCAGCAAAGCAGTAGTATGAAGAATCCATGTATAAAGCTTTTCTTTATAATAGACATAAATAAAATATATTATAATCAAGCAAAAGCTTTTCTATATGTATATAATGAATATACAGAGAAGGAAACAAAAGGGAATCTCATATAGAGTAACTTTAAAAAAGTAGAAGTAAAATAAAATACCTAAGCATAAACTTATGGATGTGAGATTCTTCTATAATGAAACCTTAAGAAAGTAAAGAAATTGAAGTTACAAGAAAGGCATCCATCCCATCATCATGGATCATCAGAACTAACATTGTGGAAACGAGAGTAATAGCACTGAGAGTAATCTACAGATTCAGTGCAATACCTTCCAAATCCCAACGACCTTCACAGAACTTGAACAAAACATCTTCAATTTATTACAAAAGAACAAAACCGCTAAACAGCCAAAGCAGGTCTCAGAAAAGCAACATAATACTTGATCTCACATTAAATTAAAGAATCAGAATAGAGCAGAGGGCACAGAAATAAACCCACACAACTACAGTCCCATAGTTGAAAAAAATTCATAAAGTGTCAAAATATATATTGGAGAAAATAATGAAAATATACCGATGTCTCTCATCCTTCAAAACCATCAATTAAAAATGGATCAGAGACCTTGATGTCCTAAAACTTTGTAACTGGTAGGGAAAAAAATAGGGGAGACATTTCAAGATACAGACATATGCAAGGACTTTCTAAAAAGGATTCCAATCTCACAACAAATAACTCCAATTATTGACAAATGGGATTATATGAAATTAAGAAACTTCTGCATAGCAGAGAAATCAGTCAGCAGAAAGAAGAGAGGGGCCACAGAACGGGAGCAACTTCTTGTCAACCACACACTCAGACAGGAGTGTAACATCTTGAATACATAAGGAACTATAGAAATTAAGCACCGAAAATGAATCATCCACTTAAGAAATGTTCTAATGAAACTAATAGGCAGTTTTCAGAAGAAGAAACACAAATGCTGCCTCTGAAAATGCCATGGCTACCATAATCATCAACTCACAGCTGGTGTGGTTGCCATGCAGGAGCTACACAGATCAATTAGGCATGGAAGGAGGAGTTATTGGCAGTGGATAGTTGTTGGAGACTGGAGAATCATTCTTTACTAGGTATGGTACCTGGTAGGTTCCCCAGGTTCCAATGGAAGACCCTACAGCCATGCACACATTCACAGCACCAACTGGAGTTAGTGAGTTATATAAAAAAAAGACATGAAGTGGGAGAGGGCATGATAAGAGAATATGGGGAGAATTGGAAAGGGAAGTCGAGGTTAGATCTAGGCATATTGTATTATATACATATATGAACTTTTCAAAGTAAAAAAAAATTAAATTATTTCTTAGAAAGAAACACAAATAACCAAGAAATACTTGGGAAAGTATTCAGTTCCTTAGCCACCAGAGAAATGAAATTAAAATTTCTTTGAGTTCTGTGAAAACTTTCTTTTATTTTCTTGTGGAAAATATTTTCTCTGTCTTTGACTTGGGCATCTTCTTCCTCTTTATCTAATATTCATAGATTTGGCCTTTTCATAGTGCCCAGATTTACAGAATTTTTGTGCCTGGATTATTTTCTAGCTAACATTTTTTTTTGACTGAGATATCTGTCTCTCCTACCTTGTCTTCAAGGCCTCAAAGCCTCTTTTCTACTTTATCCAGTCTGTTGGTAGGGCTTTTTCTCTGAACTTTTGGGTTGACTTTGAGTTTTTCATCTCAAATTTTATTTGTTTGTTTTTCTTTAGCATTTCTATTTCTTTGTTAAATTCTATTTTCATACCTTGAATTGTTTTCATTATTTTATTCAGCTGTTTTATTTTCCTGGTTTTCATTGAGGCATGTATACATATACTTTTTAAAGTATGAAGCCCTTGTCTTGTGCTTCAGTGAAATTGATCTCCTCAGGGAATATCATAATAAGAGTGTTGGCTTCTGGAAGGGTTTTGGTTTTGTTTTGTCTTGGATGCTTATGTTTGTGTTTTTGTGATGGAATTGAGGTATCTGCATTTATAAAATTTTTGATGTAGATACCTAATTACAGTTTTGTTTGTTGTTTGGGTCTTTATTTTTACTCCAATCTGTCAGGTTGTAGATCAACTTAATAATGCTTGGTTCTCAGCCTGAGACCACTCTGGTCCTGGAGCCCAGGAGTTAGTAAGCTGTCTGAAGTTCTGGTTGAGCTCTGGGTTCAGATTCCAAGCAGTGGTGGGGGGCTGATTAATTAGGCATCAGGAGGGACCAGAACAAAGTCTAGTGACACATGAACAAAAATGGCATAACAAAGTACCTTATGTAGTATGGTAACCTAAAAGTTAATTTTAAAAATATGCCCACCTCCCCCCAAACCCTTATAACTATACGTTCATGGATAGTTTCAATGTTTGTTACTAGAGAGCTTCTCTCTGACTTCGTAGAGTGGTGGACAACGTGAGGAAGTGTGGAGTTCTCTCCTGAACAGGAAGCTGGCTCCCTGTGTCGCTTTGTTGTAACTGCTGCTTTCCATTAACGATCATTCTTCTCTCATTTTGGGAGAAAGCGTAGTCTGAATGGCTTTCTGTTTGAAAAGAAAGAAAGAAAAAAAGAAAGAAAGAAAAAATCCAAAGAAATGCTTCCATGAAATAACTTTCCAAATAGCACACATACAGACTAAAATTAAAGGGTGTCATACCCTACACAATGAAAGTTAGGAGAGAACAGTAGTAACCATATCACAAAAAATCTCTTTCAGTTAAAAATTAAAAAAATCATTATATAATGATAAAGGGATCAATTATACAACAGTTGTAAATATTTATGCATTCAACATCAAATATATTCTTAAAAATATGAAACAGTCATGAAGTGATTTGAAGAGAGCACTGGGCACTTGATGTCCCATATTAGTTGCAGATCAACTATGAGTGATATCCTGACAAACTAAAAGATATATATATATATATGTATGTATATATATATTTGATATATATATCATATATATATATGACAAACTGAGCTGATAAGCCCAAAATTGTGCAGAATTCAAAAAAAGGAAAGAGGTGATCCAAATTAATAAAAGAGATTATTCAAATAAAATTAAAAGAGATAAAGGAGATAAAAGAGATAAAGGAGAAGATATTACAACAGACACCAATGGAATTGAGAGAATCAATGACATACTCTAAAAATCTATATTCTACCAAACTGAAAAATCTAAAGTAAATTGGTGAATTTCTAGATACATGTAGCCTATAAAAATTTAACTAGTATGACTGCTAATTTAAATAGAGCAGAACTTTACAGTGATATGGGAGGAGTTGTTAGAAATCTCACAAGTAATAAAAGCTCAGGGAATGATTTAATACAAAATCCTATCAGAGTGTCAAAGGAGCAAAAAATCCTATCAGAGTGTCAAAGGAGAATTAATACCAATAAACTCAAACTAGTTTGTGAAATAAAAAAGAATAAACATTTCCAAATTAATTTTACAAAGTCAATATTACTCTGAGTTGAAATGCGATAAAGACCCAACAATACAAGGAAATTATAGACCAATATTTTGATAAACATTGATATAAAAATTCTCAATAAAATGCTTATAAACTGAATTCAAGAATATATGTAAAAGATTTCCACTGTGATCAAATTAACTTCATCCCAGAGATGAAGGATGGTTTATTACATGTAAATCAATAAACACAATCTACCACATAAATAGAATAAAGGACAGAAATTGCATGATCATCTCATTACATGCAGAAAAGGTCTTTGACAAAATCCAACATCTATTCATGATATGGGTTCTAGGGAAACTAGGAATACAAGGGACATATCTCAACATAATAAAGGCAAGATAAAGAAAACTCACAGACAACATCATGTTAAACAGAGAAAAATTCAAAACATTTCCACTAAAATCAGAAAAAAGAAAGGGTTGTCTACCCTCTCCTCATGTTCAAAACAGGGTTTGAAATCTTCGCCAGAATAATAGATGAAGAGAAGATCATCAAGGGGATATAAAACTCAAAGAAGGAAGTAAAAGTATTTTCACCAGCAGATGATGTAATCATGCACATAAAAGATTCTAAAGGCATTGCCAGAAATACTGTCTAGTTGAAAAATACATTCAGCAAAAGAGCAGGATACAAAATTAACACAAAAAGATCAGTAGCCTTCCTATATACAAATGAGCGATAAACCAAGAAAGAAATCAGGGAAACAGGACTTTTCACAAAAGCCTCAAATACGCATGTAAGAAATCTAACCAAGAAGTAAAGATCAGTGAAGAAGAAATTGAGAAAGATGTCAGATGAGAAGCCCTCCCATGATCATGGATTGTTTGGACTGATATGAAAATAACAATCCTATCCAAAGCAAACAACATATACAGTGTAATCCCCACTAAAATTCCGATACAATTTGTCACAGAAATTGAAAAAACAAACAAACAAACTTAACCTTTATGTAGAAGCACCAAATAGCTCAGGATAGCCAAGATAATCCTGAAGAACAGAACCACCACCATAACAATTGTTTAAGGTGTCAGCATCCCAAACTTCTATAGAAATAGCATTGTACCAACATAAAAGCTGACTTGCCAATCAATTGACTAGAATTAAGGACCCAGTTATAAACTTACATTTCTACAGCCAACAATGTGCATCAAAGAAAAGGACATCTTCACCAAACGGTACCAGTCAAAGTGGTTAGCTACGTGTAGAAGAATGAAGCTTGATCTTTATCTCACCCTAAACAAAACTCAGCTTCAAATAGATCAAGGACCTTAACATAAGATCTAATAGCTTGATATGACAGCGGAGAAAGAAAATATTCTTGAATTCATTGGCACAAGAAAGGACTTTTAGACAGGACCCTGATTGTGTATGTATTAAAACCAACAATTAGCAAGTGGGACCTTAGGAATCTAAACTGTTTCAGAACAGCAAAGAACATCACTCCAGTGAAGAGGTAGCCTACAGATTGGGAAAAAAAAATCTTTGCCAGCAATACATCTGACAAAGGCTCAGTATCTAGAATATATAAATAACAAACAAAAAAGAACAATTTAAGATGGGATATGGAACTAAACAGGTTTCTCAAAACATAAAATACAAACAGTTGAGAAAAATTCAAAAAAAGTTCAATATCTTTACCCATCAAGGGAATTCAAATTAAAACAACTTTGAGATTTCAACTTACCCCAGTAATAAGAGCTAATATAAAAAATGACAAATGCTGGCATCAATGGGGGAAAGGGAGCGCTTATCCGCTGTTGGTGGGAGTAGAACCTGGCACAGCCACTATGAGCATCACTGCGGATGTTGCTCACAAAGCTGAAAATATATCTATGACATGATCAAGTTATTTCACACTTGAGCATATTCCCAAAGAACTCTACATCCTACTACAGAGACACTTGCTCATTCATGCTCACTGCTGCTCTATTCATAACAGCCAGGAAATGGAACCAATTAGGTGCCCATCAGCTGATGAGTGGGTAAGGAAACCATGGTATATTTACACAATGGGGTATTAATCAGCTGTTAGGATGAAAGTTTGGAATTCTCAGATAAATGAATGGAGGTAACCAGGCTCAAAAAGGCAAATGTCGCCTTACTCTTATTTGTGGCTGCTAGCTTTGACTCTTTAGATATGTATCTTTCATTTGCAATACCCCAAAGGATCAGGACTTACTAAGAAGCTTTGGGGGAGATGCTTTGAAAGGAGCTGAGATAGAATGCACTGGTATAAAGGGTTAAAGGGAGTTATGAAACAAGAAGTGGCAGATTGTGGTGGGAGGGGAGGACATTGTAGAAGACGGAAACTGGGAGGAATAAATAACACTAAAGAAACCAGACTGTGGTTGCTCATGCCTTTAATCCCAGCACTTGGGAGGCAGAGGCAGGTGGATTTCTGTGAGTTTGAGGCCAACCTGGTCTACAAAGTGAGTTCCAGAACAGCCAGAGCAACACAGAAAAACCCTGTCTTGAAAAACCAAAAACCAATCAACCAACCAACCAAACAAAAAAAACAATACCACAAAACAAATAACAACAACAACAACAAAAACAAAACCACTCAAGATTTCAGATGGTCATATGGAAATCAAATACTGTAGAAATTTCTGAAAATATATCTATACACATAAAGAGTTAAGATGGCTTATCTCATTTAGAGCAATTATGCCCTATTAGACACCAGAAGCTAACAAATAAAACACACAGTTCTAGGTAGGAATGGGTTACTGTTTTGGGAGTTGTTAGCCAGGGAGGCCTTAAAACCCTATAAACATTACAAACTATTGCTGATTTTCTTGGTTGCCCTCTAGAACGTAATGATGAGACTCTATTGCTGAAGACACCACATACTTCAGTCACGGGGACATCAAACTCATACTGATCTGGAAGGTTCTTCTTTACTGGCTAGCTTTCATAGTGCTTGAAAGTACTATACGTGTTTCCAGAAGAGAACAGCGAACCGCATGAGTGAAAGTAATGGCTGGCTGGTCAAGACCTGTTGGTTGATGCAATAGTGGCATGAATTCCATGGGAGTGTGCAACCACTCTCTGGTTGACTTTAAGGCCCACTCCACAAGAGGACACCATACATAACACCGTTACCAGGACAAGAGCCTCTGTTTACAGATCATAGACCCTACTATGGAAATCTACTAATATTTTGCTCCTAAATGAATAAAGTATTCCCAACTCCTAAGGACTTATTATATTAAAAATAAGGTTCTCACTTCAGCAGCTCATATACTCAACAACAATAAGTGCCTTGCTTAGACGTCATCAGAGGAGCTTCCTTCTGCAGCAGATGGGAACAAATGAAGAGACTCACAGCCTGACAGTATACAGAGTGAGGACCTTGGAACGCTCAGCCCTATATGAGATGTCTCTGTCAGATCTCTTCTTTCAGGGCTCAGGGAAAGAGGCAGATAAAGTGGTAAGAACCAGAAGGGATGGTGGACACCCAGAAAACAAGGTCCTTTAAATCAACAGGAATGACACACACATGAACTCACAGAGACCGGGGCAGCATGCACAGGGCCTGCACATGTCTGCTCCAGATGGGGTCCTGGAGCTGAAAGGGGAAGTGGACACATGGCCCCTTCCTTAACTGAGAAGCTGTCTCCAATTGATAACCACTAGGAAATGAAAATTTAGTTTTTCCAAGGGAGACTCACTGGGGAAACACACTACTTAAGGGGAGGCTGCATGCCCATCAGTGGATGCCAATAGGAAATGAACTCAACAGCTTCTCTGAAGCTTCCTTGCCTCGTAATATTATGTCAAGGCTTTTTTCTTTTAAAATTTTCTAAAGTTCTTTTGAATTTTTCTTACGTATATTTTATTTCTGTCTCTCTCTCTTCTTTCTTTCCTCTCTCTCCCCCTCTTTCTCCCTCTTACACTACAAGACCTTTGCATATATACTAAGGCTTCCGGTTTCATGGTTTTTACAGTATTCTTGAGTGTGTGAATAAGTATATCTCTGCTTCTTGCATCTTCTCTTCTGTTTTATCCTATTTTTGTTTTATTGTAATACTGTATTATATTAATAATATTATATCATATTCCCCTAGAATCTTGTTTGTTTTCTAATGAGAGACAGAAATGAATATATCTGGAAGGAGCTGAAGGAGGGAGTAGAAGAAGGGGAAGCAATAATCAGGATATATTATATAAAAAAATCTATTTTCAATAAAAAGAAAATATAAGGCATGTCCCTGTCCTCATCAGAGAAACTTTTGTTGCAGATGATCAACACAGAGACCCAGCAACGTTCAAGGTGCAGAGAACAGACTACAGAGCATTCATATCCAAACAGAACACTTAGACTGCTACCCCACCCCCAAAGGAAGAGGGGTTGGAAAGACTGTAATGGCCAGGGGCTCCTCAGATGACGGACAAGGAAGCAGCATCTCCGGGACACAGCAAGGCAGTTGCGCAGATGGACTCACAGCTCTGTGCCAGCACGCACAAGACATGGGCGAACCCAAGCCAGACCGCATCTCAGCATGGACAGAAGAGGTAGACATTAAGCTCCACCCCTCACCGCGGAGCTATTGGCAACCTTTAGCCAGGAGAGGACGAGTTAGATTTTTTCTAAGAGTGTATCCTTCGGTATGTCAACCACGCTCCAGTGGGAGGTCACACATACAAAATTATTCATTGAGGACAAAGTGGCCTTGATGGGGAAAAATAGGACACAAAGTTGTGTGGGAAGAGAAGGGCCTTGGGTGGGTATGGGAAGAGCTGGGAGAAGGAAGCTAAGTGCAATTAATATGTTGTATAAATTTTCATGCTGTATAGAATTCTCAAAGAATTAATTAAAAATATGCATATAATGATACTGAATCAGCCTGTGTTCATCAGGGGATCAATGGCTAACATGTGGATGGCATATTTTTTCTTTGATTATATATATTCTGCTGTTACACACACATACACTCACAAACACACAAGAAATACTATCCAACCTTTAAAGAAAAGCTTACATTTTGGAAGAGCTCGGAGGATGTTATCTCAAATGAATGCTAGGCACATGAAGACAAACACTGTGTGATCTCACTTTTATTTGCAATTTAATACAATTGAACTCATAGAAGTAGAGAGCAGATGATGATTGCCAGAGGCGGAGGTGGGCTGGGGTAGAAAACCAGGGCCTGCTAAGCAACTGGCCCAAAGTTCCCGTTAGGAGGAATGTGTGTGAGATATAGTGCATAGCAGACTTACGAAATTAATTTAAAATGTCATTTAAAATAAGTGGAAAAAATTAAAAACTTTAAAAAAAATAAATGAGGTGATAGATGTAGGGATTAATTTGCTGGAATTTTAGCTCACAAATATATATGATTAACACAGCAATAAAATCTCCTCAGGAATTGTTCTAAGTCCTGTGGGATTAATAGGGGGGCAATCTAGATGGGCAGCACATGGGAACTCTGCACCAATTTTTCAACCTCTCTTGCCTAAATTTATTTCACAATTGAAGGCTAAAGCTATTCAATGTGTAGAAAATGAAACAGGGTGAGCTAGGGGTTGGTATGATAGCCATTCCAGATTTAAAAAAAAGGGAAGTGAGAAGAGTCAGTGCAACTAGAGACAAGAGGGGTTGAGAATAAAGGCCAGGTTTGGTAGGGGTGGAGACAGAATGACCACAGGGATGAGGACATTGTGAGGTGATTATGTTTCTCCTTCATAGAGAAAACAAATATTTTTTTTCTTAACCTCATATGAAATAAGACCAAATGTTTGGAGGCATTGCCTGAATTCCTCCCAGAGGAATAAGATGTGTGAAAGATGCACTTCATCCATGTATCGAAAGGAATGCATGCGTGTTCCAAGGCCAGGACTGGTGAAATGAGCATGTGCATCTTCTAATGACACAGAAAGACCATGACCTAAGTTTCTGGGTCCTGTGGGAATCACTGTAAGGCATCATGTGACATTTCATGCTTTCTACAAAAATGGTTGAATTTGTAAACGTACTGCCTTAAGAGAGATCCATGCATCGGTGTTGTATAAAACTCCTGCTTCTTGGTGATGCCAGCCTCAGGCAAAAGCCCATTAATGGTTTCCCTTATTACCTTTTGATCAATTGCAGATATCAGAGAGGTTAAAAAGAGGGTTAGTCTTCCCAAAGGAAGACATCCCCATATATACCTTACCGGGGAGTGCCATGGCTAATCTTGGTTGTCTGTTTAATTGGATCTAGATCAACTAACTAATGTATATGCCTCCAGGCTAAACTTCAGGGGCATTTCCTAGAAGAATTAACTAAAGTGGGAAGACGCTCCCCCAGGGTAGGCAGCACCTTTCATCATCAGCTCAGATATAAAGAGGTTCAGGAGGGGAAGAGGGCTGCTTTTGCTTGCTGTCTCTGTTCCCTGCTGATGAGTCCATCTATCCTGCTGGTTCCACTGTCTCTGCTTCTATCCCTTAATGATGCTGGAACCCAACCTTCCAGAATAAGCAACTCCCCGTGTATTAAGGTAACCTGTTATGAGGAGTAGGGTCCCACAAACCTGCAAAAGAGTGGAAGACAGACCCTGTTTCCACTGTTAGGAGTCCCACTAGAGGGCCAAACTGTGCAACTAGAACATGTATACAGAGAGCCTAGGCCAGTCCTGTACAGGCTCCTTGGTTGTCAGTCCAGTCTCTGTGAGTCCTGATGAGCCCACATTAGTTGATTTTGTGGGTTTTCTTACGGTGTCTTGACCTGTCTGGCTTCTACAATCCGTTCTCCTCTCCTCCTTTTCTGCAGGATTCCCAGAACTCCACCTACTGTTTCACTGCGAGTCTGCATCTTTTTCCATCAGTTGCTGGCTGATACCTTTCTAATGACAATTGGGCCAAGTACCAGTCTGGTCACAGGAGATGGCTAGTTCAGGCTACATAGCTGCTATTGCTAGGAATCTAAGCTGGGTTATCTTTGTAGATGGGAGATTCTCTTGTGCCAAGTTTTCATCTGATCCCCAAATGAGTAAGATTACCCAGACTGAGAAAGGTAGACACGGTATGTACTCACTCATAAGTGGATATCTGTAAAATAAAGAATAACTATGTTACAATCCACAGACCCAGAGATACTAGGAATCAAGGAGTGTTCATGGGGGCACACTCAGATCTCCCTGGGAAGGGGAAATAGAAGAGATTTTGTGATGGACTGATGGTGGGTGGGGATGGGAACATGAGGGGGTGCATCTTCTATCTTCTTTATCTCCTAACTTCTTGGTTCCCCTCCACACTTTGGGCCCTGTAACCAAAGAACTACTTTCTAGTCCAAGTCACACAATAGCAGTAGAGAAGTAACTGATACACATGCTAAATAAGAACATGCTTATAAACATTTCAACAATGACAGTAACCCCAACGCAAGGGATCAAGTCAGAGAAGTGCTCACACCTCCAGGAGAGCAGATCTTAACAGAGATTGGATTTCTCAGCCCCGTTCTCAGATGCATGACCCCAGTGATGACTGACTCACGACTCAGCCAGTGGAAAAAGGAGCAGTGGAAATCAATTTGTGGGTGACATTATTGCCTGATTTGATAACCAGCGAGAGCTGACTCTGACTCCAGAATCATGGCTGTATGAAGACACTCCTAGACCGTCAGATTGATAGCAGCAGCACTGAAACCCGGCCTGCCCTTTGACCAACCTTGCAATAAGGAATGTCTGAAACCGTAACAAAATCTGGCCCCAAAATGGCTGGGAAGACTGTTTTCAAATGTTTTCTTTCCAATCTTTAGCCTCTCAAATGAGTTCCAGTTTGCTTCTGGATAGAAAAAGAACAGAAGAAAGGTGTTTTCTGAGACGGCATCACAAGCAACTACTCTGGGCCAAGCAGTAGGTTTTATTTTAAGAGACTAATGATAGCTTTTGTGGTATACATTTGACTATTCAACTTAAGTCTTCTGAGAGGGTAGCGTTCCGAAGGACCTGCAGTGAGTCACAAGATTCTGAAGAGATTGCGTAGATTAAAAAGAAACAAATCAAGTACAAGGGAAAAGTGCAAACCTTGTACCCAGTAAGAGCTAAATTTAGAAACTGTGCTCAGCAATGAACACATGCCCAGCATACGGACACTGCTGATGGAAGACTTCCTGTCCCCACTCCAGACACACGCATGGCAGATGTTCCATCATAAATCTGAGTGACAAAGCCACACCCTCACTGCTTAGGTTCCAGGCACTTGTCGATGAGTCCACATAACTGACACACATTGGATCTCCAGTTTTCATTTGGGTTAACTGATCTCAGACAAATTGGCACTCATTTATTCCTGAGTTCTTTAGAGATATTGTCAGATAAAGGTGGCTTTTCATTTCAGTGCCCTCCCCAGTAGCTTGTCATCTGAACCCAACAGCAAAAGAGGGGTGGACATCCAGACGTGGCAAGATGATGAAATTTTCTAGAAGGAGTAATACTTCTGAAACAGACTAAAAGCTTTAACTATAATATCAGAGTAACCTTTCTTGCTTGTCCTTTTATGACCAAATGAAGAGGAGGAGGAAGAGGAGAATGAGGAGGAGGGAGAGGACAGGGAAGCAGAAAGGACCTCTGTATTTTCTTATTGCATTGGAGTTCTTGGATAGTCACTTAACATAGGATAGATGGCCTCAGATACTCAGAGCATATTCATAAAATATATACGTAGTTTACAACTCAAATCAAATATTTAAGCCACCCCTACCTGGGCTTAGTTGTGCAATCAGTTTATTAAAGTTTCCTGTTGACAGGTCCAATAACTGTAGTCTTTTATGATTGTAGGAGCAGTGTTTAGTCAGATTAGCAGCTGGTAATGCGCTGTTTCAACAAATCAGATAGATGGTCCTCTTGCTCATCTTGCATCTATGCTGGGTGGGCAGAGCAGATGTCGGGAAGGAGCCAGCTTTGATAATCCCTTTGACAAATAATTTGATAACTTTGGCAGAATTGAATCTGTTAATTTGATTCTTAGATTTCTAGGTGATGGGATGGTACCAGATGCCTTGCAAACAGTGCACACATTTAATGGCCTCTTACCACATCCTGTGCACCCCTCTTCATGAGCTGCATATTGAATTAGATGTAGCTGTTGAGCAAAAGATTTCTTTCATGTTTCTGTTTAGTATGAAAACAATCGCAGAAATAAGTATTTAACTATCTAACTTTTGGGAATCATTCATTTGGTTTGGGCTTGTTTTTAGGCTAGAAGAGAGGTGGCAGATAAAAGCCCCTGGAGACCTGATCATGTTCCTGTCCTATCCCCCAGCAAACTATGCTTGATGTGCTCCTTTCAGAGAGTGGGGGAGCGTGCTGTGTTCTCTAGTTCTGACAAGTTCAAGTCACGCATTTGTTCTGTTCTTCTGGTGCACTCTAGTAGACAGGACCCCGATCCTACGTGATTTGATTTGATTTTCATTTCTCAAGGAATTACGTTTTCATTTGCTGGTTATAAAGTTCAGAAGAGGAAGGGAAAACATTCAGAAAAATGGAAGTTTCATCTTTGGTCTGTATTGCAGCCTAGGATGTGTTTTTAGACGCCAGGCAGCAATGGTGGAGTCACAGCCGTTGAAGCAATCATGGTTTCACATCCATGAAGAGATGGAGATTTCCACAGACACTTGGTGAAAATACTCAGCCCTGGTAGAATTAGCTCCCTTCCTCCTCCGTTTTCTTCCTTTCTTGTTTCATAGCCCTGGAAAGAAAAACATTCTGCTTTTCTGGTGACTGACATAGAGAATAGCGGGGAAGAGGAGGTCTACTCTCAGTGTCCACAAGCTTATGTTCATGACCCCCAGACTTCGGAAAACATGTTTTGGAGTTTGTGTTCCTGAGTCCCATTGACCTGTTCATACAAAGTGCCCCAAAAAGTAAACCCAGAAGTGGCTATATAGAACAATATTTAAAAACTTCTGTAGCCATTAATACCTTATTGATTCTCTGTGGAATAGGAAATGCCTAGGTTTAGCTAATAATTTTCTTTCTGTTTGGATGGCTGTCAGGAATTGCCATTTCCAGTTGCCTCTGAGAGACACGACAGTGACAGACTGGAAACAAGGGAAGGGAGTCAGACCATGACTAAATCCTTGGATCTAGCAAAAAAACAAAACAAAAAGAACCAACCCCCCTCAAAAACAAAAAAACAAAAACAAAAACAAAAACCAACAAAACAAAAAAACATGGAGAAAGCAAGTAAAACTTCTGCTGGCCCCAGGAGGTTAGCCTGTTGCTATCTTTGCAAGATATATTCTCTTAACAGACAGGAGGAGGTGGTAAAAACAAGCCTCTTATTCATTTATTCAGGCCTTTTGATATGATAGACTGAAGAACTGCCTTCAACAAAGCTGTCTTAAGTATCCCAACCACAACTGTGACTGTGGGAAGGAAAAAAAGAAAGAGAAAAGAGAAACAAGCAAAACAGGCACCGAAAAGAACAGCGAGGTCCAGCACAACTTGACTGGTCTGTCTTTCTCTGCTCTGTGTGGATGCTGCCGGCATGCGCCCTTTATCAACCTCTGCGAGCATCTTGTATAGGACCAGAGAAGAGACCAGGCCACCAGAATGAGCTGCTCTTCCCATTAAAGTGCCCATTTTAATGTCACAGTAAAGATTTACTTAGAATAATAACAGCAACGCTTTTTCACTTGAGAAGTATTTCTTCAAATCCGGTATGAAGCATATTTTGCAAGTTTGTCCTGCAGACATGTTTAAAACTTTCACGAGCTCCCTAAGCCACTTACATGAGCTCCCCCACATTGACTCACAATTCAGGAATATGTCTGTTGGAATAGACTAGGCTGTAACACACCTAGCCCTGAAGACACACAGGGCTATGTTCTAGGTTTGTGAATTGGATTTTAAATTTCCAGAAGCCATCTTGCTCACAGTCCAATTTCTGTTGAGCACTAATTTAATTTCTTTCAGGTCTCTGGCCTGTGGCTCCATGCTAATTTGTCAGCCTGCTGGTGTCACATTGATTAAGCAGTTATATTCTTAAGGACATTTCAAGTAACAGCAGCTTTATTAGTTGGACAGAGTGTGGATATTCAGCACGTTTAGCATTTCATCCTGCAAACTCTTCTACGCCGCTATTTTCGTAAATCATTTCTCACAGCAATCTTGTGAGCTAGACTAATGATGTTGTCTGGAAACTCTAGGCTTTAGAAAGGGTACATGATGTGTCCTGAGACAGCGGGAGTGGCAAGACTAGAATTCACAGATCTTGGATCTCAGGCAGCCATGTCTTATCCCCGACCTGATGTGTCTTTCTGGCTTAATTAGATTGAGTATAAGTGATACTCCTGGAGAACAGCGTGTTTGAAATGGAGATGGAGGCCTGCTGCTGGCTGAGAAGGCTATGTGGCTGGGTTTGTGTTCCCATCTCTCTATTTGAAGGCTTGCCTGGTTACAGGAGGCGGCCAGTTCAGACTCCTTATCTGCAATTGCTAGAAGTCTTACCTAAAGCCACCCTTGTAGATTCCTGGCAATGTTCCCTGTGCCAGGTTTCTACCTGATCCCTCCTGTTTTCATTCCCACTTGCCCCAAGTCCACCTACAAAATCTCTTCTACTTCACCTTCCCAAGGAGATCTGCATGTCCCCCCTTGAGTCATCCTGGTTGCCTAGCCTCTCTTGGACTGTGGATTGTACCATGGTTGTCCTTTACTTTCTAGCCAATATCTGCTTATAACTGAGTACATACCACATTTGTCTTTCTGGGTCTGGGTTACCTCACTCAGAATGACTTTTTCTGGTTCAATCCATTTGCCTTCTAATTTCATTACATCATTATTTTTAACAGCTGAGTAGCACTCCATTGTGCAAATGTACTATATTTTTCTTATCCTTAACCTAGATGATGAACATCTAGGTTTCTTCCAGGTTCCTGCTATTATAAATAAAGCTGCTATGAACCAAGCTGAGCAAATATCTTTGTGGTATGATTCTTTGTGATTATGACCAAAAGTGCTATAGCTGGTAGTGGTCGATCAATTCCCAATTTTCTGGAAACCACCATATTGATTTCCAAAGTGGCTGCAAAAATTTGTACTCCTACCTGCAATGGGCAAGTGTTCCCCTTGCTCCACATCCTCTCCAGCATGAGCTGTCACTTGTGGCCATTCTGGCAGGCATAAGATGGAATCTCAGAGCCATTTTTATTTGCATTTCCCTGATGACTAAGGGTGCCAAATTAAGTGTTTCTTGGCCATTTGAGATTCCTTTGTTGAGAATTCTCTGTTTAGATCTGTACCCCATTTTAAATTTGGATAATTTTTTTGATATCTATTTTCTTGAATTCTTTATGTATTTTAAAGATCAGCCTTGTCAGATGTGGGATTGGTGAAGATCTTTTCCCATTCTGTAGGCTGATGTTTTGTCCTATTGATGGTGTCTGTTGCCTTATAGAAACTTTGCAGTTTCATGAGGTCCCATTTATTAATCGTGGATCTTTTGTTTGTACTATTGTTGTTTTATTTAGGAAGTTGTCTCTTATGCCCAATGCATTCAAGGCTATTCACCGCTTTCTCTTTTATCAGGTTCAGCATATTTGGATTTTTGTTGAGGTCGTTGATCACCCAGACTTGAGTTTCCTGCAGGGTGATAGATATGGGATCTATTTGATTCTTCTACATGCCAACATCCAGTTATACCAGCACCATCTGTTGAAGATGCTTTCTTTTTTCCCCTATATAATTTTGGCTTCTTTGTCAAAAATAAGGTGTCCATAGGTGTGTTGATTGAAATCTGAGTCTTCAATCTGGTTCAAATACCATGCAGTCGTTATTACTAAAGCTCTGTGGTATAGTTTGAAACCAGGAATGATGATACCTCTGGAAGTAGTTTTATTGTACAGGATTGTTTAAGCTATCTTGGGTTTTTGTTTTGTGATATGAAGTTGAGTACTGTTCTTTCAAGGTCTGTAAGTAATTTTTGGGGGAATTTTAATGGGAATTGCATTGAATCTGTAGGTTGCTTTTGGTAAGATGGCCATTTTTCTATGTTAATTCTACTGATCCACATGCATGGGAGATCTTTCCATCCTCTGATATCTTCTCCAATTTATTTCTTCAAAGACTTGAAGTACTTGTTACACAAGTCTTTCACTTTCTTGGTTAGACTTACACCAAGATATTTTATACTATTTGTGCTATTGCGAAGGGTGTGGATTCCCTGGTTTCTTTCTTGGCCAATTTATTATTTTTATATAGGAGGGCTACTGATTTTTTTGAGTTCATCTTGTATCCTGCCATTTCACTAAGCTCCTACAAGTAATAGTTGTAGGAGTTCCTTAGTAGAATTTTTTGGGTCTCATATATACTATCTTATCATCTGTGAATAATGATACTTGGAGTTCTTTCCAATTTGTATCCCTTTTAGTTGTCTTATTGCTCTAGTTAGAACTTCAAGTACCATATCTAACAGATATGGAGAAAGTAGACAGTCTTGTTCCTGATTATAGTGGAGTTGCTTTGAGTTTCTCTCAATTTAACTTGGTGTTGGCTATTGGCTTTCTGTACAGTGCTTTTTCATGTTTTGGGTTTTATGTTTGCTGGTAAATTTCCAATTCTTTACCTGAAGATAGTTGACTTTTAAAATTCATTTAGAATTAATTCTACCATTTATTGTATACCTCAGAAGTACCAAGCCAACCACTGGACCCCAGGAGTCTTAGGATAAACAGGACACACTTTGCCCTCAAAGAAATGTATTGCTTCTATTAGATCATTTATGTTTAGAATACCACGTTCTCATTATCTTGCTTCTTTTACTTATAGTATCAGATATTTTGCTTTTGATTAGTTAATGTTCATGTCCATTTCCATGAAGGGTTGCCTTTCTTTGCTTCCTTGATGTTGTTATCATGCCTACACTAGTGCTTGACATGCTTGCAGACATTAATAAAAAGAGTAACATATATTTAGCAATTGCCAAAACAAGGTACTAAGTCTCAGTGATTTTGAGAAGATCATGTCTCTTTTTCTGTAAAAGCTTTAGTGTATTAACTGAGTCAAAAGACAGTCTTTGTGTCATTCTGTTTACTTGTACTTCCTGAGAAGAGATTTCAGAACATCTGTTAAAACCCATCCAAATCTGTAATGTTCTAATGATTTCCACAAACTCTCAGTGGGGCAAAATGCCTTCCCAAGAATCCCATCGAATCACTCTAAGTTGAACATACAGAAAACACTTCCATGTGGATGAACCATACCATTTTTTCATAACCCAGTGTTTGAAAATATCTGTGTGACACTTTACCTTGAAGGACACAATTGAAGAGTATAAACAGCTTGTCAAGTGGTTCTTGACAAAATTCTCGGTGGTGAGTACTTCTACCATTTGGAGAAGTTCTGTCATCAGAGCCTCCCACGTGACTCTTCCTGCAGAAATTCCTGCTGATGGACAGTTGTCTCATGGTTGTGACACAAGGGTGGGAAGCCAATAGTACTGTCATTCAACAATGTGCTCCTAGCTTTTGACTTACAGTTTGATTCTGTGCATGGATGATATGCGTGCATGCATCCCCACACACAGCTGTGTATCTCTGGGGAGAGGGTGGTATTCAGTTGTTGTACACATCTTTCTGCATTAGACAGTTCCTGGTTTTGACTGACCCGGATGGTAAGAATACTATTAGGTAAACTATCTTGCTTTGCCTGCTGAGGATACCACGGCAAGTTTCATAAACTATGCTGTGTAGCTTAAAGACACTTCTAAGATTTATATTTTTTAGGTCTCTGTATATGAGACTTCCATAACAAGTTGCCTAGGTCTTGGTGTTGACAGATGGCACCTTCCTGCAGTGGAGTAGCGACATTATCATGAGACTACTTATTTTGCTTATGAAATATAAAACTCTAAATGATGAATGGCCTGAGTGAGAAGAGCTTCTTTAATAATCCAATAATTTCATTAAATGATCTTGTCCTAAGTGTAATGCAGGTGGACAGAGACTTGATACGGACTGGATTTAAGTCCCACGTTATTAAAACAAGAAAGACATTACTCTGTTTGATTCGTGCTTGTCTGTTTTGTTTTCTTCAAGGCAAAGTCAAGTCTGCCACATACAAAAATCCAAGAAACAGAGCAGAAGATGCTAGATTCTTCCTTGTGTCTCAGTTGTCATTTTCCAAGTCTGGTCGACGTCCAGGCAATGACTTGCCGCATTTGCTTACAAGGTAGGCTTGAGTATTATTTATTTTACCTTCTGCTACTTAACTTCTTTTTTCAATAGGTTCTTGTTCTTTGAAAATTCATGTTATTTTATTTATTTTTTATTGATTTTTATTGAGCTCTATATTTTTCTCTGTTTCCCCTTCTTGCCTTTCCCCACCCCCCTTCAAACCAACCCCAAGGTTCCCATGCTCCCCATTTACTCAGGAGATCTTGTCTTTTTCTACTTCCCATGTAGATTAGATCCATGTAAGTCTCTCTTAATGTCCTCATTGTTCTCTAAGTTCTTTGGGGTTGTGATATGTGGGCTGGTTTTCTTTGCTTTATGTTTAAAAACCACCTATGAGTGAATACATGTGATAATTGTCTTTCTATGTCTGGGTTACCTCACTCAAAATAATGTTTTCTAGCTCCATCCGTTTTCGTGCAAAATTCAAGATGATTTTTTTTTCTGCTGTGTTGTACTCCATTGTGTAAATGTACAACATTTTTCTTATCCATTCTTCTGTTCTTCTGTCGAGGGGCATTTAGGTTGTTTCCAGGTTCTGGCTATGACAAACAATGCTGCTATCAACATAGTTGAGCACATATCCTTGTGGCACGATTGAGCATCCTTTGGATATGTACCCAAAAGAGGTAATACTGGGTCTTGAGGAAGGTTGTTTCCTGATTTTCTGAGAAATTGCCACACTGACATCCAAAAGGGCTGTACCTGCTTACATTCCCACCATCAATGCAGGAGTGTTCCCTTTTTCCCACAACCTCTCCAGCATAAGTTGTCATCAGTGTTTTTGATTTTGGCCGTTCTTACAGGTAAACTCAGAGTTGTTTTGATTGGCATTTCTCTGATGATTAAGGATATTGAACATTTACTTAAGTGTCTTTTGAGCTATTTTAGATTCCTCTGTTGAGAGTTCTCTGTTTAGGTCTATACTCCATGTTTTTTAATTGGATTATGTGTTCTTTTGGTGACCAATTTCTTGAGTTCTTTGTATATTTTGGAGTTCAGACCTCTGTTGTTGTTTTGTCTTGTTGACTGTGTCCTTTGATTTACAGAAGCTTTTCAGTTTCAGGAGGTCCCATTTATTAATTGTTTCTCTCAGGGTCTGTGCTACTGGGGTTATATTTAGGAAGTGGTTCCCTGTGCCAATGCGTTCAAGTGTACTTCCTACTTTCCCTTCTATAAGGTTCAGTGTGGCTGGCTTTATGTTGAGGTCTTTGATCTATTTAGACTTGAGCTTTGTTTATGGTGATAGATATGGGTCTATTTTCATTCTTCTACAGGTTGATATCCAGTTATGCCAGCACCATTTATTAAATATGCCTTCTTTTTTCCATTTGATATTTTTTGCTTCTTTGTCAGAAATCAGGTGTTCGAAGGTGTGTGGATTAATATCTGGGACTCAATTATACAAATGCATACTTTAAAATAACATGAAATTTTCCTCAGAAATTTCATGTTATTTTAAAGTATGTATGTTTTCATGTCTTTGTGTGTGAGAGTGTGCATACATGTCTCTGTGTGTGTGTGTGTGTGTGTGTGTGTGTGTGAGAGAGAGAGAGAGAGAGAGAGAGAGAGAGAGAGCTTGTGAATGCAGGTGTCTGGAGAGGTCTGAGTCATTGGATTCTCTGGAGCTGAAGATCAGATGATTATTAGCCCACCCAGTATAGGTACTCAGAACCTCACCCAGGTCCACTGCAAGAGTTAAGATGTTCTTTTAGCCACAGAGGCATCTTTCCATTTCCTCTTTGTAAGTACTTATCTAACAGATAATTAACTATATGTAACAAATATAAGCAAGGATGATTACAGCACAGAGCTTTATCATAGCTGAAAAGAACTCATTTTTCAAAACCTTCTTTTGCGACTTCATCAAAGAAACAATCAGCCCACGACCAAAGCACAGAAGTCCTGGAAAAACAGCTGGAACCAGCACAAATGTGTCTTCATGTATTTGCTTATTTACTGGTCTGTGAAAGACAAAGTCCTATAGAATCAAACTGATTTATTTTACATTTATTTACTTAAGCAAAAACCTTAAAGCAAATAAAATGTCAAATTTATAAGTTATATTTTATATATAAATATGTGCATCTGTATATTTAACTTGTGGTCTCAATTAGAGTCTTGTAATTGTCAAGAAAATGTTAATGCAAGGCAATTAAGAACTGTACAGTGAACACATGTGCTCCTTATTTATTTTTGTCAGGGCTAGCTAAAAAAAGCTTGTGATACTAATGGATCCTAATAGGGAAGTAGCTATTAATTAAATAAATAGCCTGTTAGACTGAGAAATGAAGTGTCTGTACAAGAACAGTGCGCTAATATTGTTAAAGAATGGTAATTAACTCACAGCCTTTAGTAGTGGCATAGATATTTATATTTGATTTTGCAGATATTTGTGTCTGTGATGTCAAATTAATTAGATTAAGCCTGGAAGCATGTTTTAGAATAAAAGAAAATAGCAGTCATGCTCCAAACTCATAGAAGATACACTGTGTCTGGAAAAGACTAGATATAAATAAAATTCAATGTCTGATTGCACATGTCAACATATTGGGAGCGTTTTTAGATATATATCATAAATTCCTTACCACTTTTATTACCATACACCATGCCTTATTTTTGTTGATGGTACTATACAGAGGACACAGTGCAGGAGTAGTAACACAAATTTATAAATATAAATTTATATAAATATAAATCTAGGTCTCCACATAGGAAGACAGTACCCAGATTTGGTATATGGATTTCTCAAAGAAATTTTTGTCAAAACAGAAAATCCCATGAGTGAGAAAGTAGAAGAAAGCTCGGGGATAGGGTGTTCTGGCAATTTTTGTGTAGGCCAAGAATTTGAAGTTCATGTCGAATATACCTACATAAAGGACAGTGGCGATGTCCAGGTAGGGATCATGGCTTAAACCAAGCTCATTATGAACATTCTGGGTAAGGTTGGATAAGGGATTTACACAGTTGTGACCACATTGTATGTGTTCTGTGGAACTGGACTTGGTACTCCTAGGGTGAACATCAAAATAAAGTTTTTTTAAAATTATTTTTGTTTTTTATTTTATTTTTTGAGGATTGATCAGACTGGAGTGGCCAGGGAGATTTGAGGGTGGCAGTGTAGGCTAGAGGCAGCAAGACTGCCTAAAGCCTCTTATGGGAGAGAAGATGTGAGGTGAAAGGTTGGAGAGATGGCTCAGTGGTTGGGGTACTGGCTGCTCTTGCAGAGGACCCAAGGTTCAGTTCCCAGCACTCATATGGTAGAACTATTTGTAACTCCAGTTGCAGTGCATCCAAGTCCCCTTTCTGGCATTTGAGAGCACCAGGAACACATGTATGTGTGTGTGTGTATACATATACATAAGCATATATATATATATATATATGTTTGCAGGTGTACACTCATATAAAAATAAATATGTTTATAAAAAAGTGAGGTGAATATATTTTCCTAACCTCATTTTAGTTTTCTTAGGGCAAATGTAATGCCATGTTCTGCTCACTTGGCCTGTGATATATAATGCAGAAGGTGCTGACCTTTTGATATTCGCATTGGGCCTCCTGGAATAAGAATGTCTTGCGAATAAACAAGTCAAAGGAACCTAAGGAGATTCAAGTAGCGGTCATTCTACTGTGAGGTGATAAATTTTGTGATCGATTGAGGCTTAGCTTAGTCCCAAGAAATCATTATTGAGTTACTTGGTAATCACAGCTAGAGGTGAGCAAAGTGTTTGCTTCCCCGTAATACAAATGCAGATCACTAGCTTCCTGGGATCTGGACAAATAAAACCTAGGTTTTAATTAAACTGTGATTGCATTAATTGGAAGTTGCTGCATTGTATCATAATCACCAACTTGGATGTCATTTAGTTTTCCTCAGCTTTCTAATTTGTCTTCCTTTTCTGTAAATGTAAAAATTCTCTTGGCCTTTTAATTATAGAAAACATTGAGTTAGCAGAGTTAAATGAAATCATGGAAGCCTGAATTTCTTTTGCCTCCAACTACATTTTAGATTCTCAAGATACATGTCTTTTTTTTTTTTAATCATGCACTTTTAAAAATGTGGTAATAAGAGCAATTAACAATGTTAACAGCACTGACGCCATCATGTCTGCGTTCTCAGAATTTATGTTGTGCTGAGTGTTCACAGCTCTGTATTAAAGGATTATTCTTTGCTTTTATTGGTTTCACCAAAGAAGCTTTCCAATTCAATTGGTTTACTGTCATAACTGTCACAGGATGTGATTAACTAATGGCAATTCAAATATTTGCTTAAGTCTATAGAAATGTTGAGCGTGTTTTGTTTTCTTTTGTGGCTGTGGGGATGAAATGGGGTCACCAGCTTAAAGATCTTTTCTTCTTGTTTTGCCCCTTAACTTTATTTTTATAGAAACCAGTTCTCCTAGGGGTGGCGGTTCACAGAAACTGGAAATGTATGTAGCAATTTCTCTTCAGTAGATAGTGTCCCTAGTTTTATTGACCTCATCCCTAAGGGATGCTAACTGCGGGCAAATAATCAACAATTTGTGTCCCTTACTACTGTGCAAACCACTTTCCAAAAAGTACTTTGTAATGAGTATCTAATAAAAGCTAAAGCTGGGATCAAGTTTGAGGGATAAGCAGTTCACCACAAGCTCTTCTCATCCCTCTGGGTGGCAGGGCAGGCGTTTCTCCTTCAAGGTGTCCAGGTAAAACAATTCTGGGGCAGCCTCTAGCGGGTCCATTTTCACACTAATATCCCTTATGACCAAGAGAAAAATAATTTGACTCGTATATAATCTGATTCTTTCTCATCTGTGCTGAAACACTTAATGACCCAATAGTTCCTCTCAGCAAGGCTAAGGGTATTCTGTCAAAACAGCATGATGAATTATGTGCTCGGTGACCTTCTGTGACAGAGGCTGGGATGCTCTGTGTGTCAAGCTTGCCATCCCCACAGTGAGATGAAGGTTCCCAGAGGAAAGGTCCTCCTGCCTGTATCTGCTTTCAAAGGGCTCCTCTGTCCAGCCAAGACTTTGGAAATAAGGGCCATACTGGTCTTGAGGGATTAGATATCCACTTTGAAAGTCTAATAAAAGGACAAACTATGACTAAAATCGCTCCCCTTTCCTCAGGAGTCACTACTTACAGGGCTCTTACAATATCAGCTCAAAGGGAAATGTACATTTCTTTACAAGGCTTCCTCTCCTTCACAGTGCAAACTAGAGCACAATCTAGTTTTATATTTATTTATATTTATTTTTAAATGTTTATTTGTCCCCCCCATAAGTCTTTAAGAAAAAAAAGCATCACAGCACACAGCAGATAAAAGGAGCTCACCACATTCCAAGGGCCTTGGAGACTGCTCAGGTAGAAGGAACAGCTCTTTGCTATGAAGGGGTGGTGTTTATAGTTCTTTCAGCCACTTTCAAAACAAGGGTGCCTCTAGTTTGTGCAGAAATAGAAATAGAAACCTCACAGGCAACATTGTGCCTTGAGCCCAGACAAACTTGGAACACATTTGCTCACAAGGAATTCTGCCACCAAGTTTTGAAAGTGCCATATTTTAAATGTTGAAGCTGTAACATTCCTGTTTGTGCTTCCCATGCTGGCATTACCATCTTCAAGGTACCTAATCATGATATCCTGCCCACTGATCTAGGTTAAAAGTCAGATGACACCAGTCCTTCAAATCCCTTGCTGTAGGGATATTTCATTTGTATTTTAATAAATAAAGCTTGCCTGAGGACCAGAGGTCTTCCTTATCAACCAGGCAGTGGTGGCACACACCTTTAATCCCAGTAGCCACATTAGTTTGCCATAGAAATCAGATGGTGCATGCCTTTAATCCCAGCCCTAGAGAGGAATATAAGATGGGAGGAGACAGGTCTCAGACACAGTCTCTTTCTGAGAATTTCTGGAGGCAGGATCGCCATTTTAGATTGAGGTAGAGGTAAAAGCCAGTGGCTGACTGTTTTGCATTTCTGACCTTCAGGTTGAGCCCCAATATTTGTGTCTGGGTTTTTATTAATCGTGCTGCACCTTGCACCTGGTACAGTGCCTAGATATGAGAAGGCATTAGCAAAATAGTTTGGAATGAATAAATGAATGAATGAATGATTAAATAGACATAGAACAGGCCTGACATTTGGTAGGTTTTCTGTAAAGACTGAATCCATCCTTATATGTTCTGTTCTACTGGCTCATTAGAAACTTAGTAAAATGACTTTATTCAAGACTTTATGATGAAGGTTATAAAGTGGAATAAGTAAAGAGAAAAACATAATAAACTGAATCCTGAACTTTTATACAGTGGATTTCTGCCGGGATACTGAGCCAGGCTGAGGGGTAGACTGGTAAGGGAGAGCCAATGAAAATGCTCAATTCATTGGTCCAGGTGAGGACACTAGAGGGGTAGTGTACAAAGCTAAATCAAGAGATAACGCAAAAGCAAGGTGTTTCCCTCATACAGGTTAACTTGGATTGCTGCAGGTTCCTCTCTAAGATGTCCTTCATTTTAGATCTAAATCACACACCACTGAGGTGTGATGGGCATTCTTACCAGCTCCGAGACTTCTGCTCTTTGCTAGAGAACAGCTCTTCTCTACTTATTTCTCCACCTCATTTCAATTTTTCATATGTTTTAGTGTTTGTGTGTATTTGTATTTTTCTTATTTACATCATAATATAATTATAGATTTTGTCCCTGCCAATCTCCTCTCATATGCTCTTCCCCAGTTCCCCAGTCTTCTTCAAATTCATGACCTTTTTTTTTTTATTTTATTTTTCGAGACAGGGTTTCTCTGTAGCTTTGGAGCCTGTCCTAGAACTAGCTCTTGTAGATCAGGCTGATTTCGAACTCACGAAGATCCGCCTGCCTCTGCCTCCCAAGTGCTGGGATTAAAGGCGTGTGCCACCACCTCCTGGCCATGATCTGTTTTTTAAACTGCTGTTGTATATATATATTACTAAATAAAAGTTGTTCAGCCCATGGAATGCTGTCTGTATGTGTGTCCTAGGGAGGACTATCTCCCCTATTCCTAGTTTTCTCAGTTGCATACAGTTCTTTGGGTAGGGCTGAGGCTTTTGTGTAGGTGTAGGCTTTTCTCCGTTTGGTTTGGCATCTTCATTGATGTCATTCTTGTTCAGCTCATGTTTGGACAATCATGTTGGTAAGGCTTTACGGGTGTAGCTTCTGATATGGCAAGGAGATAAAATCTCACTGCAAACTCAGTGATCTGCTGCCTCTAACTATCCTTTGCCCCCACCCCACCTTCATGAATGTTCCTGAGTCTTAGTTTCAGAGGTGTTTTGGGTCTGGGCTCCATAACTCTGCATTTTGATTGGTTGTAGTTTTTTGTTTTAATAATGCTATCCATCTGTTCATGGAGAACTTTCTTTGATGCTAGGTGAACACTATACTTACCTATGTGTAGAAGGACAATGTTTATAGATTGTTGTTAGGGAACATGCTGGTTTAGTCAATTAGAGGTTGTAGATTATCCTCCAATAACCAGGACTTCACTAGCACTGAGTAGTTAGCTGGGTTTCCAGTACTCGGCACAGTTTCTCTTTTGTTGAGCAGGTCTTAGGTCAAATTAGAGAGCAATTGGTAACCACCAAGGTATGTGTGGTACTACTGTGCATCCTCAAGAGTACCAAGTCACGCTGGGTGTCCATATGGTTTATAGGAGTCATAGCTGCGCAGGACTGTTAGTTACCTCCTTCCTTTGGAAGCTCACACGATGATGTCTGGGGCCACGAAAGCTAGTTCTCAAGGAAGGGAGCATTCAGGTAAGTACCAGCTCGTGGGTCTCTGGGCCCTGTGTCTGAAGTGTGTGTAACTTCAGCAATAAGGACTTACCTTTTACCTTGTGGAGGTAACCAAGGGCAACAGCAATAGGCTGTATGTTTCGGGAGTCTCTTGGACAACCCTGGCCAGCCAATCGAAAGAATTCTTCTCATGTCTGATACTGATTACTGGAGCTTTGTTAGGTGATCTTCAGCTCATGAAGAGAGCATTGCCAGCCCAGGTGAGAAAAGTTCATTAATGTGTGTGTGTGTGCGTGTATGCATATGTATATTTATTAAAAGAATTATGTGTATGGGTTTTAAGGTAAGTTGCTAATAGTATGATTTCTTCTGGCTTTTTTTCAGACATCCTTATTACACTGTACCCATATTCCTCCTTCTTCTGTATTTACCTACCTCCTTCCACAAAGAGCCTCCTTGTCTGTATTTACCCATTAGACCACTCGTATCATGTTATTCGCCTTTCCCAGAATTCTCCCCACTTCTTTTGTGTTTTTCTTGTTCCCTTTCCCCAAGAGTCCCCTTTTCCCCATTTCCCCATCAGATCACCTGTATCCTTCATTCCCATTTACCTCCTTCCGCATTAGTCTGGGTTTATTTTTGTCTCCTCCCGAAAGGAGTCCCTACTTGCCATTTCCCTGATCAAATCACTTCTACCCTGCTATTCCTTTCTTTATTGTTTCCCACTCTGCCTATCCTGGCAATGGTCCCATTTTACCTTCCTGGTTTCTGTAGATACTACAGGCTATGCACACACATCTTATGATTTGCAGCTTAGAAACCTCCAATGAGAAAACAAGCCACCTTTGTCTTTGTGGGTCTGTGTCACCTCACTCATTATGATCATTTCCAGTTCCATTAATTTACCTGCAAGCTTCATGATTTCCTTTATCTTTAAATCTGAAAGATTTTCATAGTATATATATACCACATTTTCATTATTCATTAATTTGGCTGTAGGACATTTAGGTTGTTCCGCCCCCCCCCCTTTAACCTATTGTGAATAGAGCAGCAATGAACATGGTTGAGCAAGAACCAGTGGAGTTGGGTATCAAATCCTTTGGGCATATGGCAAGAAGTGGTATAGCTGAGCCTTATGACAGATTTATTTTTATCTTTTTGGGAATTTGTCCCACTGATTTCCAAAGTGGCTGCACCAGTTTGCAATATCAATAACTGTAAATGAGGGCTCTCCCTTCCCCCACCCCTTCCAGCGCTTGCTGTCAGTTGTTCAGCTGATCCTTGACATCCTGACTGACATGAGATGAGATTTCAAAGTTGTTTTGATTTACACTTCCCTAATTATAAAGGTTAGGAACATTTTAAAAAGCTGTTTCTTAGCCATCTTTTTCTTCTTTTGCTATTCTCAATTCAGATTCCAGGCTAATTTTTCAAATGGGTTATTTTGGTTGTTGATTCGTGTTTTGACTCTTTGTTTTTGAGTTCTTTTTATATTCTGGATAGAAATCCTCTGTCAGATGTTTAGTTGGCAGAGATTCTCTGCCACCCTGTGGGGATACTTGTCATCTGGCTGTTTCTTTAGCGGTACAGAAGCTTTTCAGCTTCAGGAAGCCCCACTTGACAATTGTTGGCTTTAATTATTTGGCAAATGGAGTCCTAATCAGAAAGTCCTTTGCTGCACCTACATTATGTAGGTGCTGCCTATGTTTTCTTCTAGAAGTTGTAGTATTTCAGGTTTCACTTTTAGATCTTTAATCCATTCGGAGTTTGTTTTTGTGCAACGTGATAGATAGGAGTCTAATTTTATTTTTTGCCATGTGAACATTCAGTTTTTCCCAGCACCATTTGTTGAATAAGCCTTGTTTTCTCTAGCATATACTTTTTTGGTCTCTTTTTCAAATATTAAGTAGTTGAAGCTACATGCTCTCAAGTCTGGATCTTTGATTTTGCTCCATTGGTCTACATGTCTGTTTTTTTTTTTTGTTTGTTTGTTTGCTTTGTTTTTGGTGCCAGGACCATGTTGTGTTCACTACTGTGACTCTATAGTACAGCTAAGATCTGGGATAACAGTACCATCAGCATTATTCTCTTTGCTCATAATTGTTTGGCTCCCTGGGCTCTTTTGTGATTCCATAAGAATTTTAAAATATTTCCGTGAAGACTGAGATGGGGATTTTGATTTGAATTGTATTGAATCTGTAAATAGTTTTTGGCAGAATGATCATTTTCACAATGTTAATTCTACTAATATAGGAGCACAAAATGTCTTTCCATTTTCTAGTGTCTTTATCTCTTTAGAGGTTTCAAGTCTTCATTTCCTTGAATAGGCTTATTTCTGGGTATTTTATTTTCTTTGGGGCACTGTGAATGGGAGTGTATGTGTGATCTGCTTTCCTGTGTGTTTGGTGCTGATGTATAGGAAAATTATTGATTTGTTCAAGTTGATTCTTTATCCTGACACATTGATATATATATATATACATATAAACATATATACACATATGTACATATATACATATGTACACCCACATATATAAACATATAATTGCTTTCTGGTAGAATTTTGGGGATATTTAATATATAGTATCATATCATCTGGCAATAAAGAAGGAAAAAGTAGGTATAGTGGACATTTAGTTCTTGACTTCACTGGAACTGTTACAAGCTTTTCTCCATTTGGGGTGATGGTGGATGTACATTTCTTGGATATGGCTTTTATTGTGTTGAGGTAGGTTCTCTATATACCTATATTCTCTAGGACTTTTTATCATGAAGGCATTTGAATTTTTGTCAAAAGTTTTTTCAGATTTATTAAGATGAACATGTGATTTTCTATTTTTAAGACAATTTAAGTTTTTTTTTAAACGAATTATTGACTTGTATATGCTCTCCATTTGGGGGTAAAGGTAACTTGGTCTTGCTGCATAATCTTTTTGATGCATGTTTTAATTTTGTTTGAACCTATATTATTGCTTTTTTTTAGTGTTTTTTGGCCTGTAGTTTGTGTGTGTGTGTGTGTGTGTGTGTCTTTATCTGGTTTTAGTATTAAAGTGATATATATTGGCTTCACAAAAGTTTAGAGTGCTACTTGATTTTTTTTATTGTTGTTTTTTTTTGTTTCTGTTCTTTAGCTGGAAGACTTTTTATGACTCTTATACTCTTCATTTGTTCTAGGTCTCTTACTGACTTCTTGGTTTTATTTTAGTGTTTTGGTTGAATCTAAAAAATCATTCATTTCTTTTATATTTTCCAGCTTCATAGAGTAAAGGTTTTTTTTTTTTTTTTTTTGGTTTTTCGAGACAGGGTTTCTCTGTGGCTTTGGAGCCTGTCCTGGAACTAGCTCTTGTAGACCAGGCTGGTCTCGAACTCACAAAGATCCTCCTGCCTCTGCCTCCCGAGTGCTGGGATTAAAGGTGTGCGCCACCACCGCCCAGCCTAGAGTAAAGGTTTTAAAAATATTTGCTTATACTACTCTGAATTTCTTTGGTGTGTGTTATAATATTTCCTTCTTCATTTCTGGTTCTATCAGTTCGACTCCTTTCTTTCTTTCTTTTGGTTGGTTGAGCTGAGGATCTATCAATTTTGTTTATCTTCTCAAAGAACCAGCTCTTAAATTTGTTATTAATTTTTGTATTAGTTTCTTTATTTTATCTCAATGATTTCTGCTCTGAGTTTTATTATTTCTTGCCATTAATCAGATTTGGATTTGATTTGTTTTTGTTTTTCCAACTTTTTGTTGCGTGCTGCTAAGTCATTTATTTGTGTCCTTTCTGAATTTTAATGTAAGCCCTTAGGGCTATAAACTCCCTTGTAGGACTGCTTTCTATGTGTCCCAGAGGTTTTGTGTTGGTCTTTTTCATTTTCATTTAGTCTCAGGATTTTATTTCATTCTTGATTTTTAATTTGACCCATTCTTTGTTTAGTAATGAGCTGCTTCATCTCCATGGGTATGTGTATCTATTGGGTGTTTTACTTCATCTCCATGGGTATGTGTATCTATGGGATGGTTTACTGCTCTCAATTTTAAGAGTTATGATCAGGTAGGCTACAAGGAGTGTTTTAAGTCTCTTTGAATTTGTAATATTTGTTTTGTGTCCCAGGTTGTAGTCTATTTAACATAATAATATTTTCTCTATTTTTTAAATGTCCAGTAGGAAAGAGGGATGCTAAGGCGTTCCCAGTGGCAGGTAGCCACTGAGAAAAGGAAAACAATGTTGATGCAGAATTTCTGTGGGTCACAGGCCTTGCGGGACCATGCCAGGCCTATGCAGTCAGAACTCCTGGGGCGCTGACTTACTGCTGGAGAGGCCTGTGACTTTCATTCTCAGATTTAAAATCTCATTTCTCATTTATTTTTCCCACTATTAACGATACTTTGCCAGACTGAAAGTAAGGGAACATCTACTGCAAACCTCTCTGGGTTCTAATGCAATTGACAGGAAAAGGGCTAAGACAATTGAGCACAAAGCACACAGACAACCTATGTATCAGCTGCTGCAGTTAGGAAAGTGAAGTTCAGCAATGGGTGTCAGATCTGGAATACTGAGCCTGTCGGTTAATTATTTGGTACTCTGCACAAAAAGAATGGCACAAGGATTCAGTGATGTACTTACCTGTGTCTTACAACCAAATTTAAAACGGAAGAGGAACTCACTATTTCTTGAGGCCATTAGTCACACTGAAGAAAGGGTTAAAGGATTGTCTTGCATCATTTTATTCAAATATATTTTTGATATCAGTATTATAAAAGATAGGCTCTAATACTAAATCTTGTTTCAAATCAAACTTATTATCCAAAATTCCCTTGGCTTATTAAGGTGCTATGAATTTAGTTAGTGGTATTTCCATTACCAGTCTGTCTTTCTGTTTGTAATGATCAAAGCATAAAACTGGTGTTAAAACTGACTTCTAATCAATGTACTCTTCTTCATTTCAGTAATTGAGTTTATCAGATGAAACAGTATATCAACCATAGCCTACTTTGATTCAATTAAAGCCTTCAATTTCCTAGCCAGGACCACTCATGCCACTTTGAATTAAGACTATTTGTACTCACATCCTAATTATTAAAATAATTAAAATTATTTTTGACTAATCATCCCTTAGATTTCAGGCTATTTTATGTCTTTATACTTTTTTTATTGTTAAAAGAAAAATTTACATTTACTCCCCTTGTTCCCGGCCCTCCAGCATTCCCACTACCCCATCGCCCTCCCCCTGCTTCCTTAAGATGGGGCAGGATACCCTGCCTTATGGGAAGCCCAAGGCCCTTCCCCCTCCATCTCGGTCTAAGAAGGTGTGCATCCATATAGAATAAGTTCCCAAAAAGCCAATACATGCAGAAGAGATAGGTCCCAGTACCATTATCATTGGCTTCTCAATCAGTCCCCATTGGCAGTCACATTCAGAGAG
>JAQHUG010000092.1:2947930-2961177 GCA_028555095.1 Dicrostonyx torquatus
TTTTTAAACACACTGTAATCCATTTAGAGGTCTTTTATGTCTGAATCTGTCCTTATTACCAATCTGTATGCCGTTTCTGACCAGAAGTATTTCTTAAAATGCTAAGCCCTTCTTATGTACTTATACAGTGCCATTGCTAGGGGAAATATGGCACTACCTGCTTGCCCTGTCCAGCCCAGCATGGTAGAGCTGTTAGCTGCCTCTGAGCCATGCATACCACCCCAGTTCCAAGTATGCAGCAGGGTCTACATTGAGCTATTAAGCAGTTTGTAACACACTACTCACAAACGCCATTTAAATGCTCGGCCTCCTGAAAAAATCAGAGGTCATGCTGGCAGCATGGCCCAGAAAGCTGACATTTCAAAACTGTGGCTTTTTTAATACTACCGCTGAATCAGAAAAATCTTTCTTAAAGGAGTTGTGGCATGCTGCCTGCAAACAGCAAAAACGTGCTAAACTCTGTATTTTTGTGTCTAGAATTCCTTTTCAAGCTCTCTCAAGTTTTTAAGTGGATTTAGTTGGTCACATTGGTGTGCCATTTGTTGTGAGGAGGGCCACTTGTTTATTTTCCAGCAACCCGGCAGCTCAGATCCAAAATAATCACACAGAAACTATATTATTTAAAACACTGCTTGGCGTATTAGCTCTAGCTTCTTATTGGCTAACTCTTACATCTTAATTTAACCCATTTCTAGTAATCTGTGTATCATCGTCATGTGGCTATGACTTACCAGGTAACGTACCAGCATCTGTCTCCAGTGGGGCTACATGACTTCTCCCTGACTCTGCCTTCCTTCTCCCAGCATTCAGTTTAGTTTTCCCTACCTACCTCTATTCCCTGTGCAGACCCAAGACAGTTTCTTTATTCACCAATAGTATTCACAGCATTAGGAGGGGAATCCCACTTTAGCTGATATTAAACCGTGTGTTTGTCTTCAAATTGTCTTTGTTCCAGTAATTGTGCGTTTGGGAAGCCAGCTGTGGGGAGAGTGCAGCAGGTAGGAAATACGTTCATGTCATCTCATTCTGGTAGGAGTGCTGAGGATGCTAGGATGGAATAAAGTTCTGCTTAGTCATGAAAGTTGCTACAATTGTTTTATTATTTGATTTGGTAATTAGAAAGATATGCTTTCTATGTGATATTACTGTTTCCCTTACAGCTAAGTATCGTGTCCACGATTGATTCCAACTATAGTCATAGGTCCTGCTCAGGAAAACCTATGCTTCCAGAGATGTCTAGAAGAAGAGGATCTGACCCAGAAAAATGTCATGCTACTGCAAGTATAGTCAATTTTAAATTAGTTGGGCAGGTGAAATTTTGCCAGAATGCAGATCATCACTAATTTACAGAGTGGCACAGTCAACTGTATGCCAAATGTTTAAATTTAAATTATAATTTAGTATTCTAAGAGTACATTCATGTGTTTTTCATATAGCTATAACAAAATGCCTGAATAACTAGTTTCAAAAATGATTCTCAGTGGGAATAGTTTTCAATTTTATTTCTTTTCATCACGTGTGTATGTTCAAGTGCATGCAAGTGTGCATGTGCCTGTTTTCACCTGTGCATGAAGGCCAGAGGGCAGCCTAGTGTTGTCCCTCAGATGCCATTTATCTTTTTTTTTTTGGAAATACATTTTCTCATTTGTTGTGGCATTTCATTTGTATTTTAATAAATAAAGACTGCCTGAAGATCTGAAAGTAAAACAGTCCCACTGGTCAGCCTTACAGACCAGATTGTGGTAACATCTTTAAAACCAGTAGCCACAATGGCACACACCTTTAATCCCAGTAGACACAGTGACACACGGCTTTAATCTTGGTAGCCATAATGACACATACTTTTAATCCCAGTAGACACACTAGTTGCCATAGAAACTGGGCAGTGCATGCCTTTAATGACAGTGGTGCACATCTTTAACCCCAGCCCTAAAGAGGATTATAAAATGAGAGTAAACAGCTCTCAACACACAGTCTCATTCTGAAATTCTGGGAGGCAGGATTACCATTTCATACTGAGGTCGAGGTAAGAGCCAGTGGCTGGCTGCTTTGCTTTTTGGATCTTCAGGTTGAACCCCAATTTCTGACTCTGAGTTTTATTAATTGTGCTTCACTCATTGACTTGGGACTCCCAGGCTCCGGGTATCTTCCAGTTTTGATCTTCCTAGCACTGGAACTATAAACGTGTACCACTATGACTAGTAGCGTAGCTCTTTCTCCTCCTTTGACTTTTTCATGTGTATGTATAGTTTGCCTGAATGTACATGTGAGTCACTCACATCCCTGGTGCCCACAGAAGTCAGATGAAGGCAGCAGATTCCTGTAAGTGGAGTTACACATATTTCAGGTCTCTGTGCTTGTGATGGACTATCTGATAGCTATCACCCCAGCATTTTACCCACAAATTGTTGCTATAATAATGGTGCACTAATGTTGAGTATAATCTTTAAGTTGGCTACAATGAAGGACTAACATAGGACATATGTTTAGAAGCCAATTATATCAGCATATTATTTTATTTTTAAATATAGATCTACAGCATATTAAGGCAACTTGACCAATTGCCTGATAATGCTCATATTTTAGTCATTTAAATTATAAATGTTCATTTAAATTTGAAATAACAAATATCTTCAGCTTCTCAGAATCTTTAAATTTGTTTTATAATAATACACATAATTGGGAAAATACTGAGTTAAATGTTTTTGACAGGTAGGGTGTGTTTATACCTACAGCCGTTTCAGTGGGAAGCAACGATGAATAACTGTAGCATAAGAGCACAGGACAACACAAGGGCCCTACTCCACTCTATTTCCCTGAGTTGCAGGGATTTGTGATCTGACAGAGCTCTGGTTATAGAGTATAACACTATCTTTTTTTTATTGTCAAAAGAAAAATTTACATTTACTCCCCTTGTTCCCAGCCCTCCTGCTCCCCCACTACCCCACCGCCCTCCCCCTGCTTCCTTAAGATGGGGCAGGATACCCTGCCCTATGGGAAGCCCAAGGCCCTCCCCCCTCCATCTCGGTCTAAGAAGATGTGCATCCATATAGAATAGGTTCCCAAAAAGCCAATACATGCAGAAGAGATAGGTCCCAGTGCCATTATCATTGGCTTCTCAGTCAGTCCCCATTGGCAGTCACATTCACAGGGTCCAGTTAGGTCATATGCTCATTCAGTCTTGGTCCAGCTGGATTTGATGAGCTCCCAATAGATCGAGCACACTGTCTCTGTTGGTGGGCCAGTCCCTCACGGTCCTGACTTCCTTTCTCATCTTCTCCCACCTTCTGCTCTTCCACTGGACCTTGGTAGCTCAATCCCTTGTTCTGCTGTGAATGTGGGTCTCTGGCTCTATCTCCATCCATCATGCGAAATTTCTATGGTGACGATTAAGATATTCAACAAAGTAACTATGGGACACTATCTTTTTTAAATACTTGAAAGTAGGCTAGAGGGAAGTGCCTTCCCAGGCCACATGAATGGAAGCAGGGCAGAGGGAATCCAGACCTCTTCTTAAGAGCCCTGCAGAAGTTCAGTGTTACTGGGCTACATGGAGAAGCTCTGCGTAGTAGCACACAAAGATGGTGGGTTCTCGTGGAAAACATGTTCCTTACGGTCATTATAAGCATGACCTGAACACGTAGCTTTGATACTGAAGGAAGCAGGTAAACAATTAGGAATTTTTCAACTGGCTTTTAATTGTAAGCACTCTGTATAAGAAAGTCCAACTCTTTTCTCATATTTTGTGCAAAGTGTGTGATAACAGATATTATTTATGTGGGTAGGCTTGGAATTGCAATGGAAGGCTCAAGATAAATAAGGCAATGAAATTAGAAAGACCATCTTCTCAGGTAAGCTTTGTGATATAATAAGGTAAAAAACAGAGTGGACCTAGCTTGGGAAGGTGGGATCCTGGAGTTCTGCTGCACCGAGCATTTCACTCCACTGTGCTGAAAGACATGTAGTCCCTGCACATGCAGCTGCTTTGGTTGTTTAGGGCCGTGCATGGACCTCTGCTGGGAAGTGGTCCCAGGGCAGATGCTGATTGATTAATTCTTCACAGCAGGGGAATGTCTAAGTGTGAGAAGGTTCCCAAATCTTCATTCTGCAATTGAACAAATAAGAGTAGGAGTTTGGTGTTAGACTCACAAACTGCATAGAATATTTACTTCTGCAGTTCTAATATTGATCTACGAGTGTGCTTAAAACATTGCTATAGCAACAATCACTATTCGGTAGGAGAAAGCAATGCATTATGTAGGCAAGGAAAGAAATGAGAAAAGAGTGTTTGAGGTGATACTTTTTATTCCCCCCTGATGGATATGTCCTGGCTGCTGAATATGAGTTTTGCACAGGACAGTGTCTGGGAAAATAAGTCTGTTGACAGTTATGCACTTGCTGTAGAAGACATCATCATATCAGACATTATGTTACAAAGAACAGCATCGCCTTGATTTAAGACTCTCCACAAAGATGAAGAATTTTATTATACTTGGAGTCAACCTGCTGAAAAAAAATCATGGATAAAAGAAAATATTTTCCTTTTAGAAGATTTATTGTTTTTTTATTTGTGTGTGTGTGTGTGTTTGTGTGTGTTTGTGTATGTGCTCGTGCACGGGGGCTTTTGGAGCTAGAGTTTCGGGAGGTTGAGAGTTGTCTGATGTGGGTGCTGAGAACTGAGCTCAAGTCTTTCTCTTGACCTCTGAGCCATCCCTTCAGTTCTGAAAATAGACACTATACCACCCAATTGCTGAAAATTGCTGCATAGGCTATATTACAAAAATATGGCTATAGGTATTGATGAGAACAGAAGGCTTTAAAAGCAAATTAAAATGTAGAGAACACAGCACTGTTACGGCTATTTGTAATGAGCCAAAACTAGCTATGACTGGACATCCCAGGAACCATGAGTCAGAAAATGATGGCTGACACCAGATATCAGGGGAACATGGTATAGGCAGTGATGTAATCAATTATATAACTGTTTGCAAGATGCAACTTTTGAGTTTTACATAAATATGTCCTTAAAATCAGAGGCAAGTGACTTTAGCCTATGTCTTCACCTCTTGCCTGTGTGTGCGTGTGCGGATTTGCATGTGTGCCTTTGCCTACCTTGTGCTACCCAAATGTGCCAGCTGGGGTCTACATGTGTGCTAGTGAATAAAGTTATGTCACACCTGCCTGTGGCTCCATGAATTTCCTCTAACTTCCAGCCCCTCAAGACCCTCCTTTCCTGGTTTTGGTGTACTAGACAGGATATGCCTTCGTGAATAACTGATCCATCTTCTCCAGTATCTAAGGGAGTTATGCAGGAGATGCGGCCCAAATACATTATGTGGCATTCTGTGGCAGTCATTCTTTCCCCCTGGGCCCCATTGTGTAAGCTGGGACAGGTAGATGGAACCCTTGCATCATTGGAAGAGACTCTCTGGGTCCTGGAAGATACCATGCTAGGAAAGGAGTATGTAAGAGTGAGGACGGGTGGCTGGCTGTTCCTGATGATTAAAGGTTGCTGCTGAAGAAACCCTCTGGTGGGAGGCTACATGACCTATGAGTTCTGGAAGAGAAAATAGAAGCCTAGGTATGTGATTTGGAGTGTGAGCTCCATGAGGGCCTTTCTATCAAAGGTGAGGCAGAATATGTTTATAACTTACTGTCACATGATTGACTAGAAATCTGGCATGTGTGCATGTACACACACACACACACACACACACACACACGAGTAGGGGGAGGAGAAAATGCTAGGACAGTTTTTGAAACTGATGGTCAGGTACATAGGTGGAGGACGGCCACATGAGGGATGTCCTACACCCCTTATGCAATGACATGGTCTTAGGGACTAGGAAAGCAGTAGAAACAGAATCCTGGGGCGCTGGTCCCTGCTCAATTACTACCTCTGGAATGAGGGTGGATAGTGTGGCAGAGGAGATAGAGACATTAGCATCCATTAACACCTGCCCTTCTTTAGGGCATTGACCATAGATCCTAAGACCACTGGACCAGGGAAAAAACTTGCTAATGATCTGGATGACAGTTGGAGAGCATCTGGTACAGGCCAGTGTTGGTGAACTGTTAGAAAGTATGAGCAACTGGACTTGGTACATGGAACTAGTACACATATATACAAAGTTCTGGAGATGGGAATGTGCTGGGACATGTCTGATGCAAGCTCCCATGGGACCAAGTCAGAACATTTTCCTGCCAGAAATGATGGACTTGATCTCTGCTCTGGTGACTGACTGCAGTATAGACCCCTATGTGGGCAATCATATACAGGACATAACTATAGCAATGCAGTCCTGTGTAGTATACAGACAAGAAAAAAGGGGGCAGGTTTGAATGTGAGTTGCCCAGGTTGCCTCCAAGGGAAAGGGAAGATGGACTAGATCACACACAAACCCAAACAGAGGCTAGGATCATAGCATATATCTCCTATCTAAATGTGGTTAGATTTTGTACTAGCTGGAGTTGGTGAGGAGAGGATGGATTGCCAGACAAATAAGTGCTTTTTGAAACCACAACTGCTGCAATGGTACCAGCCATTTTCTAATGGACACTAAATCATAACCAACAAACATCTGCCAGGTACATGTTAAGGATTTTCTGATGCCTCCATCAGGTATTAGGGAGCAGGGTGGTCCCTTGTCTGTAGGGACTTGGTTCCATGAGATCTATCTCCTGGCTGCCTGTGTCCTATATGATTACAGGTTTTACTGGACCCAAGACCTCTTGTAACTCTATTATTAAGGACCTCCTACTTAAAGTCCCTCTGTCCAGACAGGCCAGTTCCACGTATGCTGGAGCTGTTCACCAGCATCCTCATGATTTCAAAGCTGCTCCAAGAGCAGCTCCCAGATTCACAGCTGCTGATTCCAGATTTCAAGAAAATCAGAGCCTAGCATAGAAGCACATGGTGGTGCAAAGTGACTTCCTGGGGAAAAGTGGTGATAACGTAACTGATATCATTGGACATAAACAGGGCTTGGCCAAAGCAGATAATGGTCTGGAATACAGGCTGTGTAGCTAGTCATAAACCAGCTGTCAACACTCCATGTGGGCCATTGAGAGCTCTTGCAGGGACCTCCAGTTGGAAAGACCCCATGATGCCTAAGGAAACAGAGCTTAAGAGGTTGGAGAATCTATAAAGCCTGAGAGCCTAGGAACCTACAGAGTATGAGAAACCATGAAATACAGACAGCTAATAACATGTTGCATATATTACAAATTATAAGCCCAATCATACCCATAGGCTTATCCTGACAAGCTGGAAGTTGTCTAAAAGGGATGGAGTGGTAGGGACAGAAGGTCTTAAGGTTTAAAAAAAGATGGCCTATGGATGCTATGGAATGATGCGGATATGGTATGATATGGACACCCAGAATGAGCGAAGAATAGCCAACACTGGACATCTAGGATACCAGGAGTTAGGTAATAATGGATGGCACAGGATAACGAGGAAACCCAAAGTAAGCAGTAACGAAATCCATTATATTACTACGTAGGACAAGAAGCTACTTTTGTTTGAGTTTTATATAAATTCGGCCTTGATACCAGTGGCTTTACCTGAGCTTCAACCTAGTCTTCGCTTTTGTCAGCCTGCTCATGTGTCTCTGCTGGTGTGTTACCAGCTTGTGTCTGGTACCTGCCGGTGCTTCCTGGGTGCCGCTGTATAAAGTATGTCTCACCTGCTTCTTGCATTCTCCTAAGCTCGAGCCCTTCAAGACCCCCTTTCCCTGGCTTCAGAGTTCAGACCTAACAAACGTTCACAATTTTGTTCAGATGGCATCTACTGCCAAGCATCTGTGCACATGGACTACGAGAAAGAAGAGCGCCAGATGCCAAGGCGCTCAGCAAGTTACTGGAGTTCACTGAAGCCTTTGAGACATTTGCAACCTCATCTCGTTTATATTATTAAACAAGCCTGGCCTCCATTTCTTTCATCCCCCCCCATAGAATCTAGAAATAATAGATTACTACTGTTCATTATCCTTGTTTCAAAAAAATGAAAAGGATAAGAAAACCAGGCTGCTTATTTGTCTTAAATTATGTAAGTGAGGCATTTCTCCCAATTCACTTCACGATGATAGTCAAACAAATCTCTCTCTCCACACATGTATGATTATGTATGTATAAAATTGTGTATATTTTATGTCTATGTGTATATGAATCATATGTATGCACACATCAGCATGATCACAAATAAGTATATGAGCTACCTGGATTCACTAGAGATGAGTAAGCTGTACAAGGTTAATCATCCAAACCACTGAAATACATAACAAATTGGGGGAGGTATTTAGGAATAGGATTTAAATATTAGTAATACAACTAAAATTTTAAAATATTAACAATAGAATACTATTCAGCTGTAAAGAAAAATGAAATCATGAAATTTTCAGGTAAATGAGCAGACCCTTAAGATACTGTATCGAGTGAGGTTACCCAGACCCAGAAAGACAAATGCTGCAGATTTTCTCTCATCTCGGTTTCTTGCTCCACATCTTCAGGTGTGGAAAACCACAGAAACCAGAGAAGTATGAAGGGACCACAGGTGGTGTGAATGTGTCCGAGGAGGGGGAGCTTGGGAAGAAAATTGAAGGATACAGGAGATATGAAGTAGGAAATGGAATTAGGAGAGAAGTAGGCTCCAAGTAGAAGGAAGAAGGGAAGTCAGGACAGAAGGAGAAGGAGGCAAGAGGGTCAAAAAACACCAAGGCTGATTGATAAAGTTTCAATGAATTATATTATTTACCTGAATTTATACTCAATGCATGTAATTGTGTGTATAGTGCCGACAGTGTCCCCCATAACAACCATAAACTAACCGAAACACTAGTTCCAGACACAAGAAGCCTCCTTTCAAATGGTTTGTTAGGGTAGTCCAGGTGATCCCCAAACAATAAAGATTATCAGAGTAGCCTTTCAAGGGTTAAGGGTGGGTAACTATTGCTGAAGACACCATGCATACATTAGGAATTAAGACTCAAATGATTTGAGCTATATCTGACTTAAAAGCCTGTCTCTTGTGGCCTAGCTGCCATGGTTCCAGAAAATACTATGCAAACTGACAAGAAAGAGAAGCAACTAAAAACCACCCAGTCCTACTCAGCTGCAATGTCTATGAACCACAACAAAGGACAGCAGGGCGAGACATGCATAAAGGTGCACGAGAAAGCACTGGAGTGTTGGTGGCCAACAGCCGCTAATTGGGCTTAAGTCCTACTCAACAGGTGGGAAATCATACCTGGAGCTGTAAGCTAGCCCAGTTTCCTGGAGCTAATGCACTTACGAATCTACTGCCCCACTTTCGGATGCTTAATTCCTTATTACATTCTAAATCTTATCCTTATATTACCTCTCGTCAAAGAAGCCGCTCTTCACAGAAAATGGAGGCCATCACAGAAAACCACAATGAGACACAATGCAGAGATCAAGAGATTGTGCAGAATCCAGCCCCAGCTGGTCTACGTCACAGCTTCTACACATCTATGGTTCAGGATCATCATGGAGAGAAACTGGCAAATTTCTAAGAGCCAAGGACCAGACAGTCTGCTGTGAGACACTGTCCTAGAAATGGCTGCATAGACAAGGCCAGAACACTGGAAGTATCAGTGGACACGGGAAGGTGAAAAGGGGTCATATTTGTGGAGCCCCAACGTAGACAAGGAGCTACAGGCCACTAACAACTGCTTAGAGAAGGAGAATTAGCCTCTCTCAGGGATGAGCTCCTTCACTGCTTGTCCAACCCAGAGCAGTCTGAGTTGAAACCAAATACACACCACCAATAAACACGGATTCAGCAGGTTTTGTATATGTGTGTATGTGTACTATATGACATATATATATTGCTTCCGTTACAGCAATAATAAATGAAAAAGAGGCTATAGACTTGAGAGCGGGTGGTATGGCGGGATATAGGGAGGGGCTAGAAGGAGGAAATGGAGAGGGAACATGCTGTAATTTTATATCAGTTATTTAAGAATAATAAAAAGGAAATCCTAAGTCTTGCCTCACATGGCGATGCATGCCTGGAATCTCAGTATTTGATAGGCTGAGGTGAGAGGGTCTTGAAGTCATGTGTTTATGTGCTGCTGAAATGAGCACCGATGTTGCTCTTTTTCTTCTGTCACTACTGAGGGTTGAACCTAGACCCCTACTGATGCTTTTCAAGTGTTCTACCACTAAAGTCTTCTCCCAGTCACAAATATTGCTGAATTGGTCTATTATGTGGAATAGTCATATAGTTGTCATGTTTTGACATTATGCATACATCTCTTTATGCTGCTGTTAATTATTTAATGTTGGAATTAGCTTCCATGACATAAATTATCAATAATGAAGTTTTTGGATCAGAGCATATATTATTTAAAAATATCCTTTGAAATTTATTGACCTTTTAATTTTAAGTTCAATTTTTATTGTGATATAATTACATTTCTTCCTTCCCTTTCTTCCTTCCAAGCCCTCCCATATGCCCCTCCCACCTCCATGATATTTTAATGTTCTCTTTTTTCAATAATTGTTATTACATGCATATATGTATTTACCATATGGCATTGGGTAATCAATAAGAATTGGTGTGCTGTTCCCTGAAGAAGACTATATCTTTCACTCTCAGCATTCCCTGGTTGCTTTTAGTTCTTTTTTGAGGCTTCAAGGACTTTCTCCCATCTGCTTTGGCATGTCTATTGGAGTCATCCTTGTTTATTGAATGTTTGGGTGGTCATGTTGGTGAGATGCTGGCATGTCTATCAGAGTCATCCTTGTTTGTCACATGTTTGGGGTCATGTTGGTGAGACTTCATGGGTACAGCTTCTAGTATTACTAGAAGACAAAATTTCACAGCAAACTCCTTAATCTGCTGGCCTTTGTAATCTTTCCACTTCATCTTCCACAGTGTTTGCTGAGTCTAAGATATGGGAGTGTTTAGTAGATGTATCCATTGGTACTGGATTAACATTTTTTTGAGATATTTTTTCAGCCATTTGTTCTTCTTTTGGAAAGTCTGTCTTTAGGTCCCAGGTACATTTTTCAGATAAGTAATATGATTTTTGACTCCTTATTTTCTGAGGGGTTTATATATTCTGAATATCAGTCTTCTCAGATGTTTAGCTGTCAAAGATACTCTTCCACCCAGTGTGCATCTTCGTCACCCAATTGGTGGTTTCTTTAGCTGTGCTAAAGGTTTTTACTTTAATGACGTCATGTTTGTCATATGTTGGCCTTTACTCTTGGGCCATTAAAGTCATATTTAGAACATTTTTTCTACACCTGTATCATGTAGGTATTTCTTTTATTTTCTTATAGCAGCTGCAGTTTTTCAGGTTTCACTTTTAGGTCTTTTAGCCTTTTGGAGTTTATTTTTGTGCAAGGTGACAGATATAAGTTTAATTTAATTATTTGGCATGTGGACATCAAGTTTTCCCAGCATTACTTGCTTAAGCTTTATTTTCTCCAATACATGCTTTTGATATCTTTTGCCAAATATTAAAGTGGCTGTAGTTACATGTGTATATATTTGGGTCTTTGATTTTGTTCCATTGGTCTACATGTCTTTTTTTGCCATTACCATGTTGTTTTTTTAATATGGCTCTGTAATATATCATAAGATATTGAATTGCATTCGCTCCAGCACTGTTCTTTTTTCTCAGGATTGTTTTGTATATCCAGAGTCTTTTGTGGCTGCATATAAATTTTAGGGTAGTTTTTTTTTTCTCTGAAGAATGAAATGGAATTTTGATTAATTGCATTAAATCTGCAAATAGCTTTTGGTAAAATGGTCACTTTTTCTCTCTTGTTTTTAAGATGTACACTTTTATTGAACTAGTTTCAAGTCAGTGTACAGGCAAGTTCTGCATGCCTCAACACCTCAAACCTCTTCCAGGGAGACCAAAGCCTTCATACATCAAGTTGGGGAGACAAAAGAAAGGAGAGACATGGTGGCTGATGTGGAATGGTAATTTTTTTTGTTTTTGTTTTTGTTTTTTTTTTTTTCAAGACAGGGTTTCTCTGTAGCTTTGGAGCCTGTCCTGGAACTAGCTCTTGTAGACCAGGCTGGTCTCGAACTCACAGAGATCCGCCTGCCTCTGCCTCCCGAGCGCTGGGATTAAAGGAGTGCGCCACCACTGCCCGGCATTGGAATGGTAATTTTTTTTACAATGTTAATTCTACCAACCCATAGAATGTCTTTCTACTATCTAGTATCTTTCTCTATTTCTTCAGAGGTTTAAGATCTTCATTGTAGAGGCCTCCACTCCCTTGGTTAGGTTTATTCCTAGATATTTTACTTTCTTTGAGGCTATTGGGAATGGGAATGTGCCCAGGATCTCCTTCCCTGTGTGTTTGTTGTTGGTGTATAAAAAAGCTACTAATTTTTGCAATTTGATTCTGTATCCTGCCACATTTTTTTAAAAAAATTACTGGTAGAATTTGTGAGATCGCTAATGTATAGTATCATATCATCTGTAAATAAGAATGGATAGTTTGAGTTTTCTTTCCCTGTTTGTATCCCTTTAAATTTCCCTCTTTTGCATTACTGCTCTAACTAGTACATCGAGCATGCCATTGTAAAGGGGTGGGAGCGGTGCAAAGCCCTGTCTCATCCTGACTTTTGTACAATTACTTCCAGCTTTTCTCTGTTTAGGAGAATGTTGGCTCTAGGTCTCTCATATGTAGCTCTTATTCTGTTGAGGTGGTTCCCTCTAGCCTTACACACTCTACAACTTTTATCATGCAGGTATGTTGGGTTTTGTCAAAAGATTTTTTTTTTCTGTATCTTTTGAAATGATCATGTGATTTTTGTTTTTAAGTTCACTTACGTGTTTTATAAAATTATTTATTGACTAGTATATACTGAAATATGCCTGTACTCGGGGGATAAAGCCAACTTGGTCCTGGCATATAATCTTTTTCATGTATGTTTTTATTCTGTTTGTAAATATTTTACTGATTATTTTTGAGGATATGTCTATGAGGAATAATGATCTGTAGTTTTCTTTGTTTTGTTGTTGTTTTACCTAGTTAGGATTTTAGAGTGATACTGACTTGATAGGAATTTGGCAGTCCTTTCCTTCCTTTCCTTCTTTCTTTCTTTGGTGTGTGAATAGTTTGAAAAGTATTGGCTAGAGATCTTCTTCGACCTACCTTGTCCTGGATTTTCCTCTCCTTTCTTTTTTTTTTTTTTTAACATTTAGAAAGATTTTTCATTACTGTTTCAATCTCCCTAACTGTTATGGTTTATTTAG
>JAQHUG010000092.1:3030502-3065128 GCA_028555095.1 Dicrostonyx torquatus
ACTTATATACTTTTTCCTGGAAGTCAGAAGCAAACAAGATCGTCGGATAAAAGTTGGAAGCAAGGGTGTGGGAATGAGGGTGGGTGTAGGGATTGGGGATGATGGTAAGTGAACGGGATTTTCCTGGAAATCAGAAGCAAACAAAACCTTCAGACAAAAGTTATAAACAGTTTTTAAAAAGGCAATTTAGAGATGAAAATTTTTCATTGAATTTCAAAGTGCCAGGGTATTTTCAAGGTAACGCTCATAAGTTTCTACTCACATCTGTTTCTGAAGGACTCTTCCTCAGAAAGTCCATCCTATCATATTAGCCTGCCCAAAGATATGCAGTTCTATGAGTCCCTCTAATTGCATGCATGTGGGAAAGCTCTAACAGCTCTGATAAATGGCTCTGAGTATATCAAAAGATGATAGAATTTTCTATTCTGTGAACTGTGTATTGTTAATATATGGAACCTTAGGAGGTTTGTTCAGTGGTGGTGCCAGGGGAAAAACTGGAAGGAACTCTACAGAGAAACTGCAGATTTCAAGGGAACTTTTGAATTTGGAAATTAAGACAAGTTAGGTTTTCACCTGGAAACCATGTTTAGAAAAGCAGGGTCAGAGGCACATCTGTTGTGGGGTGGGTGAAAGCAGGGAAGCTGTTCAGTTGGGGTTGGATGATTTAGAGCAGAGTACAGTTGACAGGCAGCTGCAGGCAGTCCCCCTTCCTCAGCAGCCAAGTAAACAAGAGCATCCCTCTTCCTGAGGACTCAGAGGGAAACAGCTGAAAGCTGGGATCATAAAACCTGAAAGAAAACACAGGATCTGTACCAGTTGCAGAATTCTGTATTAGTCCTGGCATTTATTACTGAGTGAATAACCACAGGGAGGGCACTTATTCAGCCTTAGAAAATGTAGCTTCCACAGCCCCATAAAAGGAAGAATTTGAGAGCACTATGTGCATTTTATCAAAACTGTTTGTAATTTCATACTTATTTCTGTCACAAAAGAATATTATTTAATTTTCAATGGTTTTTCAATAGGGCTTATTGAAATAGGAAGAACATCTTTTGTGCACTACTTGTCACTTAAAACCTTGAAAATTCTGTCGTCTTTAGAAGGTCTTTAGAGAGGAAGTCGTGGTCAGGAAGCAGGAGTGGTACTAAACTTGGGACACATTACAAGGATATATGGTGACTGCTGTGTTCAAGAACTCCAGGGGACTTTCTATAGTTCCTGCCAAGAAACTCCTCCAGTGTACAGCAATCAACAGAAACTAGGACACACAAGGTTAACGGTGCCAAACAAAACAGAAAAAGAGGGAAGAGAAGGAGGAAATATGAGAGAGAAAGGGGAGGCAGAGAAAGAGGAGTGAGGAGGAGAGGAGAAGAGAGAAAAGAGACAGAGATGGTAGAGGATGACAGAGGAACCTCTTCAGTGAGAAGTCTTCCCATCTCCTCCTTGAGAAAACCCCTGTGGAGTTTCCAGACCAATCACTCCAACAAAGGAAAGATCAGACTTTTGTAACCTTTTGAAGGGCAAGGAGTTTTACACCACTTGATTCAGCTCAGCCTAGCATAGGTAACAGGGTGCATGGAGGAGGGAAGTCAGACACTCTTACCTCTCTGTCCCAGGGAGAGCTTCAGGGAGATATGGCCTGCTGCGACTCTGGGATTCAACCTAAAAGTGCAGGACCAGGTTGTAGCAGCTCTGTCAGCACAAACTGCGCAGAGCATAGCTCTGCTTAAGTCTTTTTCAGTGCTGGAGTTTGAACCCAGAAAACACACACTGTGCCAGCATTCTACCAAAGAAATACATCCCCAGCCCTTTTACTTAGAGAGGGTCAGGCTAAGTTTCCCAAGCTAGTCTTGAACTTGCTTTGGAACCCAGGAAAGCTTTGAAACTATAATCTGCCTGCTTTAGCCTCCCAAGTATCTAAGATTACAGGCTTGTGCTCTCAGGCTCTCCTACTTCTGATGTCATTTCTATCTTAGCCTGTTTAATCAAAACATTTAACAATTTCCCTGACATCCTTGTTTCCCTCCTCTCCACCCAGCTTTGACCTCCAGTGTTTTTATTTTGTTACTCTTCCCTTTGTAATTTCTTCCTTACCATTTCTTTTGATCTCTTATGGTAATCTTTTATCTATGCCTTGGCCATCTTGTTTTTATAGCATGGAAATTCAAACTTTATTCCTTTATAGAGCATGGAGTCACCTAGGGTAGATGAGTGCAATAGATTAAAGGACCAATTTTCCTGTCTGCAGGAATGTCAAGAAAATTCAAGCAAGGCCAGCTCAGGAAAGTAGGTAAAAATCAAAGCAGGTGATTAGTGGTCTTTTTTTTTTTATTCCTTCTGTTGCTGTGATAAAATACTTGGATGAAAGAAACTTATGGAATAAAAGGGTTTATTTAGCTTATACTTCCAGGTCATAGTTTAATCACTGAGGGAAGTCAGGGCAAGAACTCAAGCAGGAGCTTGAGGCAGAAGCCACAGGGAAAGCTATTTATTGGCTTGATGATTCAGCTAATCTAGGAAGTAGCCTAGAAAACTATACCCACAATCCCCAAAAAATGGAGTATGGATGTTTGTCTTTATTTTGTGTTAGTCACAATTTGTTATGGATAACGGTAAGGAAAAAAGCTAAACAAAGGAGATTTAGATTCAGGTTCTTGTTTTGAAAGGAAAAAAGGGGAAATGCTGTGGCATAATGCTCGTATATCTGTAAAGAGTTGTCGCTCATATTGGTTTAATAAAATTCTGATTGGCCAGGTAGGAAGTATAGGTGGAGCAACCAGACTATGAGAATTCTAGGAAGAGGAAAGGCAGAGACGCACTGAACAAATGTACCAAGCCATGTGGCTAGATATAGACAAGAATTATGGGTTAATTTAAGTTGTAAGAGTTAGTTAATAATAAGCCTGAGCTAATAGGCCAATAGTTTATAATTAATATAAGGCTCTGTATGTTTCTTTGGGACTGAATGACTGAAGGATTGGGAAGGACAGAAACTTTCATCTACACATTTTGCAAAATGCCTAGATCAGTCTTATGAAGGCTCCCTAGTTGCTGCTTTAGTTTATGTGAGCCCCTGTGAGCCCAAGTTAATTGATTCTGTACATTTTCTTGTGGTGTTTTTGAATCCTCTGGTTCCTACAATCCTTTATCCCCCTCTTCTGTAGGATTCCCTGAGCTCTGCCTAATGTTTGTATGTGGGCTTGCATCTGTTTTCATCAGAAGCCTCTCTGATGACTATTGGGTTAGCCACCAATCTATGCGTATAGCAGAATATCATTAGGTATAATTACACTGATTTTTTCCCTCTAGTCATGTTTTGTTTTGTCCTAGGTCTCTGGGTCATCCAGCTTGTGGATCCTGGTGGTCCAGGCAGTGCCAGGGGTGGACTTACTCTCCTGGCATGGGTTTTAGGCTAGACTAGTCATTGGTTGGACCGTCCCCCATTTTCTAGGCCACCCTTAACCCAGCACATCCCATAGACAGTACAGACTATAGGTTGAAGATTATGTGGCTTGCCTGGTTTCCTGCTCCCTCCACTTGCAGTCTTGCCTGGTCACAGGAGATGGCCAGTTCAGGCTAAGTATCCACTATTGCTGGGAGTCTTAGCTGGGGTCATCCTTGTAGATCCCTGGGAGATTCCCTTGCACCAGGTTTGTTTCCTAATGAGAGACAGTAAGGAGATGAATGGAGATGGGAAGGGAGGTGGAAAGTTATTGGAGAAGTAGAGGGACTGGAAACCATAATCAGGATATATTAAATGAAAATCTACTTTTAATAAAAATAAAGTTATTTGTGAAGTATTACTTTATTTAAAAATGACAACCCCCAAAAACATTTCCATAGACTAGTCTGATCTAGATAATTTTTCAATCCAGGCTTTCATTTCAGATAGCTCTAGGATGTGTCAAATTAAAGATTAAAATTAACCACAATAGACAGAATGGATGGAGCGGAGCAGATAGAGGAGACTGGGGTTCTCATCCTTGTCTCTCAGAGCTGTGGCAGGGGAAAGTGAGGTAAGCATAGAGAACTGTGTGATGAGAGGCAGCACTACATGCTAGGGGACAATGTTAAAATGACAGCTATCTGGAGTCTACAAACCAGAGCAGGGTCAACTCTTCTGGACCATCTGGCTAATAACCTACCTTTTATGTAGCTTCACATAGATAGTGTATAAGTTTCAAGGCTGGGAACGTAACACAGGGTGGAGTTCTTGTCTAGCAATCTCAAGGCTATCGCTTCCATTCCCAATACTGGTTCAATCGGCATTGCCACAAGAAAACAAATACAACAGAAATCTTCTTGTGTGAGAGTGTGTAAGGTCACTACTCTTGAGAATAGTTATGCCTTTTATTCTACTAGAGTGAAATTCGTTTTACAAGTAACATAATATGGTTGCTGTTGTGGATCCAGTTTTAATATCTTTCAGAGTCATTTTTAAGGTCCATTTGGGTTCCCTTTGGAGCTGTTTATTTATGAGGTTATTAGCATTTCCTTGAATTTAGGGTATATGGGACTTCAGCTTCAAAAAGATTAGTATCTAGAGGAAAATAGGTACCGAAATTGAATTGAAACACTCAACAATTTGCCTGTCACAGTGCAATAGATCTTTTTTAAGGGTTCTATTTGAAGACACATTTTTTAAAATTTTCTTATCAATGTCAGTAGAAGAAAAAATTTGATTATTTCATTTAGCCATGAAAGACAGGTCTCTGTTTCTCAAGATCATTTTAGAATTTCTCAGTGTGATGTCCTGCACAATATTCTCAAGAGCCATAACATTTTATGGCAGTTTGGTTCATGTAAAGCACTCCCACAGATGCCCTGCCAATGGTCAACCTTAATGTTGGCCATTTTAGAAGCTCTTGGGTTTTCAAACCTTTGTGAGAAGAAAGTCAAATAAAAGTTTGTCTGTTTTGTCACAAACATGTGGCCCTGAAAGAATCTATTACCAGTTTACTGTTAGTCTACTGAGCCTGGATCTACCAACGTTCCAGAAGCCAGTTCATACCTCATTGCGCTCGGTAGCATGTGACTCTTCATCCTGTACAGGAACTTACATAGTGAATCTCAAAGTATTACTGTATCGTTTCAAAGACCACAGTAATGACATGGCACTTACTAGATAAATCAAATTTGGAGACAAATTTAAAAACATACTCTGGTGCTTTGGGGGGGAAAAAGCAGCCTGCATAGGCCCACAGGGAATTAGGAGGTGTGGTCTTGTTAAAGTGGGTGTAGCTTTGTTAGACGAAATGTGTCACTGGGGGTGGGGGTGGGGGTGGGTTTTGAGGTTTCAGAAGCTCAACCCATGCCTGGTGGCTCATGGTCTCTTCCTGTTTCCTGCAGACCCCGATACAGAACTCTCAGCTTCTCCAGCACCTGAATGCCACCATGCTTCCTGCCATGACAATAATGGACTCAGCCTCTGAACTGTAAGCCAGCCCCAATTAAATGTTTCCTTTAGAGGAGCTGCTGTGGTCATGGCATCTCTCCACAGCAATAGAGCCCTAACTAAGACACACACCAGCCCTAACTAAATCCGTCATTGAACTCTTGATTTCTTGTCCCACACTTTGTACGTCTTCACCGTGAACTTGGAATTACAGGAATAATTCTGCACAGTTCAGGGCTCTGCTTGTGGGACCCAGTTTCTCCAGGTGGCTTGAGCTTGTTACTTAATCTGTCCAGTTATTAATCTCCTGGCCTAATAACGAGTGACTCAAAATATGATGATTTCTAAGTTTCCTTCTGACTCAAAATCCCTATGTTCCTATTGCCAGAGAAGAAATATAAAGACTAGAGAAAACATCACCAATAGAAGGAGTACAACTTCACTCTTCATTCCTGGGACATCAACGTGCATGTCGATACTGAATGAGGTAGTGGGAAATCAGAAGCTCTAAGATCTATTGATTCAAGTAGAAACAGTAAGCTATCAGTTTTGGCTTCCAGCCTGACCTAACCCTAGGAATAAAAAAACATAACTAGCAAGACAAATTCTCAGTTTAAATCAGTATAGGAATCTGTGGCGCATTTGTGAGAGTACCTTCCACAGGGCCTGATCATCCGACAGCTTGTGCAGCCATCCGAAGATGTTTTCCAAATCAAACCCGGGGGATACTGACAACAGGTCTCAGAAATCTCCATGAAAGTCGAATCCCACATTCCAAATAGGTGTCGAAAACTACAGTGGGACAAAAAGTTTACAATGTAACCCGTTTCCCTTCCCTCTGCCAGTCTAGCGCATATAAGCCCCACGTGGAGCTGACAATGCTGACAATGTAAAAGGGGAAACGCTTGATGAAGCGGCATTCCGACAATTCTCAGCAAGTGCTTCCCTGCATGCTTTGCAAATCAGTCCCACCTGCAGCTGTGGATCCTGAGGCTTCGTACTTAACAATCACAGTCCCAGTTGGATGATAAGGACAGAGAATTTTGAAACCAAGTCACATGAAGGGTGCGGCGGAGTCTAGTTCAAAACACCTAAGTTTAGGATATACGAAAAACGTAGTGTCTTGGAAGCACGATGGCCAAGGTCTTTGGTGGGCGACTAGATTAATAAGGTAATGCAAGCAGCTGACATCAGGAACAGGTGGCTGCAGAAGAGAGAGCAATGAAGACCTTCCACACAGGCTTGCTCAGGGAGAAAGGGTGGGCCGGAAGTGGGGCCGGAAACCCCCTTCCCCCCTCCATGGGCTCCGGACCCGTTCCGTGCACCCCTAACCCGCCCCCTGAGGGCAGGTTCCTGGCTCGGCCCTCGCCCGCTTCCAGCTCTCATGGTCCTGGTCTCGAACGGGGTGACGCGTGATGACGCCTCAATGGTCGCCAGGCAGGCTCGGCTTGGCGGCGCGGCGCTCGTGGCCGCTGTTCGAAGCGCCTCTCCAGAGCCTGGGCTGCGACTGTGCGTTGGGCGGCCGAGAGGCCGAGAAGCATGCGCGCCGTGGGCGCGGACTGGCCCGCCGAGCTGCTGCTGGCCCTCGGCTGGCTGCTCCTGGTGGGCCTGCAGGCGTCGCACGCAGCAAATGTCACTGTGGCCCAGGAATCCGGCGTGGTCCGCGAGGCCGAGAACGAGAGCGAAGTGGACGAGGAGGCCGAGAACGACACTGATGTGCCTGAGAATGAGACCCCGGCCGAGGCCGAGGAAGATGGTGAGGGCAGCTGCTCCTTGGGCAGGGGAGGCCCCTGAAAAGGGCAGAAACCCACCCTTTCCTCAGAAAGGAATTACCAGTGTCACCTTCTGTTGAGTTTTCTGGTGTACACATCAGCCCCGAGTTTATTACCCACTATGTGCATCTATAGCCTTTAAAAAAAAACAAGGTGCTCATGTCTAGGGCTCCAGGAAAATAAGCACGAATATTGAAATTGCTATAGAAATACATTCCAAGTGTTACTTTGGAGAAGGGAATCACATTTGTAAGAAATGAGGTACCCCCTCACCATGGGGAAGATTTTTTGTTTTTAATTTCCAAAATGCTTGACATCCTCTTCTGTTCCTGTTCTTGAATTGGGAACTCAAGGAAAGTCGGGATTCCTTTTACTGTGGCATATCTAAATAAACATCCTGACAAAACTGCCGCAAAGCTCCCATGATCTTGGTGCAGCCCTCAGCACCCTGACAGGAGGCCATGTAGTATTTATCCTTCAAGGGACCAAGGCAGTAGAAAATGAAAAGATCCCAGTAAATGACATTGTTGGCTGAAGATGTGTTCACACCAGAGCGAATAAAACAAAGCTGCCTTTGGTTCTGTAAACATGGCTTCTACTTCTGGCTCATTAAACAATAGAAAGAGTTTACATATTCACGAGTAACTCACATGCTGGTAGGTCAGTGGCAAGTGGGCAGACATCTAAAGGAGGATGATCCTACCCCCACCAACGGCCCAGCAGACATTGTCTTCTTTGTTTTCTTATATCTTCTCAGTCTATACATACAGCATGGGTACTGCCATCCTTTTATTTCCTGATGGCAAACAGTGACTCTCAGCATTAGAAAGAAATTGACTGAAGTTATTGGGGATCCTTCCGTGACAACAATGCAGAGATCTTGAAGAGCTCCTTGACTTTAGAAATTTGAGAAAGGACTATAGAAGAGACTGTGTCCTAGGCATTGCTTCTTTTCTTTGAGTGAACAGTCTTAATATTAAACTGTTAAAGGGAAAATTCTAGCTACAAAGTCCTAAATAATGTTGAGGCGAACCCCTAGTGATGGATTTATAATCCCTTATACTCAAACTCAAAAGTTGAGTGCACTTGTTCTTGTAGTGCTTCCCTTTCTGCATTGTGGACTTCTGAGAATGTCGTCTGGAATTTGAGATGTACAGTTTCATGCCTAAGTGCTTTTTCTTGGAGAGACTACGCCCAGAACTATAAACGCAGGTGATAGATATATGAACATTTCAGAACCTTGGTAAATTTCATGATCGTTGTAGCCTAGAAGATCTGTAAAAGTTGTTATCATCATTTACTGGCTAGTGTGTTTCTTTTCTGGCTTTTTACTTTTAAGTCTGCTTTCAGACAGTTCACAAAAATAAGGGCTGACAAAAGCACTTCGTGAGAAGCTTAGGTAGAAATTTCAATCTTGTAACCCCCTGATTCCTACCTTTGAAGATACACTCTAAAACTGGGCAGAGAACTTGAATGCACCTAAATTCTCAACTATTAAACGTGAAGCTGGAATGAGCCCATCATGTAAGTTCAATTGCTGCCTCCCGAATAGAGTCTAGTTCATTATTCACTGTGGTTCTTTTTGCACTATTGTCAAAACACAATACTTCTGAAGAATACGAAAGGCACACATTTCTTTGGAGAGAATGCCATTTTTGCTGCATAATTGCAAAGCATTTACAGTTTTACATCTGTAAACAATTGGAAGATTAGTCAACGAGTTTTCTTCATGTCAACATCATCTATTTTCTTTGAGTCCCCACATAGAGACCTGCTGTCATGATTTATTCACTTACAAATCTTGTCAAGTTAATTTGATGTATAAACATGAAAAAGGAAAGAATACTGTCCTCGTGAATTTTAGGAAAACAAGATGATTCAGGTTTTTGTAGCAGAATATTTCAGGAGAAAAATCCATCCTCTTGGAAGATGTACTACATGTCTATTTTTAAGAAACTCCATGTTAAAGAAAACCCAGGCTACTCATCCACGACGTCATGTGTCACTGAAGTTTAGATTAACTATTTTCCCTTTGTCTTTCCATTGCTGTCTGTCTCTGTTCATCACTGTTTACTAATTGTAAAATGTTTTGTCTTGTTGACTTAACCATCATTAGCAAAAAAAAAAAAAAAGCAAACAGTACAAAACAAAACCCTGGTTTTCAAACCCCCAACTTTGTTCAATACTGACAAACTCTACTGACTACAAAGGGGAGTTCCTCTAGGCGCTTGTTCCATGTTCCTGAAAGACAGTGCAAAGCAGGGAGAGAAGAGAAACCGGAGAGATGGAAAGAGATGGTGACCTCAGAGCTTTGGCTAATTTCACAACTGCTCTTCTTTCTAGACAATTCCAATCGGTTGTCAATTTATTAATTTTAGCTTTTTAAAAAAATAGTTGGAAATATTGGTGACCAATGATGAAATAACAATACTTTAAGATAAAACATACAACAGAGTATGTTATATTAATTTACCTCCTTTTATCTGTGCCATATATATCTTTTATAATATAAACGTTCTATATCAGTATGGTCTTAGGCTGATTAAAGGGTAAGTAGACATACATATTGAGTTATACAATCAGTTTACTCTATTAAAATACAACTGGGGTTGATCCTGGTGGCATAGTACTATATTCCAGCTACTTTAGAGGCTGAGGCAGGAATGTTGTAAAGTGAATTCAAGCCCTTTCCCTCACTGGGTGTCTTAAAGAAACCTGTCTCAGCTGGGCAGTGGTGGCCTGTGCCTTTAATCCCAGCACTCAGGAGGCAGAAGCAGGTGAGTCTCTGTGAGTTCAAGGCCAGCCTGGTCTACAAAATTACAAAGCAAGTTCCAGGATGTCTGGAAAAACCAAAGCTCAGGGTGGAACACTCATCTAGCATATTTGAAACCCTAGGTTAATACCTAGTAGTAAGCAATAAAAATAAAGAAAAACCTATGTCTTTCAATCTAAGACAGAACACAAGTACTGAAACATCACCTCTCCAGAGAAAGTTTCAAGGTTCTGCTTGCACCCTGATGGCCTGTGCCACTCACCATCCTGTGCTGCAGGATGCTTGCTGACAGGCTGGGAGACACTCTGGGAGGCTTTAGTAATCCCTTCTACATTCTTGCCGGCTTTTGAACTCACTGTTGAGCTCATTAGTGGCTTTTTGCTTTTCTTTTCTTGTGACATGTCACAGTATTTCTGGACAGCGGAGACTTCAACCTATACACTTTAATTTCATCTGAGGTTTCATTTTGTTAGATTTGGCAGTTCTTCCACCCTACTAGTTTAGGTTGAAACTTAACATCATGCGTATTTTCAGGACCCCAGATTCGGTCTGCATGTTACCAAGGTTCTTTTTACAGGTATTAATAAAATTCTGAGGAAGACACAGACCTCTAAGACATTATTCCTGCTATGTTGACACCAACCATTAATCAGCATCTGTGGACTTACTGATGCACTGATATTCAGACTTTTTCGTTTGATACATTGTTATATAATGGGAAACTTTGACAAATGCCACATGGAAGTCCAGATAGGTATCATTTTCTTGGCTCATCATTGTAGGATTTCCAGTTTTATAAAGTGACTAAATGGCCCAGGGGACACTTAATACATCACAAATACTAAAGTTGAAAGAATCTTTGGAAGTTGTCTGTTCCATCCCCGCGTCCTCCTTTTTCCCCCTCTGAGGAAACTCAAGTAAGAAGGAGCTACTTATCTTCCCAGAGTAGCAGAGGTAGTGACTGATGGTTCTAAGTGGTCCAGTAGTCATTCTCTTATACTTGCTTTTATGCTCAGGAACCAGATTATAACTTATGTCTCATAATATGCCAACTGAAAGTGTTCAGGCATTACAGGTGTTAAAATGTCAATTCAAATTGATCATTGTGTTAGCTGAAATCATTTAACAAAGTCAATGTTGATATAATTATATGTCTCCTATGCTTTCTCTGTATTCACAGTTCTGTATTTGATGCTTTCAAATGCAGAACAAAATGTTTGTGAAACTGTTAAATTGGAAAAATTAGAACTTGAAATTAATAACTACAAAACGAGTTTGAATTAACTATTGTGTCTTAAGTGGGTCCACAGTCCTAAGCAGTTTGTAGAATATTTCCATACAGCATTTCATTCAATTTTAATTATCAAGTAAGATAAGCTTTGCATTTTTTACAAAGGGTTAATTAGGTTTGACAGAATTGAGTTGCTTCAAATTCAAACAGTGAATTAGTGGCAGAAGCAGTATTTTGGACTTCAAGTTGGATATGATTTCTGTGTGATTTGTTGCTCAGAGATCCAGTGTCTTAACATTCTCCTTCAAGAGCCCATTGTGTATTTCTTTCTGTTGAGATTTGAGTCTTAGTCTGTGTTTTTGAAGACTTGTTTATATGTTAGAGCTATAAGAACTCAGGCTAAACCTCAGGATGATTAGGGAAAAAAAAGGAAATATTCTAGCATGGTAATTTATACCTGTAATCATAGAGAAGCCAAGACAAGAAGACTACTGAAGGGCAGTCTGTGCTGTGTAGCAAAACGCTGTCCTTGAAACAAAATTCCCAAATCACAAAAGGAAAGTCACAAGAAAATGTGATTGAGAACCAAGACTACTAAACTTCTCACATAATTAGATATTCATGTAATTACATAATAATTGTATGTATTATAGGTTATCCTGCTGAATAAAGCATTGGAATGGATTCTTAGGAACATCGACATCTGCCATCCAAACCCGCAAAGTGAATGAATGATATATATCTGTAACTTTTATAATTTTGATACACGCTTGGTATGAAGATTTATTTGGAAATGTAAATTGCTTTGTACTAGTTTATTTATTTTTCCTTCCTTATAGAAAATAGAGAATATTTTAAAATGGTTCCCAAAGTTCAGAGACTGTTGTGTGTATGTTTTACTATACTGTTCCAGTTGTATTTTAATTCACTGTGTATTTGTTCGTAAAAAAGAAAAGCCCTGTGTTATATATGAAATTCAAAAGCAAAATTTAAGTTATTTCTAACTTGATGAATGTTCTTAAACGGGGTGGTCTTTCCTTGATTTAGAATGGTGATAGCTGTGCTTATGTGAGGAGCAGCTTTGCTTTCCTGGTTTTAATAGAACAGTTTTTAAAAATCCTCTATTGCCCATATGACAATTACCTGTACCCTACACCTCCCAAGTAAGATGTTGTTCACTTTTAAAAGTTTTCATATGGTTAAGTAATTTTTTTTAACTTTATGTTTAGTTCAGAACAGAACAGTAGTCAAAGAAGTTGAAGTTGGAATGTGCACAGTGACCTGTGGTAAGTAGCAGAGACCAGAGCCTGTCATGGTTTCTACCAAGATGAAATGCACGTTATGTGTAATTTCTGTACTACTTACCCTTTCTTCATGTCCCGTTGCTTTCTATGCCTTTTACTATAATGTACACACAGCACTAGGTAATTGCTTCAAAAGCTATATTTTCAGGTTCGGGGTATTTTTGCATATAAACTATTTTCACTAAACTAAAATTTTGCTTCACAGATGTTCAAAGATGAGAGATCTTTGGTGTATCTGACAGATGCCTTCCCACACTCCTTTGGCAAACCTGCCAAGAAATAGGCTTATTTGCAATAGACTATTATAAATACTCCATTTCTCTAGTTTGTACATTATATTTTGGAGAAAAGGGGTGTTAGCTTTGCAAGATGAATAAAGGTGAAAGAATGTGACATTGTCCATCTATGAATAGAAATTTTAAAATCTCTTATGTAGGATTAGGACTTAGGCTACCTGTGCTATGTAGACCACTGGTTCTTAAACAGCTACCCTAGGTAGCTGTTAAAATTACTGGACTAACCCAGAGTTTCTAACAACCTAGGACTTAGGTAGACCTAAGAATTTGAAGTTCTGATCAATTCACAAGGAAGCTGATCTTGCTAGTGCTGGAAGTCCCTTAGTTTCTTCAACAATTGCTGGGAATCTGCATCACGAGAAGACAACAGATATTAAATTAAATTGTTTATTCTGACTTGGGAACATGACAATGATGAGATTATAGTCTGTACACATCTACATCAGACTTCTTTTTAGGTGAAAGTTTTGTAAATTACCAGAACTGACAGTTTTTTTATGTGGGTGCTAAAACATACATATATAACCACTTTCATGTATACAGTTCAGTGGCCCAAGGACTACATCAGTATTATCTGTAGAACATTTTCAGTACAATTCCCATACCCAGTAGACAGTACTCCACACACTCATCCTCCCAGCTCCTGACAGGCACTTTTTTTCTAATTAGCTTAAAATGGAGTCTGGCCTTAGATTTGTAGTGACAGCCAAAGTGACAGGAATCATTATGAAACAGCCTGAGAGTGTCCAGATGTCATTTGTCTTTTGTTGTTGTTGCTATTGAATTTTCCATGGTAGATTTATTTTTATAACAATTCTAGTAATTTTCTTACTTCCCTTCTCCTGATCTTGTGGGGGTCCACTTTCGTAGCCCTCAAAAGTGCAGCATCTCCCAAGAACTTGTTAGAAATACAGGATTGCAGCCTTTTTCAAGACTGGGTCAGAATTTGCATTTTAAAAAGATCTCCAGGCGACTTGCATGCACTCTTCTATTCCTAAGCCACCTGTCACCTTCAGCTTTTCCTTTCCTTGGAATTAGCTCATGATTAACACCGTGTTAGGGGCTAAAGAGGGGAATCCAGCTGGGAAGATGAAGATAGACTCTGCCTAGGCCTTTACACAGCTCATTATGGGACAGGATTAAAAACCAGTGACACTCTAGGATCAGCTAGATTTCTTGCTACAATCTGTGTGACAGTTTCAGAAAGAGTATCTTCTTAGAAATAGAGGTATAGTTAATAGTTTATACCATCTATAGTTAATACAGAGACTTTTTCAATACAGCATTATTAAAAATTATTAAAAAACATTGTTATGATAAAATATGATTTTGGAATTTCTTCCAGAAACTCCAACCCCAACCCTGAAAAGTTCCATGATCACAAATTTGTGTAATCCTATGTAGTATATCAAATCAGATTTTATTGGCTGCAGGAAGAATAATTTATGTATTCTTAAAAAAATTCTATTAAAACATGCACAATTATAAATGAGTTCTGATTTAAAAGATATGGAAATGTAAAAATTTTATGTTTTAGTCAATGAAAAATTATGCAGGGCAATGTATTTATTAGCATACTAAAACTTTCAAAAAATTCTATATTAAAGAGGATCTTATTGTAGCATTTTAAAATACACATGTGAGCATGGAACCCTTTTTCTGATGGGAATCGCAACCAGTATCTTAGAAAACTTTCTTGGGGGAATACTGTTTTAAGAAATAACTGGAGTGGGGAGTCTACAAAAGCTCTACATATTCTCATACTGAACTTAGGAATAGAACATTCTCAAAACAAAACTAAAGAAAATATAGACTGGAATGGGAAGAACGACCCTTTGTGGTTATTTTTATTTAAACATTTGCTCATTTTTTTTTAAAATAAAGGTGTTGGAATCAGAGAAGTTATTTTAACCAATGGATGCCCTGGAGGTGAATCCAAGTGTGTTGTTCGTGTGGAAGAGTGCCGTGGACCTGTTGATTGTGGCTGTGAGTTGAGTCCATATTTGCTGAAGGAGGGTTTATGCTGGGGAAATACCTTTAACCTCAACCTACTACTCAGTACAAGGAGACAATCGACTGATAAAAAGAAGGAATAAGAATTAAATACCCCTTGTCTAGACAGAGTTCTAAGTAGCCCTGCTTTTGATGTTCATTTCACTTGTGTTTGGAATCTGATATGCTGGAGCATCACTGTGCCTGGGGTCTGTATTAGAGCCTGCCCTGGAGTGGAACACTCTGATACTATGGCCAAGACATTTTATCTGTAGATTGGTAAACCTTGCATTTGGAACTTGGAGCTCTTTGTATCAAATGATGCTTTTCTGACATTTCAACTTCTCTAAATGAGGCTTCATAACCCTAAATTAGAATCCATGGGCATATCACCAGGTTCAAAGTAGTATATCACTAAGTTGAATGTCTTTTCCTCTTCCACATTTTTCCTGCATGTAGATAAAGAGTCATGGTGTCTCCTCACCTGCTTCTTTTGGTGACTTCTCTATAATTGGACTCCAAATTACAAGATTCAGTGTCCTCATCATTTGACTTCTGAGGGTTGCTTTTTACAACAGTATGGTGTGTGCGAAAGGGTCCCGAAACAATACAGTAGTGTTCTTTACCACTGTGAGGAGATGGGATTTGAGACCTGGATTCTAGCCTGCCTTATGTAGTCTTCTCAGGGATCTTCAGGAGATTTCATGACTTTGGATCTGTTTACTCAACTGGAGAAATTTGGCTTTTCATAGCCAGTCTAACCCTCATGTTATGTATAATATATGTTGATGTGGATGCAGGTGTATAATGTGTGTGCAGTGTCTTGATAGGGTTGTTTCTTGGTTGATGATATAATTAATGTTGATGATGTAATTAAAAATTGTTGTTAAAAAAGGTATATGGACAGATAAAGCAATTTGCTCCCCAATGGTATACACACACACACACACACACACACACACACACACACACACACACACATGTATTTCTTCTTTTTCAGGGGGAAAACCAATTTCTGAAAGCCTTGAAAGTGTTAGGCTGTCATGTGTTTATATATCTCCTGAAAATCGTTTCAAATATATGTGGAAGCTTCTAAAGCCAGATCAAGTAAGTAGAAACTGTATATAATCTGATGTTTTTTTACTGGCTGATAACATTTGGTACCTTATGATATTTTAAGAAAGCAATTTGAAGAAATTGAGTTAAAAATCATATAACTTTATTTTTTGAATTTATTTTTTGTCAGATGAAATATATATGTCTTAGGGTCATCTATAATTTAACTTAAATTTACACATTTTTTGATATAGTCTCTTTTGGAACCAAGATTATTTTGTTTTATATGGCACGGTAAATAATAGTTAACATTAATTAAAGGTATTATAAATGCCAGATAACAACTGAATGATAAGAGTTCACTTAAAAGACATAAAACAACCCTATAAACTTTTTTAAAAAAAATGTGTCATTTTACACATAAGTAATTGAGGTATAGAAAGTGTCTCAGAAATTAGGCAATGGTGGCACACACCTTTAATCCCAGCACTTGGGAGGCAGAGGCAGGTGAATCTCTGTGAGTTCGAGGCCAGCCTGGTCTACAAGAGCTAGTTCCAGGACAGGCTCCAAAGCTACAGAGAAAGTCTGTCTTAAAAAAAAATAAAAAAAATTTAAAAATCAAGTAAACAAAAACATAAAGAAAGTGTCTTAGTTTGTTTTTCTGTTGCTGTAAGAAAACACTCGGCGAAACCAGACTGGAAGGAGAGAGTTTTTTGAAACTCAATTCCAAGTGACAGTTCATTACTGAGGGAAATCAACACTGGAACCGGCAGCAGAACCACGGATACTTGTTTTCCATACCTTGCTCAGCTTACTTTACATTCTTATACATTACATTCTCAGACTACCTCCTGTTCAAGGGTGACATCACCCACAGTGGTCTGGACCCTCCCACATCAATCATTAATCAAGGAAATGTTCCCCAGACTTGCCAACAGGCCAGTTAGGTAGAGGCATTTTCTCTACTGAGGTTCCCTTTGGCCAGTTGACCCTAAGTTGTGTCAAGTTGACAAAAATTAGCCGAAACAAGAAGTGCTGTCCATAGTCAACAGGGTTGAAACTTGAAGTCTAGATTATCTGATTCAAAATTGTGCGTGTACAGTTCATTACATGCTAGGTGAAGAGAGGGAGCAATTCTTTTTTTTGAGGACTGTTTACTTGTGCTGTCCGCTTACTGTGTTTCCCAGTGATCCAGTGAGTCCTGCTTGTCTTGCACCATCTCCAATTGTAATCAGTGAACCCAGCCAAGACTATTCATACATTTTGTTTTTGTTTGTTTTGATTTTAATAGCAACCTGTTATACTTGCAAATGATTCAGCAGTCCTTGAAATACAAAGGGAACTTCACCCCATGGCTTTCGAGTGTGACACCCTGGACCATAATGAAATAGTAGCCTCTATCAGGTTCACAGTCTATACAACAAATGGTGAGTATCTAGCAATGTTTTGGTTTGTTTATGTCTCAATCTTACTTTCAGGAAATGCCTGATGGACTTAGGAAAATACAGATTTCTACAGCTGCATCCCAGAGCCTCTGGCTAAGTAGGTCTGTATGGAGCTGGTACATGAGTTATCAGACAAAGCTGCTCCTTTAAAACCCAGCGCTGGGCACTGGCAGCTCTTCCAGATGTCCTAAGTACAATCCCCATACTCAGATGGTGGTTCACAAGAGTCTTTAATAGGATGTGATACCCTCTTCTGTTGTGCTGACATACATCCAAGCAAAGTGCTCATATACATAATAAAGTGAATTTTTTAAACAAAAATAATTGACCTTAAAAACAAAACAAACAAACAAAAAACACCAGACCTTCAACTGGAAATATATTGAATTTATTTCCACCATGAATGTGAAGTTAGACAAATGGATTCTTATGCATGATTGCAGGAAAAAATATAATTAAAACTTGTGAAATCAGAGCATTTCTCTTTAAAAGTTATCTATTTGAAATATGTGTGTGTTGAGATTGGGTTTTCTAGGTATCCCGGGCTGTCCTGGAACTCCCAATATAGACAAGGCAGGCCTAGAACTCATCTGTCTGCCTCTGCGTTCAGAGTGCTGGAATTAAAGGTATATGCTATCATGCCTGGCTTTGGATTATATTTTTGATGATTCAGTATTAAAGTTCTTAATCTAGTCTTGAACATGACTCTGCACATTAGAAATAGTTTCTTCTGAGAAATAAAGTATATATCCATGTTCATTCAGTTTGACCTATGGCATCTTCTATGTCCAGGTAACTATTTCCTTGGGTTTATTTTCTCTAAACCGTATTTAATGTTGTTGTCTTTGTTGGTAGGAGTATCTGGTCACAAGCTCTTTTGAGAACTCACTTGTGTTAGGATTCTCTAGAAGAGCTGAATAATGAATATTAAGGAGGAGATTTAGTAGAGGTTTACAGGCTGTTCAGGTAGTCCAACAATGGCTGTCTCTTTACGGAAGGTCAGTAGTCTAGTAGTCATTCAGCCTATAAGGCTGGATGCCTCAGCTGATCTTCTAACTAAGTTAGAGTCTCAGATCCTACTACCAGCAAACACATATGTCAGCAAGAGTGAGGACAGGCAGGTGAAAGCAGACACTTCCTTCTTCTACCTCGTTTTGTGTGAGCTGCTGCTAGAAGGTGGGGCCCAGATTTAGGATGAGTCTCTTTGCCCCAAATGAGCAAACCAGGGAAAATCCCTCACAAGTGTGCCCATCTGCTTGGGTTTTAGTTGATTCCAGATGTAGTCAGTTGACAACCAAATTAGCTATCAAATCATTAAAGATTCTAGCGCTTGTATTTTCAGAGAGCTGTCTTTATAAATCTTCTAGAAGTGATAGGTAACTTTAGGGGCCTGTGCCTTTTTTGGAGCTGTTTCTCAGTCTGAAAAGCTTTTGTTTTAGTTTGGAGTATCATGACATACAATGTCCTTTATTGAAATGAAAATAAGATGCAAAGGATTTTGAGGATTTTGTAGAGGTTTTAAAAATAAATATTTGCTAGTTAAACACTCTTGGTGTGTTTTTAAATTGCAATTTGCAAAATATCTTCAGGTAAAAGCTAATAACCACTGTGTTGAGATATCATTGAAGAGATAATTTCAGTAGCAAGTAACTATTAAGAAAAGCACAAGAAGACTGTACACTGGAGGACCATCAAGCTTTATAAACATTCTCAACCTGCTATAGTTTATGATGCTATATGTGTCTGGCCACTTGTGGACTTAGTTCTCACTGCCTAGCCCTTAATAGGTACCTTTTAGTAGTTAGCACTTTTTATAATTAGAAAGGAACATTTATTAGCTAATGTGTAAGCTAAGGGTTAGATCAGAGACCCCAAATCCTTGTTCTTGATTGAGGCAATGTTGACTTTTGTTTCCTAGCAGCCTAGAGATGGTGAGGTAGCTCTGCCAGTTAGTGCACTTACACTTAAACAACAAAATAACCTTCAGAATATTTTAGTACCTATTCGTTTCTCTGAAAAATGACAAGTTGCTCACCAGTACAACAGACCTTTTCACTTGTTCAGCCATCGAACAAATGTTTTCCTTACAAATAGCCATACTCTACCATACTGAAATGAATCAAATATGTAACAGAAATGTTTTTAGGATAAATGTAGCTAATAGAAAATTCTTCCAGATGTAGTAATGCATGCCTTTAATCTCAGCACAGAGACAAGAAAACTCTGTGAGTTCCAGGTCAGCATAACCTACATAGTGAGTGTCAGAACAGCTGGAGCTGCATGGAGAGAGAGGAACAGTGCCCATTCCCATTTTTTCTTTCTCCTTTTTATATAATTTTTCACTCACAGTTATTGTCTTTATATATGGCATTGTTTTGAGATTTAATTGTATGCCCCTAAAAGATAATGTGTGTTCTAAGTTCTTAGTACTTAGATTGTAGATATACTTGAAAAGGTGTCATTGAAGATGTCATCAGTTGAGATGAGATTGTGGCTGGTGCCCAGATAAAGAGAACTCTGGATAGAGGAGGAAGGAAGGGAAAAAGAAAAAGAGGGAGAAATAAGAGAAGGGAGGAGGGAATAAGGAAGAAGGAGGAAGAGGAATGAGAAAGAGGTACATGGAAGCAGATCCAGGCTGAGGCCAGAGAAGCTGAGAAGGTAGCACAGTAGCCCCCCAAGAGCTTTCAAGAGACTCATTGAGCCCTACCAGTCACACACACACAGAACTATTTATGGCTTCTAGAATATGAAGCAAATTTCTAGAATGTTGCCAAGTCACCCAGTTTATGGTACTTTATTTTGATAGTGATAAGAAACTAATTAAGCATAAGCTGTGTTTACCTAAAACATTAAGTATTGAAATTTAACCCATTTTTTATTAATTTTAATTTCATTAAAATTTCTCTTAGAAAAATTTAAGATGAAATTCAGCCTTCTTAAGAAAATTAGGTGTATATGTAGTCCACATGGTCCTTGCAAGATGACCACTCTTCTGAGGAATTGAAATCCCCATGCCTTTTATTATCCATCCTCTTTGACTGATGTTGGGTGCTAGTGAATTAAACAAACTCATTTTGCATTTCTCTTCCAAACCTGTTTTAAAAATCTTGTCTCTCTGTTTTAAAAATCTCCAACTTTCTACAAATCTGAAATCATTAATATTTTGTTAATCTGATAATATTTGAATAAAAAGATAAATGCACCTTTGCACTCATGCTTAGGATTGTTTAAAGGGAGATCGCCAAATTGTATTTATACTGTTGGATTACTGAGAAAAGCTGGTTAGAATCTATGGCATTAAGAGGATAAGAAGAAATCCAGATGATTGCTATGCAGGAGACCACTTCTCATGGAGTGGTACATACTAAAACTAAAATATTAAAACAGCTCATGGTTTATAAGAGTAACTAAACCTCCCTGGTCCTTGTTTTACTTACCTGTATAATATAGGATTTAGTAGAATTTCTGTATGAATTATTTTTGTGTAATTTTAGAATTTGGGGATTAAAAGAACCTATAGAAAAGCTATCACATCCACAAAATATATAACACAGCTAGGCTGTCTCTTCACCAGTTTGTAGTATAGAGATGCTATCAAACAGCCTGTAGACCAGCTTTGCCTTCTCAACAACCTTATCTGCAGAAAGGAAGCTCCTGACTTAGGAGCAGTGTGTGAATATTGTATGGAGAACAGTGAGTGTCAACCCCAGTCTTAGAGTTAAAGACCAGAGCGGTATCATAATCCTAGGCATAAAACTGAAGTCTGGGAGGGAGAAACTGGGAGAAGCTCCTCATGATTCAGTAATAGGCAAGGTTTCTTAGCTGTGACTCAAAACAGTCACCATAAAAAGTAACATTGAGTAAATCACACTGCGTCAAAGTAAAAACTTCAGCTTCCCAAAATAAGTCATTTGGAAAATGAATAGTCAGAAATCCAACAAGCCTTGCCACGATAATCAGTTTGAGAAAGTTCTCTCTAAGTTTGTTAGGAAACTAAGTATACCCTTACCCAATTGTCAGCGATTATTCTTTTATTTACTTCAGAGAAGTAGAAACATAGAGCCACAAAACAGCGTTTACAGGAGTGGTCCATTCAGCCATTTCCCGTTGATTTCTAGCAGCAGTCATGTGTGTCTCTCTACTTTCAGAACTGCAGATGAGAAGGACAATCAGGCCAGACACTGATGCAGTCCTAGTTTTCGTGCTGACCATAGGAGTCATTATCTGCATATTTGTGATCTTTGTTTTGATCTTCATCATCATAAATTGGTAAGTGAATGGCCGGAATGCATTGTCACCTTTGATTGACAACTTCCTCAGCCCCCACCCATTTGGAGTGAAGCCCAGGTCACTGCCCCACGGTGTCTCCTCTATGTATCTTGATGCCATCTTCTTTCACGCTACCCCAGCTTGTATATGGATGCTTTTAAAAACATCATGACTTTGCAGCCATGGGAGAGCTTTCAGATGTGTATTTTACAATTTTACAAGGAAATTGTTTAAATAGAAAAAATTGAATGCCTTTGTTGTTTACCCATAGCTCTCACTGCTTTAAAACTTGGCTGTTGTAGCCTCCCAATTCACTTAAATAGACAAGAGAAAGTCTGTGTGTGCAGTACAGCCCACAAATCTGAGAATCCAATCACAGTGCCAATGGACTCTTTCAAGTAGTGTTGAACTGTGAATAAAAGGCCCTTCTATATAAAGGAAATGTAAACATGAACCTCATTTACTTTTGTTTTTCTGGGTTTTTTTATTGTGGCTTTTGTTTTTGTTTTTGCTTTTTCTGCCAGGGCGGCAGTGAAATCCTTCTGGGGGGCAAAAGCCTCAGCCACTGAGATACACTCCGAGCTGAGTTCTATGAGGTACAAAGATTCGACTTCTCTTGACCAACCACCAGATATGCCTGGACATGAAGATGATGCTTTAAGTGAATGGAATGAATGATGTATGGATGACATATGAGAAGCCAAAGTCAATTAGAACATATCAGATACATTATTGTAAAAATAAAATATATACTGAAACACTTCAGTGACGTCGGATTGAATTTACCTCAGTGGTGGTAATGCAGAATGGGACAGAGCTGTTTATTCAGTCCAGCTCTCAATTCAATTGTCAAATTTTCTTTTAATTAGTTCTTGGTACTTACTATTTCAGATAATAGCCTGAGGTCACTTATGTAGATACATATACAAATAGCTTCTGATCTCTTTGGTCACTTGTGAGGTCATTTGCCTTTTCTGTCCTAAAAAAGAAAAATATAATATAGAAGTTTCTTTGGAAAGTAAGCTTTTCCTACCTGGGAAAACTAGATTGAATCACTAAATAAATTATACTCCATAATCACTGATGGACCTGTAGTGTATAAAACATCGTGTGTTAATTTGGATATTCTTTCTCTGTCTTTTGGTTAGCTCGGATAAAGGTTTGCCTATTTGGTTGATTTTCTCAAAGAGCCAACTCTTTGTCCCATTGATTCTTTGTATTATTTTGTTGATTTTAGCTCTCAATTTATTTGCTGTCATTTATTCCTCTTGAGTGAGTTTGCTTCTTTTTGTTCTAGAGCTTTCAGGTGATCTGTTAATTCGCTACTGTGGGATTTTTCCAGCTCTTTTGTTTGTTTGTTTGTTTTTCGAGAAAGGGTTTCTCTGTGGCTTTGGAGCCTACGCTGGAACTAGCTCTTGTAGACCAGACTGGTCTCGAACTCACAAAGATCCGCCTGTCTCTGCCACCCGAGTGCTGGGATTAAAGGCGTGCACCACCCCCGCCCGGCTTTTTCCAGCGTCTTTATGTAGTCATTTAGTGCTATGAACTTTCCTTGTAGCACTGCTTTCATTGCGTCCCATAAGTTTGGGTATGTTGTGCAGTCATTTTCATTGAATTTTAGTCTTTAATTTCCTTATTTTGTTCTTGACCCAGCGGTGATTCACTTGAGCATTGTTCAGTTTCCATGAGATTGTGGACTTTCTGCAATTAGTGTTGTTGTTGACTTCTAACTTTAAGCCATGATGCTCCAATAAGACACAGGGGTTATTCCATTTTTTTTTTATCTGTTGAGATTTGATTTGTTACCGAGTATGTGATCAATTTTAGAGAAGGATCCATGAGGTGTTAAAAAGAAGGTATAAGGTATTATTCTTTTGTGTTTGGGTGGAATGTTCTATAGATGTCTGTTAAGCCCATTTGAGTCATAACATCTGTTAGTTCTTTTATTTCTCTCCCAAGTTTCTGCCTGATAGACCTGTCCAGTGGTGAGAGTGGGGTGTTGAAATCTCCTACTATTAGTGTGTGAGGCTTGATATGTGATTTAAGCTTCAGTAGTGTTTCTTTTACATCTGAGGGTGTTTTTGTATTTGGGGCATAGATGTTCAGAATTGAGAATTTATCTTGATTATTTTTCATGTGACAAATATGAAATGTCTTTCTTTATCTCTTTTGACTAATTTTAGTTTGAAGTCTATTTTGTTATATATATTATGACAGCTAGACCAACTTGTTTTTAGATCCATTTGATTGGAAAATCTTTTCCCAACTCTTTACTCTGAGTTAATGTCTGTCTTTTTAGTTGAGGTGTGTTTCTTGTATTCAACAAAAGGATGGATTCTGTTTTTGTATCCACTCTGTTAGCCTATGTCTTTTTATAGGCAAATTGAGTCCATTGATATTAAGAGATATTAATGATCAGAGATCGTTAGTTCCTGATATTTTTGTTTTTTGTTTTTATTGGTGGTGGTATTGTGTGTGTGTTTCTCTTCTTTTGGATTTTCTGATTTAGGATTATCTATTGCCTTTGTTTTTGTGGGTGTAGCTAACTTCCTTGGTTGAAGGTTTCCTTCTAGTACTTCTGTAGGACTGGATTTGTAGATAGGTATTGACTAAATCTGGTTTTGTCATAGAATACATTGTTTTCTCTGTCTATATTGATTGAAAGGTTTGCTGAATATGTTAGTCTTGCCTGTCATCCATGGTCTCTTAGTGTCTTCATAATGCTTGACTAGGACCTTCTGGCTTGCATTGTTTCCATTGAGAAGACAGGTGTAATTCTGATAGGTCTGCCTTCATATGTTACTTGGCCTCTTTCCTTGCAGCTCTTAATTTTCTTTCTTTATTCTGTATGGTTAGTATTTTGATTATCATGTGTAGAGGAAATATTTTTAGGTCCAGTCTGTTTGGTGTTCTGTAAGGTTCTTGGATTTTCATAGGTATGTCCCTCTTTAGGTTGGGAAAGTTTTGTTCTGTGATTTTGTTGAATATATTTTCTGTGTCCTTGAGCTAAACTTCTCCCCTTTCTTCAATTCCTATTATTCTTAGGCTTGGACTTTTCATGGTGTCCCAGATTTCTTGGATATTTTGTATTAAAAATTTGTTGAATTTAACATTTTCTTTGACCAATGAATCTATTTCCTCTATTGTATCTTCAATGCCTGAGATGCTCTCTTCCATCTCTTATAGTCTGTTGATTATGCTTGCTTCTGTAGTTCCTGATCATTTACCCAGATTTTCTATTGTCAGATTTCCCTCGGTTTGTGTTTTGTTTATTACCTCTATTTCAGTTTTCAATTTTTGAACCATTTCTTTCACCTTTGATTTCTTTTTCTTGAATTTCTTTAAGGGATTTGTTGATTTCTTTCAATTTTTTGTTTGTTTTTTCCTCCACTTCTTTAAAGGAAATTTTCATTTCCTCTTTAAGGGCTACAGTCATCTTCACAAACTGAATGTCGTTCTCTTCTGCTTCCTCTATGTTGGGGTGTTCAGGTCCTGCTGTTGTAGAACTACTAGTTTCTGGTGGTGCTGTCTTGCTCTTTATGTTGTTGAGTGTATTCTTATTCTGTTGTCTACCCATCTCTTCTTCCAATTGAAACATGTGGGGCCTGTGTTTCAGGGGTGTCCCTTTTCCTTTAATTGGTGTAGTTGGGGTCTTTGTCTCCATTGACTGCTCCTTCAAATATAAGCAGGGCAGAACCTTTGGTGATTGTTCGTCTAGATGCCTACGGGACCAAGGCTCAGATGGTCACTCCTCCAGGCTCAGGTGTAGCTATGGCTCCAATGGTCATTTCTCCAGGTGCAGTTGGGGCTGAAGCTCTAATGGTCAATAATTTCTGTAGGCCACTGCTGTCACTGCAGCCCTCTGCACTGTTTAGGCCTCTTACAGAGGCCTGAACCACCTGCCATGCTGCTGAGGCTTCTCCTTGTGGCCTAGCCCACCCACTGCGCTGCTGAGGCTTCTCCTGGTGACCTAGCCAGCCCACTGCGCTGCTGAGGCTTCTCCTGGTGACCTGGCCCACCCACTGCGCTGCTGAGGCTTCTCCTGGTGACCTGGCCAGCCCACTGCGCTGCTGAGGCTTCTCCAACGTTGCGTCAGACTGAAATGGGTGATCTTGCCTCAGCGAATTCTCAAACTCTAAAGTGCTCAGACCAAAGGAGTAATACCGTCTTTACAAATCCTCAGACTGCTGTTGTCTCTACAAATCCCCAGACTCATAAAATATCATTTGTAAAACATGAAGTAGTGATAGCAACTAAGACTTGGTGACTAGTACTGTGCTCAAAGCAGTTTATTAGGTAATGTGATTGTGTTTATGTGGAGGAAATACAGATGGCAGAACTAAACAAGTACTTGGAGGTGACTGAGAAAATGACATGAATAATTTGTATTTCTCCCAGAAACAGTGACTTAGAGATTCTATCTATAGTGAGCACTAACAAGTACCTCATTGTGCTTAGTATTCAGGTGATAATAGAAAGAAAAACCATCATTTTGTGTTGTGCCACTGTGATGCAATTCAGCTAGCTAGGCAAGCAAGATGCTAAAGCATTAAGAATTATACTCAGTAGTCTTTTCCAGCAATTGTTCTTCAGACTTCATTTTGTTTTTCTCTGTTTAGATAAATTCTATGTTAACTTCATTGCTTTATTTTAGGATTTATGATCTACACTAGGCAAAAGACATTATAAATGGGCATTTATTGTATACCTTGCTCTAAGACAGAAAAAGGGTATTACAAAGTTACCCTGTTTATTTCTATTACATGGCAGTTTTATCTGAAAGAAGCAAGGAACAACTGGTTAGGAAATGATTTTTATCTGTTGTGGGAATTCCATTGGAGACTTTAAGTGAAAAGAGATTGTTTTTATATAATCTCCTAAAGGAAATTTTATAACACATACCTCAGACAAATGTTAGATAGCAATCAGCCTTCCAGTTCTTAGTCTTTGTATGTATAGTCTTGTAAAGAGGCTAAAAGTTTATAGTAGTAATTATATCCATCTTTGTTTTTAAAGTCAGAATGGTAGTGAGTTCCAACTATATTTCCATGGACATTAGAGTTCGATTATTGAGCAAGACTAGTTGTGTTAAGTGCTGTCTGGGGGCTATTTCTAACTGCCTACCTCCGGGATATGGTAGGACAGAACTTCTTAGCTCTTTTGTGTTCCTAGTGCTGGCCATTAAGTCATCAGCCCACATTCCCAAGTTCTGGGTCATCACGAGGCTGGCACAATGATGTGAGAAAACTGGGAGCTCTGGTGGCTTAGATTCCAGAGAGAGGACTATGTGTCTATAGTCAATAGTATCGTCCTTAGTCGATAGTAGACAGCATACATTATACCTCACTGTTTTAAGCCATGGAAATTCACAGGTTATTTGATACAGTAGTTAATATTAAAACTATTCTAATTGACCTATGTCTTGTCTTTAAAATGAGTAAAGAGCCTTCTTTACGTGGGACTTATCAAGCATTCAGTGTGCTACATACCCCGTAACTCTCCAATGGGTGAACTGTTTCCCCAATATGTGGAACAAAAATGAAACCATGAATGGGCAGTAGAGGCTACTGCTCACTTTCAAGCAAAGCTGTCCTTAAAGGTTAGCATGTGAGGTTAGCCAGGGCTCAGTTAGTGCATCATTAGTAATGTATCACACACAGCAAGTCATCAGTAGGCTTTGACGATAGTAGCACTTTCTGTACATCTGAACCACCAACTAGAAAGCTTGCATGGACTGACCTAGGCCCACTGTTGTGTTGTAAGTGAAGAATGTCCCCAATAGGTGTATTTTAACAGTATTGTTTGGGGAGGTTCTGGAACCTTTAGGAGGTGCAGCACTGATGGAGCAAGGAGTTGGACTTCAGATTTTATAGCCTTGTTCTACTTCTTCCTTGTGGAAGTGTGAAGTTGAGATGTAATCAGCCACCTTCTGGCTCCAACTACCTGGTCCCATGTCTTCCACTCCATGTGGACCAGCCCTCTGGAACTGAAAGCCCAAATAACACTTTTGCTAGGTTTGGTTTTGTATTGTATTGCAATACAAAAGTAACTAATACAATGGTTTTTCTTCAGTTCACCCTTCTCCTATGACTACTTTTAAGAGGAGTGGATGCTATCACTTTATAATAGTAAGTTAATGCATAGATTGTAATGTAGTAATGATTAAGTTCCATCACCAGTAATGCATTGTCTCAGTAAGGAAAGAAATAAAACCACTTCCTCTTGGAGTCATTTAACCAAGAATGAGTCCAGATCTGAATGTTCTATTTCACGGTCCCTGTGTCTTCCATCTTCTGTTGCCTGAGTCTGAATCTGTGCTTGTCTGAAGGCTGTCTTGTGAATCTGTTAGTCCCTATTTCTCTGTATGTCTACCTCTAACAGAGTCTGTCTGTTGTATGAGCAGTGTGTCTGAAAGTGTGAATGGTGTCTGTTTACCTGTGAGAAGTATGAACAATATAGATAACATTACATGGGGGAGAAATGGAATTTTTACAGCAATTTTAACAGGGTTTTTATAAGGAATTAAGTCACTGGTTTCAACTTGCTCAAATAACGAACATCATAGTTTATCAACCAATAACTGTAAGTGGTTGCTTCTAACCTTTATGGTACTTTTGGAAATAGCTTTCAACTTCTGTATTTTCTGCTTTCAGGAAATGGTACAAATGTGTTATTCTAGGTCAGGGGCATAGAATAGTACATTACTTAAGATTAAACAGATGCAGGGACCCACAGCCAAATGTTAGTCAGACCTCAGGGAATCCTCTGGAAAAGAGAGAGGAAGGATTATGGGAGCCAAAGGAGCCAAGGACACCACAAAAAATCCCCACAGAACCAACTAACTTGGGCTCATAGTGGCTCACAAAGAGTGAACCACCAACTAGAAAGCTTGCATGGACTGACCTAGGCCCTCTGCACAGATATTGCAGTTGTATATAGTTTGGTCTTCTTGTGAGGCTCTTCCTAACAGTGGAATCAGGGGCTTTATGTGTTTCAAAATTGAGGTGATTTTTCTGTGTTGGTTCCATCTGTACCTTAAACAGCTTCTTCATTCATTTTTTTTTCCTGAAGGACTGCCATTTTGAAATTTATCATCCATCACTATGGTGATTCCATCGGCTGTTTCAAAATAACAGAACCAGTTATGCAGTTACTTAGGCTTTGAGGTTTGTGCCATTTGATTATCTGTGATCAGTTTCTTTGTATGTATGATAGAAAACAGTTTGTCTTTGGAGTTCTGACTTGTTGAAGAGCAACGTTAGATTTTGAACATCTCAGTCTTACATCCTGCATTGATTAGCACAAGCTCTTCACTGGTCTCTTTTTTTAGTTCTACACCTCAAGTGTATAAATGGGGTCACCAAGATCTCTTTCCTTTCCTGCCATGCAGATCTTATTACACTCTTCTTTGACTTCTCTTCTCCTTCTAACTTCACTGTGACTCTGCACCTGCTTGCCACTTTTCTGTGCCCCCTCTGAAGCCCCCATCCTCCACCTCATCTCACTCCTTCCTCTGGAATCTTTAACCATCAGCCTTAGGCTCTCAGAACTCCAGGACAGTACCCTTTGTCACCCTGCCCTCCAGACTCTCCCACACATCCATATTCCAGCTGCAAAAACACCCACCGTATGTCCTCCTTGGCTTCCTAACTCTAATAGCTATGTACTGCATGGTGCTTTCCCCAGAGTATACAAAGGATGTGTCCTGTACCATGTTCTTTCTTATCGATCTCTAGGGCTTTATATTGTTTGTTCTGGAAGAACATGATTTCATTATGTCAGATGATTTCTCTTCCTTGTAAAGCACGTATTGGTGTTACCTTGGGTACTGAATAATAATACAAATACTGCGATACCTCGCTAATGAGCGTGCTTAAACCTAGCCTGCTTGTCTGGAAGATTTTTGAGTTTTGTCTCAGTAATTCTTGAAAGAAAGCTGTATTTATTTTTAAAGGGTGAGGGGGGATTAATGTACATAAGTGATGCTGTAGTATTTCTGTTGTCCTCAGTGTACAATTTTCATGGAGAAAACATGTATGTGAGTGGTTAAGAAATTCAGTGAACATATGTTAGATCAGCACAAACATATTTTAGCCACATTCTTCAAGAAAGAATCCTACTGTCATTGTAGAAAGCAACATCCAGCAGTGGCACCCAGGAACCTCACCAGTGCCAGCATTACTGTCAGATTTCTGTGTGACAGCTTTGTTCTGGGTGAACATGTAAACTATTGATTAACAGTGCAGATAAGCATAGATGTCGAAACGCATGGGCAACTGTGAAGAACAATAGGCTAGTTTAAGTTTACAAAATCAATAATTGCCGAGTCCTAAGCTTATCTATCATTTATTATACAAAGTGTAAATTTAATTAGCAAAGAAATGTATATGACTTTTTGGCATTTCTTTTAAATAGTGAGAAATAATAAAGAAAAACTGATGTCCAACATCCAACTTCGCTTTTCAGTAAGAGTCAGAAACTATTAAAGACAAACTGTTTGCTATTATACAAACAACTTGATCACAGACAATAAAGTTACACTAATTTTATTTACTTCTGTAATTGCTTTACCTCTCATTTGTTTCCATGTCAGCTAGTTCCTATTCTGTCAGAAATCCTCCCTGTGTTTCAGGAATTCTGTTTTCCATCTTCCTCTCTGCCGTCCTTTCCCCCGTGGTTTAAATCTTTCAGATGCCTACGTTATCTCCAGCTCACACTTCCTAGGTCTTCAGCTCCGCATTTCTGAGGAAGTTCTTCATTGATTACCACTCTCAATTTCAATACGTGTGACACCAGAGGGGCTTTCTCCATGCCTTGAAAGTAGGCTGGAATGTGGGCTTCCATCTGCTACCTCTACTGTAGCTCTCGCTGTAAGACAGGTAAAGGATGAGATGAAGGATTCCCAAATAGCCACTTGGACAAGAGTGGATACCCATTCAAGACCACATACCTACTTCTAAACTATAGAATAGAGGGAAAAGAAGCATTTATTTGAGTCATTAAGTGATTTAACCTCGTTTTAATAATTATCCATTATCCTGAAAGTAGTAAAATCGGTTTCACAATAGAAAATCATGAAAGATGCTAGGAATTAAACACGTGAAAAGTGAAATATGGAAGGAGAAATAAAATGATAATCCCCTTTTATATCCATAGATATGTGCTTTTGTCGACCTTGGTCAGAGAAGTTTTTATTTATTGCAGAGACTACTAGCTGTTCCAGGGGCTGAAAATAGGCAACCGTGAGTGTGCAGCCACAAATGGAGCATCTGTATCAACCCCCACCCACCTAAGGTTCAGGAAACATCACAGAAGAGAGTAAATAAAGACTATGGTAACTCCAAAATGGAGGGGTGCTGTGCAGCACTCTCTGCTGTGTGGCTGTTACATGAATCGACAGCAGCTGTGCAACCAATTCCTTACTGCATGTTAAGACATTGCAAAGAGCATTGCAAACTGCAAAACGTCTGAAGAGTGGGTATGAGGTTGCTCGTGAATATAAACATTTTGACTAAAAGTATTTCAGCACCCTTTCCTAATGCCATGTGAGCTTCCCTTGGGAATAACAGTAAACCAAAGGCCTAGAAGTTTCTTCACTTGCCTCATGATGCCATTGAACCTTACATTGTCTGTATAAGGTCACCTTTAGTCTCCTTTTCAAGATGAAGAAATGAATTTGGAGGAAGTTGAATTCACCTTCATGTCATGATAGAATTCTGTGGCTTTCTGACTTCACATGTAGCTTCCTTTCCATGCACTATCGTCTTAGGAGTATAATATTCTAATGCTTATAGGACGATAAAATAAGCGGCAATTATGAACATAAGTAGGGCTGGTTGTTGTTGTTGTTTTCAAGACAGGGTTTCTCTGTAGCGTTGGAGCCTGTCCTGGAGCTAGCTCTTGTAGACCAGGCTGGGCTCGAACTCACAGAGATCCTCTGCCTACCAAGTGCTGGGATTAAAGGCTTGTGCCACCACTGCCCAGCTTGGTTTCTAAGTTTTTAATAGGAAAACACATTCAATCGAATAATATTATGCATCCAATTATATCTATAGGTCAGATGTTGGGTAAGATCTAACAGAAGCTGTGTTGAAGCTTTTCGAGAAACGGAATGAAAGTTTCATGTTATGTCAGAAGTCTAAAACTCAAGAACCTATATTGCTATAAGCACATATCAGGTCCTTATGTTTGGCTACCTGAAAACCAAAAGGAGAATATCAGGTAGTTGTCAGAAACAAAGGATTACAAGTAAATAGGAATATGTAGACCTTGTTTTTAAACCTAGACTGAAACGAAAAGCCCTGTGTAAAAAGGCAAGAGGTTATGCAAATGGAGAAATAGCCTTCTCAAGTAAGGAAATGGAACCTGGGGGCAGGAGGAAAGAGCTTGGTACAGACACTTAAGGAGTAATTTATATCACTAATAGAGAAAGACACATTAGTTGACATTGACAAAACCCAGCTATTAAGCTGACTACACACACACACACACACACACACAAGGTAAAAGAAACACAAGTTACAAATTTGTTTATAATGCAAAGCCTTCTAGCAAAATGGAAGAATTAGATGAGAGGAGGTGGTAAAAGTGGTTTTTTTTTTTGTTTTTTGTTTTTTGTTTTTTTTGGTAGCAATTATAAGCAAGAAGCCACAGCTTGAAGTGGTGCTAATTCCCCTGAGAAAACAACTGGCTGGTCTGTAGTACTGGTCAGAACATCAAGAGTCTCCCACTGGGTAATTAAGGAGGTTTCATATACATGTCAGTGTTTTCCCTAAGAACAATTGTCTTCATGTTATTAAGCTGATTAGTAATTGATTTGACTAAAATAATGTCACAAATGTCTTTATTCTGGTCCACAGAACCTCCCACAGAGATTTTCTTTTCAAGGGGGAAGATATTGGAAACCACCATTAAAAACAATGATTGACAAGGCCTTCTGTTTTTGCTTTCCCTTGGTAATGGAGGTAATTGCATCTATGTGATGTGGACCTCATCCCTCTCTGCTCCAGGAATCTTTGTGACTCCTGAACCGATGAATACAGATCTGAAAAGTGTATGAGAGTTCTGCTGTCAAAGAACATTGGCTTATGATTCAAAACAAAGTAGTTTTTGATGGTAAGACGGGGTCAGTATTTCCTATAGCCCCATTATAAAATTGTTCCAGAATGAGATGAGACTAATTCCTGCAAAAACTGCTACAGGAGGTAAGGTGGGTGAGCTCCTAGGGACAAGGGTTTCACCTGGGTCATGAAAACAAGGCCAAACCTGATTGGCACATGAGTAGAAGGCCATACTACAGAAGGACCAACCAGACATCTGTCAGACATGATCCGCCCTAGTGACACACCTCCCCAACAAGACCACACCTCCTAATCCTTCCCAAACAGTACCACTATCAGGGGACCAAGTATTCAAATATATGAGCCAATGGGCACCATTCTCATTCAAACCACCACAGGAACGAATGGCAAAGCAATTGGAAGCTTTTACCAATGCTAATCCTTAAACTGGGCTAACTCTGAACTTTCAGTTATTTTAGCCAATGCTATCATACTTTCTTAGTGGTTTAAATATATTAAGTTCTCTGATTGTTGGGTCCCTTGAGGACGACCTTTGCACCACCACTTGATCTGTTTGGCACTCTTGAGGATGGTTGAAAACAGGAACAAAAACAGGAACAATCTGATGTTTTCAGCAATGTTTTCTAAGGCTGTTTACCCCTAAGCCATGTAAGTTGCAGTGAGGGCTTCCTACTTTTCCTGGCTTGGCCTCCCCTGCTGAGGGCTATATATACTGTGGAGAAAGAGGAATAAAAAGGGGCTTGTCTGCAGAAACCTGAAGTGTGTTGTGAGTTAATCCTGACGTCCCTCGCTCAGAAGAACTGCAGTTGTGGTGGCACGGCAAAGTGGAGGTTCCCACCAAGATCTGAGAAAGAAGGGGTAGCAGACAGGGTCGTCCTAGGCCGGTAAGGACGGATTGGGGGAAAATATGGGATCCACGAGCAGTAAGAGAGAACTGAAATATGAGATGTCTAAGTTGTTCAAGCAGCAAGGAATCACGGTGAAACAGAGAACTATAGAGGAATTTCTTAAGAATATAGCCACAGCAAGCCCATGTTTTTTGACAGGTGGAAGTTTGAACATCTCTGATTGGAAACAGGTGAAAAGAGATTTGCAGAAATGGCTACAGAAGGATGGTCTGCGATGCCCTGCTTAGTGATAAAGTGAAATTGAGACCAGAGGTCACCGCTGCTAGGGAAATACTTGAAGAAATACGGGAGGAGGAGACTCGCCAGTCTATAGGATCAGTAGAGCAGTCGGCAGAGCAGTTGCATAGGGATGGAAAGGAAATATCAGGGGTACCAGGGGGATCTTTGGAATCTGATGCAGGATCAAGGCTAGCACCAAAGTCTGCCTGCTCCCAGGCGCGATATCAGATAGCGATAACTTCTGAGTCAGGGGAAGACAGCCTAGGCTCTAATGCAGAGGATAGTTTATCTGCTGAGGAAGAACAGCTAACGCAGGAAATTAACAGAAAACGCAGAAAAGGAAGTCAGCCTTTTCTGAAGTACTGTAAGGTGAAGGATTCCTTATGTGTGCCGTCAGCCCCATCTGCTCATAGTAAGGATTGGAGACTGACAGATGACTGGCAGGCCAAAGACGGCTCAGGAAGACGACGAGGAGGTGTGTGCTTTCAGCCTTGGCACACAGTTGCTCCTGTCATAGAGGTACCCGATCCAAACAATCCAGGACAGGTTCTGAGACAACATGTAGCCTTAAGCTTTAAGGAGATGAAGCAATTAAAAGAGGCTGTAGCAGCATATGGCACTCAGGCCCCCTTTACTCTTGCGATAGTAGAATCTTTTGCGGCATTGAATCTTACACCTAGCGATTGGCAGCACCTATGCCGTGCAGTACTATCGGGAGGAGATTACTTATTGTGGAGGGGAGAATATCAAGAAAATTGTTTACAAATGACTAGGTTAAATGCTCAAGCGGGACAGGCACAATCTAGACATGCTAACTGGAGCAGGAGCTTATGCTGACTTGGCCAATCAAATTGTGCTTGATCCTGCCGTATATCTCCAAATGGC
>JAQHUG010000092.1:3066400-3078352 GCA_028555095.1 Dicrostonyx torquatus
TTATCTTCAGCCATATGTCCTCCCAGGACTCCCTGTTAATCTCTGGGGAAGAGATGTCCTGAGTGAGATGGGAGCTGTCTTGACCACTCAGCCCACACCACCACCAGCAGCAGCCCAAATTATGCAGCAACTGGGATGGAGACCAGGGCAGAGGCTGGGAAAAAAATCTGCAGGGCCGGTCGCAGCCAGTAACACCAGATAAACAAATTACCAGATTGCTGGGAGATCGCAGTGGTCTAGGCCATTTTTAGTTAGGGTCACTGTTCCCAAGCCTGCCCCAATTCCTATAACTTGGATATCTTACGATCCAGTTTGGGCAGAGCAGTGGCTCTTGACTCAAGAGAAATCGCAGGCTACTCATGCCTTGGTCCAAGATCAGCTGCAGGCTGGGCATATTGTCCCTTCCACTTCCCCTTGGAATACACCCATCTTTTTCATAAGAAAGAAATCAGGAAAATGGAGATTATTACAGGACCTCCGGGCTATCAATGAGGTGATGCAGCCTATGGGTCCTCTTCAGCAGGGATTGCCTTTCCCTTCAGCCATATCCTGGGGCTGGCATATAATTATAGTGGATTTAAAGGATTGCTTTTTTACTATTCCTCTAGCTAAACAGGATTGCCCTCGTTTTGCTTTTAGCCTCCCTTCAGTTAATTTTAAGGAACCAGCTTTGCAATTCCATTGGCTTATACTCACTCAGGACATGGCAAATAGTCCTTCCATATGTCAAGCTTATGTTGCTGCTGCCTTGGAGCCTGTCCGCTATCAGTTCCCACAGTTATATATTGTCCATTGTATGAATTATTTTTTAATAGCAGGGCCTGCTCAAGGCTTATACTCAAATGCAGTCGGATTTAGAGATGGCAGAGTTGATCATAGCGCCTGAGAAGGTTGAAATGCAAGCCCCATACTCCTACCTTGGGTACCAATTGGCCATGGATGGAATAAAACCAAACCAATTAACTATTGACACCTCTCAACTTAAAACCTTACATGATTGGCAGCAGTTACTGGAAGACGTACAGTGGATACGCCCCTCCCTAGCTCAAAACAGGTGACTTAAGACCATTGTATGACATGCTTTTGGGGGATCCCAACCCAACCTCTCCATGAATATTGATGCCTGCAGCCAGGCAGGCCTTAAGGCTTCTTCTGGACAACATTGAAAATGTCCATCTCCAGCAGATTGATTATGATCAATCATTGAATTTTGTGGTTCTTGCTTCCAATTTTGCCCCAATGGGAGTCTTTTGGCAGGATGGACCTATTTTGTGGGTACACATGCCTGCCTCTCCAGTGAGGGTAGTCACCCCATACTATGAAGCTATATTACAATTACTTTGGAAAGCTAAGAAGGTTGCCGCTCAGACATTTGGGAAATATCCTGACAAGATTATAACACCTTATACTAAAGACCAGCTAGCACATTTACAGCAGTACCATGATGAGTGGACCCTTTTTCTCACCTCCTTTTCCGGAAGTTTTGGTTCTCATTATCCTCAGCATCCATTAATGGTCCTATTCAAAAATCATCCTGTTATATTCCCCCAAGTGATTAAAGACTCTCCCATATCCTCAGCGCATGCTGTCTTTACAGATGCTCCCCCTAAAGGTAGTACAGTAGTGGTTTCTGGAAGAAAAGTATGGAAGCATCCTGTGGGGGATGTATCAGCCCAAGCTGCGGAGGTAACAGCCTACTTCCTTGCACTCCAGCTTTTCCCTAGGGAACCTGTAAATTTGTATACTGATAGTGTGTATACGGCCCACATCTTTAAGCCATTGAAGACATCTGCATATATAGCACCTACTTCTAAGGTCCATCATTTGCTCAGCTGAGTTCAGCATTTGATTTGGCAGCAGATTGAGCCTTTGTTTGTCGGACATATCCGCAGTCATACCCGGCTGCCTGGGCCATTGTCAGCAGGTAATGATTTAGCTGATAAACATATACATGTTTGTTTTACTTCTGACTGTGCCCAAGAAATACATGATAAATTTCACCCTAATACACACTCTCTTCAGCATCATACTCAATGCACACGAGAAGTAGCACAAGCCATTACATCTTCTTGTCCTCAATGTGCTCCTTTCTTAAGCAGCCCCAATTTAGGAGTTAACCCACGAGGGTTATGACCAAATCAATTATGACAGATGGATGTTACACACCTGCCTGCTGCAGGGAAACTTAAGTTTGTCCATGTATCAGTAGACACATTTTCAGGAGTAATTTTTGCATGTTGCAATCTGGAGAACGGGCAAAAGATGCCATTGCACACTGCCTATCTGCTTTTGTCTATATGGGCAAACCTGAGGTTATTAAGACAGATAATGGCCCAGCATATATCAGCAAAAATTTTTATCTTTTTGTTCATTCTTTGAAATTTCCCATAAAACAGGCATCCCATATAACCCAATGGGTCAAGCAATTGTGGAAAGAGCCAATCAGACCCTCAAGCAATATTTTCAAAAAATAAAAAGGGGGAGCTCATATTCTCCCCAGCAACTCAATTATCCACCATTCTCTTTATTTTGAATTTTTTGACTGTGGATGCTGAAGAGCGCTTGCCTATGGAGCGTCATACACAAGTTAGGGCTCAGAGCCTAGGATGGGTTCATTGGAAAGATCTGAAAACGGGAAGATGGATGCAACCAACCCCCTTGTTGGCAAAGGTGAGGGGGACTGTATGTGTTTTTCCTCCAGGAGTTGATAAACCAATTTGGGTGCCAGAGCAGTGCGTAAAGCCAGTGACCCAGGATGAAGATTGTGATGCTCCTTCTGCTTCTGGTAACAACAACAGAATCACAGATGATGGGGAGTCTGGTGAGAAACCCCCCACTTTTAGTGCTAGTTAGTATGTTTATTATTGCATAATGCTTCTATCACAGACTTTACTAATAATCATACTCATAGTAGGGTGATAGGATTTAGAAATATACTGTATATGGAGACTTTAATCTCCACCCCACAGTTATGTGGGGAGAATGTATCACTCAAGAGCTTTATTTGTTATTCGATCCTTTGCTTGCCTTTTGCCCCATTTTCCTTTGTATTGTGGAATGGCACTTTGGGAGGAAGATATTCTTAATTTCTTTCAGGATTTGCAAGCTGAGTAATTGCTGGGATGATTCTGATGGAGTTTTCATCATTTGAGTGCCTGCTGTGATTCCTACACCAGTGCTGGTGTCTCAAGAACGTCAGGAGCTCATCCTGTATCAACAGTGGAGAGACTTTGGGATAACAGTTGCAATTGTTGCTGCTATTGCTGTTGCTGTTACTGCGACTACAGTTGCTGGAGTTGCCATTTTACAGATGGCTGTGACTGCAGAGACTGTGGATCAGCTGTCTGCAAGGGTTAATGAGTCCGTGTAGACATGGAGTGCTCTGGACTCTCATATTGGACTTGGACTTTTGAATTTGGATTGACAGACTGTGCTTTTGCAGGAGCGGGTGGATTCCCTTTGGCTCCTGCAACAAATGTCTTGTACGTTACACCTGCTAATGTTGTATGGTTGAATGTATGTTTGGATTGCCCTTAGAATTCCTCCTTTTTGAATTTACCCTGCAGACAGGTAAAATTTTGTTGGCATTAATAGCACACGGGTCCCTGCTGTGTCTAGATCCAGTCAGTGGAATGCCATGGCCCAGCTTGGGGGCTGGGTCTAGCAATTGTCTGGAATGCTCTCACTTGCGCTGATATTGCTATTGGGATTATCTGTTTTTAGATTCTCTGCTGCTTTATGTGGCAATCCGATATACAGTACACTGTCACTTGACAAGTGTTGCTCAGGCTATCCTAATCAGGAAGAGCCCAAGTCTGGCTGCAGATGCTGCAGAAGTCATGAGGGATCCCTACAATGGGCAACTGTCCTGGAGTAGAGAGCTCACCTAAAACAGGGATTAAGGCCTCCTGAAGACGGGTAAGAGTCTCTATCTGGGGGAGTCCTAAGACACGGGCTCTCATGCTTTTAAAATAAAAAGGGGGGAATTGTTGGATCCCTTGAGGAAAGGGCTTCTCACCCCCACTTGATCTGTTTTGCACTCTTGAGGTTGGTTGAAAACAGGAACAAAAACAGGAACAATCTGATGTTTTCAGCAATGTTTTCTAAGGCTGTTTACCCCTAAGCCATGTAAGTTGCAGTGAGGGCTTCCTGCTTTTCCTGGCTTGGCCTCCCCTGCTGAGGGCTATATATACTGTGGAGAAAGAGGAATAAAAAGGGGCTTTTCTGCAGAAAACCTAAAGTGTGTTGTGAGTTAATCCTGACGTCCCTCGCTCAGAAGAACTACAGTTGTCATTCTAGTGTGGCAGTTGCTAATATTTTCCTCCCCAAAACCTCTTGAGCCAGTCCGCCCTGAACCATGGTGCTCTCAACACTGTGTTCCAGGCTCCTAATCCTACAACAGCCCATAGAGCTCTACTAACAGTGTTTATTGTTTTTCTAGTCCAAAGTGCAAATGTCTTCCACATTTCTAAAAAAAAAACCATATTGTTGAGCTCTTAACAGCACTACTCCAGTTAATACTTCCTAGTATTAACTTCTATATTAATTACTTGTCTGTGATAAAAGCACATGAACTAGACAATTTATAGAAGAAAGAGTATTTTTGGCTTATGGTTCCAGAGTGTTGGGTTCATAACAACAGGAGTAGCAGGCAGCAGACTTGGCAGCTGAGGATTTACATCTCAAGCCATGAGCACAAAGTAGAGGGTGCACTAGAAATGGCACATGGCTTTTAAAACCTCAAAGTGTGTCCCCTAGTAACATTGTTCTAGCAAGGCCAAACCTCCTAAGCCTACCCAAATTGGAGACCAAATACTTAGATGTCTGAGAATTTGGGGTACATCTCATTCAAACCACAGCAATAAAGTTGTCAGATGACTGGACTATGGCATAGTCACCAAAATGTCCAAGAATTCTGTCCACCTTATCAAAGTGACAGTTATAAAATCATCATAGATTCAGAGCCTAATTCACTTTATCTCTGTGGTTTTTTAGTAAGAACTGCTTATTATAAACAAAGTAACACTTCCAGAAATAAGGTTTTAAGGTTAAAGTGCCAGCTAAGTGCTGAATGAAGTTCTGGCTTTCCTTCTGGAAATGATGTGTGGAACTGTGAGTAGCTTAAGAATGGTAAGATGGAGAACACACAGCTAGAGGTGAGCCTTTCAGACTCTTCAATTCTCATCCCAAAACATTCCCTTTGGTTATATCTAGTAGCTTACTGAGAGATTAGTTTTGTTTTAAGGAAAATGATAAAATGTATAATTATGTTAATTTCTTCCTGAAAACTTTACAGTTTTTGAATCAAGTTTCATCATTATGTTTGATTACTGATGTTTTTGTTCAGTCCTACCTATTGGGCACCATGTGTTTAGCACGCTGTCCTTCACTAAGCAATAAAGGAAACTAGTAGATAAAGAAACTGCCCAACTTTGAGGTCCTTCTAGCCTCTGACAACAAGGATACACACTTAAAAAGTGGCAAAGAGCAATAATGCAACTAATAACCTGCTTTGGATTAAATCTTCAATGTTTCCCCACCAGGCTCACATTGTGAATGATTCTTTTCCATATGATTATACTATTCTAGTCAGCAGTGGCCACTGTAGGAGGTCATATTTTGTTGGAAGAAGTAGTTCAGTAGGGATGGACTCTTGTAGATCCAAAAGTGAAACATGTATCCTACAAACAGATAATTTAAGCTAAAGTGTTAATGTTCAAGATAGTCTGTGCTCCTTGACCATATTTGTAAAAAGAATGTCTTAGACATCATGTTCTAATTTTCAGTAATGATGGATGGTGAAGGATGTATTTGAAGAAAACAGCCTTTAAATAAAGATAAAAAGATATGCACCTCTCTCTAAGTCTACAGAGTACTAGACAAAGACCTGCATGTTTATATTGAGCAAGAAGAAGTAGCAGAGACTTGGATTTGACTTATAGTAACAGAACTATGGGCTACACTCGATTTTCCTAATTTAAAACTATTCTCCATCTTTGAATGAATTCAGAGAGCACATATATTGCTTTAGGGTTAGTGTTCTTTATTAAATAGGTTGGTTCTACAACTATTAGTTCTGCTTCAAAAGGTGCCTGACATATTCAGGAATTTTTCAGAATATATAGTTTGTGTGTGTGTGTGGTGTGTGTGTGTGTGTGTGTGTGTGTGTGTGTGTCTGATTTGAAATTCTCTTTGACAGATTGCAATGTTGTCAAAATATGCCCATGAACACAAGCGATAGTAAGGAAAGACTTTACAGTGCTAGGATTATTATATGTCTAAATTCTGGATTATTTTTCATTTTAAAGATTTGAACAGCTTTCCCTCCAAGAGTGTGGACATAAAGCAATAGTGATATGGAAAGGTGTTATTATATCTCATTGTAACATTTGATAAATGATAACTGACATTTGGAGCAATTGATAATATTGGTAAATGGTTTGTGAGAATTTCATTCAGGAAAAGTAGTTAGCGCTGTCACTCAAAACCACAAAATCAAACCTTAGATAAGTTCACACTGAGAAAGAACTTTCAATCCTAACCCTAAGGTTTTCATAAGGAAAATGAAATCTCACAGAAAGAATGTGTAAAACCCAGGCTAGCCTTTGGTACTGAATCTGTCTTCCTCCTGACTGAGCTCAGTCTTTTATCATTCCTCACATTGGGCACATAGATAAGGGAGAATTTGCGAGGGGATAGTTACTCAGTTTGGTCATGTATTTTCTTTGGTTTCTTCTAGGTGGTTTTTAAGTTCTTAATAATTCTGAGTATGCCCAGCTAATGTGCCAGGCACAGTTCTGTGTCCACGTTTTTAGTAAATTTCAAGGGGTCATTGGCAAAGACAGTCTAGTGGTAATTAATGTCTAACTTCCTATTTCTGGCGCGAAATTTTTCTTTCTTTTCATTTTCTTTTTGGTTTTTCAAGACTTGGTTTCTCTGTGTAACAATCCTGGCTACCCTGGAACTTGCTTTGTAGATCAGGCTGGCCTCAAATACATTGAAATCTGCCTGACTCTGCTTCCCAAGTGCTGGAATTAAAGGTGTGTGCCACCACCAACCTGCTCCCAATATTTCAAGATGCCTATCTCATGGAAACAAAGTCTTGAGACATCACCTTAAGATAGACTGTCTCCAGGAAGACCTATCACACTTCTGAGTAAATAGAATTGATTGCCTGGGACATTGGAACCTAATTCTATTTAGACACCTTACTTCTTTTCTCTCAACAGATTTTGATGTAGAGACCAAAGACAGTTTGAAGTCTGTCTGAAAGACTATGAAATATAAACCAATGATTATATCTATTCCTGCAGCCAGGCTTAGCCTGAGCACAGAAACACTCTCATCTTCTGCTTGGCATGGGAAGATCCACAGAGAAGAGTTTGGATTTGAGCTAAGATTTAAAAAAGTTAAGGAAAATCTGTTGGGCTATTCATGATTCATGTAGACTTGGAGAGTATACAGAGATAGAGGACCCAAGATGAACACCCTGGCTCTATACCTCCCCCTCTCCTTACTCTCCCTACATCCCAGTGCAATGCTATTCACTCCTAATTCTCCTGGAACAAATCATTGTCTTTGAGAGCCTTCTGTCTTTGCTTTAGGAAAATCTGAGTTCCCTTGCTTCTATCTGTTCAGTTCACACTCTATGTGGGTTTTTCTGTTGCTATGAAAAATACCTTAGTAAACAATTTAGGGGAGGAAAGACTGATCTCAGCTCAGGTTCCTAGCTTTGAGACCATGATCTCTAGGTTCCATTCCTACTAGTTCTGTGTGTGGTAAGATATAATATCATGGCAATGAGCAGATGGTAGAGCAAAGTTCTTGCTTCATGGTAGAAAGGAGGCAGAAGTAAAGAAAGAATGGTCTGAAGACAGGATACATGCTTCAACATCATCCCTCCTTTTCCGCACTTCAGCCTGCTCATACCTCTCACTCCTAATAGCCTTTTCAGCTGTGATTCCATTAGTGGATTAATCTATTTGTGAAGCTAGAGTGCTCATTTTCTAATAAACTTTCAAAATTCTATCAGCTGGCCACCAATTCCTTAACGGCTGAGTTTGGAAAGGGAAAATCATCATAGCCATACTATATAACTTGGCACTTCTATCAAAGTACCACAAATCAATAAATCTAATACAGTGCATAAACAGACTTAAGGAAACCACATAATCATGTCCACAGATATAGAAAAGGCATTTGAAAAACTGTAGCAATTCTTCATAATGAAAGCCCTGAAGAAGCTAAGAAAAGTATAATGCAGTACAATAAAGGATATATATGGCAAACCACTAAGAACCAAATACTTAAAGAGGTAAGACTGGAAACATTTTCTCAAAAATTGGTTACAAGGCTAGGATGCCTTCTGAGGGATAATGCTTTTGTATACTGTAAAGATTTGTCACTAGTATTGGTTCAGTAAAACACTGCTTGACCAGTAGTCAGCCAGGAAGTATAGGTGGGTGACCAGACTAGGAGAATTCTGGGAAGAGGAAAGGCCAGACACAGAGGAAGCAAGATGAGAATACCTTACTTAGAAAAGGTACTAAGCCACGTGGCTAAACATAGATAAGAATTATGGCTTAATTTAAGTTGTAAGAGCTAGTTAGCAATAAGCCTCAGCAGTAGACCAAACAGTTTATAATTAATATAAGCCTATGTATGTTTCTTTGCGACTGAGCAACTATGGGACTGGGCAGGCCAGAAGCTTCTGTCTACAGATACCCATTCTCTTTGTCCTTATTCAATATAGTGCTCAAAGTGTTAACTAGAAAATACAAGAAAAGGAGATAAAATGGAAAGTTTGATCAGTAACAGTAGACCCAAGAGGGACCCAAGAGAATATTAGCAGCTTCCTCACTATGGCCAGACTGGTTACCATTACACCTTTGGAGGAGCTGCAGCCACCATCCCTACAGTCATGAACAGGAAGCCAAAACACAGAAGGCCCCAGTCGCATCTTGGCAACCCATGAGCAGTGAATCACTGACCCACTAGTCTCTTCTCCCAGTTCCCAGTGCTGCAAGCACCAAATCTAGCACCATAAGAAACAAGAGAGGGAGTTCAGGCAGTTTTATATTCATGGTGCATGCTGGCAGGGACAAAAATGTCCTGGCAATGACGGCTTTGAAAGTAGTAAAGTGGCTAAATAAAAGAAATAGATATGTTTCAACATCTCAACAGGAATGACACCAAGTAAGAGAATAACCCCAGGAGGTCTCTTCACAGTACAGAAGATGGAAAGACTTGGAGTTTGATGATGTTGAAGGAAGAAAGGCATGAAGAAGTAGCAGATATTACAGATCCTGATGGAGTTTTAGTTCAAGACAGTAAATATGCAGCCGATGGTAACAGTGCCAAACACAGCATTTCCTGGGGGCTGTTCTTGTACTTACCAGCAGAAATACCAAAATAGTGAGGATGTGGAAAAGGGATCACAGACTGCTCCCGAGGAGAGGGCCCAGAAAAATCTGCCCTAGCAAGGTGAGTGTCACCACCACACTACCTGCGGAGATCTTCTCAGCATCCACCACAGCTTCCAATGCTCCTTGCAGGCAGATGGGCAAGCAGGGTATAGGAGAGGAAGATGGACTAATGGGGAAGAACATGTGAGTGACTACAGACCACAATTTTCAGAGGCTGTTGCTGAAGGCAGCCTAGAGAGGATGGCAAACAGGAGGACAAAGGAAACAAAGAGATGAGACTCAAGGTCAGCAGCCATCTCAACATCAGCATAAGCACAGCTTTAATTACCCACATAGATGCTCATAGATCCCTAAACCACAAGATGCGAACATACCAAGGAAGTGAATCCACCACTTAGGAATTCTTTGCTCCCAAGACAGAGTAGGGCAGAGCTGAGTACTGGCAGGCTTAATGTCCCTTCCTTCATTCTGTTCATTTATCCAAGAATAAATAAACATGTTTTATATATATATACTGGAGCTGAAGACATTAAGTACTTGCTTTTAGCCTATTGACCAGATACACAGGACTATCTGTGTTGTTCATGCAGCATGGGGATTTATTATTTTTACTTAAAAATTTCTCTTCTTTGAAATGATATACATTTTTAGAACAATGTCTGGTGTTTCTCGATATTTATCTCTGAAAGTTTTTGAATTGTGTTATATTGGCTTAAACAGAAATATTTAAGAGCTTTATTTTTAATCTGTAATAATATTTCACAACTTGATTTTTCCAAAAGGAGTCAACAGGCATTGAGCACCTGTTGATAAAGATCTTAAGGAGCTGTAACTTCCCTTTCCTAGACACTTTACTCAGCTGGTCCATGTTTCCTTTTCAGTCCAATACCCTTTTCCTCAACCACCTTGCTGCTCTCCTAACCCTAATCTCATCCATTGAAATCCCATTATATGAATAATATACTTGGTTGTTTATTCTTCAGAAAGTTATTGAAACCTAAGGGAAACGCTGTTGTCAAATGGCTAGTACAACATTTGATAGTAGAAGAAATGGAGCAATCAAAAAAGACAAAGATAAAATAATAAGAAAATGAGAGTAAGTAAGTCCCACAATATATATGGCACTTTGAAAATAACAGGTCTACGTATGATAGCATTCAAAGAAGAATCCCCTAAAGGCTGAGAAGAGAAATATAAAGAATCATAATAGAGAATTTCCCAGAACCAGGAAAAGAGATGCTCATCCTGATACAGGAGGCATTCAGGTCACCAAACAGAGAAGACAGAGACAACATTCCTTCATCATATTATAATTAAAGCACTAGATATATGAAACAAGGAAACATACTTACAGAAGCAAGAGAAAAAAAAACACAGTCACATATAAATTCAGGTCCCTCAGAATAACAGCAGTTTAATTGATAGAAAACTCAAAAGTAGAATGATCTTTTCCAAGTTGTGAAAGGCAGCAACTGCCAACCTAGATTATCATGCCCAGAAAAACTATTTGTAATTAAAGGAAAAATGAAAACTTTTCATGATAGCAATAGATCTATTTATGGAAAGGAATTGGGGAGTTTATGATCACTGAGTTAGATCTATAGAGGACGCTTGAAGGAATCTTTCAGATAAAGAGAAAAATAAATCTATTAATAAGACCACAAGGAAAGAATAAGCCCCACTAAAATAAGAAAATAACAGTTAAACAAGAGGAGAAGAAAAACACTACAAAAGGAACAATGTTGCAGGAGCAAATAGTATCATTTCCAAGAGTAACTGTGAATATTAGTGACTTCAAGTCCCCAATCAAAAGGCTCAGAGTGGCAAATTAGACTTTACAAAAAGCAGGAACTGTCTATCTTCTGTCTCTAAGAAACACATCTGACTACAACACAGACACTACCTTAGAGTGAAAGGATGGGAAAAGGCATTGCAAACATTACAGCAACACTGCTTTAGTGTATGTAATACATACATATATATATACACATATATGTTCAATATATATAAATATATATTTATATATAAATTAAAGTCATTTCAAACAAGTAGTCTTAGGAAACAATCAGGTATTGCTGTTCAAATATCTTAATAGAGCATACTTAGAACCAAAAATAGTAAGAAAAAAATAAAACTGTCTTCATATTGGCAAAGGGGAAAATCCATCAGTATTTTTAAGGGAAAAAATGACAAAGCAGTAAATTGTTTTCTAAATACCTAATCTTATAGACAAAAGACTGAATCAGAAAAGCCTCTCTGTACAATGAACAGTGGTGAACACAATAACTATAGTTACATAAACTGTGCCCATACAAGTCAAGCTCTATCAGTCATTTGGACCTTTACCTCTGAAATGTCCTTAATGCAGGTGTACCAATTTTTATAAGACAAATATTAGAGTCAAAGATCAATCTTTCATCTAAATATTTCATCTAAATGCTGAATGACATAAATTTTTCTCAGGAACGCATAGAACTTTTTCAAAATTAGATAGTATATTAGCACTTTAAAGAGTCTCAACAGAGCC
>JAQHUG010000092.1:3098853-3110293 GCA_028555095.1 Dicrostonyx torquatus
CAGCCACACAGTCACACAGCCACACAGCCATCCAGCCAGCCACAGAGTAAGAAGGCAAGAAAGATATATAGAATAAAGAAAGGTAAAAATCCCAGAGGTAAACCATAGAATAGGAGAAACAGAATAGTTTAATTTAGAAACGCTGGCTAGAAATAAGTCAAGCTAAGACCCAGCAATAGTAAGTAAGAATAAGTTTTCATGTATTTACATGGGACTGGGTAGCAGGCTCCCTAAGAGTAAGAAAAAAACAACTCCATGTGTCACTACGGGGATGGGCTTTGAGGTCTCCTATGCTCAAGCTGAGGTCATTGTGGCACACAGTCGCTTCTGCTGCCTGTGGATCAAGATGTAGAACTCTCAGCTCCTTCTCCAGCACCGTGTCTGCCTGCACACCACCATGTTTTCCGCCATGATGATAATGGACTAAACCTCTGAAATTATTAGCCAGCCCTAATTAAATGTTTTCCTTCAAAAGAGTTGCCTTGGTCATGTGTCTCTTCACAGAAATAAAAACCCTAAGACAGGCACTGTAGACTGTTTTAAGGATATTAGCTATTGCTGAGTGAAATAATAAGTACTTGCTATTATTAATTATTATTACTATAATAATAATATATATATATTAACTGAGATAATACTGTCCCAGGGCTTTAGTACACTAATGGCACTAGAAGATATAAGATTGTTACAAGTTCCATTCTGCTCAAGGTGCCAGGCCTTGTTCAGATAGCTGTACCCAATGGCATAAGCTGGTTATCCCTGACTAGGCCTTCTGTCCTGGGGCAGGGGTGGGAGGGTGGGAGGAGGGGCAGTGTAGTTGTGAGCCTGAATGTGTGTCCCAGGGCGGCACCAGCACTGTTACTTAGGGGTGGAAACAGTGGTGGTCGATGCTGATTGAGTTTCTCTCTCCAGAATTTCAATGTCAGAGTATGGAGACGAGTCACCAAGACCAGACACCAGCCTTATACTGAGCAATAAGCTGAGGAGGAAGACCTATTCACTTCCACATCTCCCTGAGCTCCTGCCCCAAGCAGAGGGTAGGCCTAAGAAGACAACTCTAGTGGCAAGGAAGTCGTATGGTGTGGGGAAAGGAAAGAGTTTCCTTTTTGCTTCTACTGTTTGCTCTGCCTGCCTTTCCAGTCTTGCAAAGTCAGGGTCCAGATATATCTATCGTGTGCAGCTTGCATGGCCTATGTGTGCATATGTGGTCTGGTATATGTCTGTGCATCGGCACATCTGTGTGAATTTTAAGCAATGCCACCTCTTGGAGCTCTGATGTATGTGGTCAGTTATTAACAAAGCATATTAATAACGGTCTCAGCAAATTACAGAAATACGTTAGCCAAAGATTTCACTGGAGTCTCCAGAGGGCATAGAAAAATCTAATTGCCTTTCTCCTTGCTTCCACCTGGCTTCTGGAGAATCACATCAGCTGCTGTTTGAATAAGAAACAGTTCTCATTTCACCGTTCTCCAGGTAACTGCCCAGTCTCCACTGCTGAATTGATTTTGTTCCAAGTTTTCTGTGCATACTAAATCGGATTGGTGACTCATTGTCTCCCAAGTTCCTTACGGTCCGCAGACAAGCTAGATGCTTTGGTGCAAGTCGCCGCAGTGTGATTCAGTTCCCTGTCTCGTTGTGCCTAAGGCTGCCTTCCCTTTTGGTGCCTTGGAGGCCATGCATCTAGAAACTATCCTTCCTCTTTAGCTTTGCCTGGCTACACCCTGCCCTTCTTCAGGAAGCTGAGGAAATGCCAAATGTGTATGAAAGCAAGCACCAAGGTGATTTTTGTTGTTTCAGTCATTTAGAAATAATTTGCAACCTGTAAATTATTTCAACCATCTAGCCTGAGTTCTCAGACTCTCCAATCAAATTTTAGTAATTGCTGCTATAAGGATCGTGGGTGACTTTTTCCCGCCCCCTTGTCAACTCTCTGCAGTGTTCCTTCATGCTTTCTGCTTCAAGCTCCTGCTCAAGTTCCCACCATGGCTTCCCTCAGTGAAGCTACACCTAGAAGTACAAGCTACACCTAGAAGTACAAACTAAATAAATCCTTTCCTCTCATATTTGCTTTGGCCGTGGAATTTGTCACAGCAACTTCCTGAAATTGGAACAATGATATGTAGGAGTCAAACCACCAACACCTTCTATACGAAATTAATGTTTGCCCATCCAACAGAGTTCTGCTTAGGGCCACCTATCAGCATTTCACCTTCTTCATCATTTCCTAAGCTGATTTATCCCCAATTGTAATTACTGAGTACCAACTGCATACCAGGGGTCATCTTTCAGCTCCTAAGAACAACTTCCTCAGGGTGGACATATGGAGTAAAAAAGCTACTGGCTGAAAGAAACACACGTATCAGGCTGAAGGTTCAAGCTTTAAATCTGTATTTTCTGTCCTAGACTGTCATTGTACTCTTTCCCTTGGTATTTATGCCAGAAAGTTCCTTGTTTTCAGAATATCCTTTATCTAGACTGTGTCCAATTGCTTTTTCAAGATCTCTAGGCTTCATTCAAAGACATCATCCTATCTCAATCTCCCTCCCACACAAACACAAGGGGGTTTCTGCAGGTGTCAGGCAGGGAAATGAACTGTGGCGAGGTGAGAATGAAAATCTGAATTGACTTTCATTTCAGATTGACTTTGTTAACCTGGATCAAACCTTCTAGAGAGTCTGATGCCAGGTGGTTTATTCCCAACAAATTTAGAAAGTTTCCTGGTGTGATATAATCCCCCATGCACAAGAAAGTATAATAATATTGAAACTCAACTTAAGGTACATGTCATTTCTTCCAAGAAGGGTAAGTTCTAGACATAGGGTACCTGTATTAGCTTAAGGGCCCAGAGAGGAATCTGGCATGGTCTTAAGTCATACAGATCATATAGATATCATTTGGGCTCTTAGCCACCTCTGGTCCTGGTTGTGGGAGCTTGGTGGAGTCTCTGGCTTTACAGACAATGTAAGGATCTCTTAGATTGCTGGGTATCTCCAGTCCTGGTTGTGGGATCTTGGAGGAGTTCCTGGCTGTATAAGTAATGTAAGGGTCATTAGATTACTAGACATTTCCAGTCCTGGTTGTAGGAGCTTGATATGGCCTGGTTAAACACATTGCAAGACTTCTAATCACTTTCAATTTCCAGTTTTCTTGGTGAAAGAATAGGTTTTACATCAATTCTTAGGTAGACAAATGCCATATGCTCAACATTCCTGTTTGTCCTACAAATCTGTGCTGTGTTCCCCAGTTATATAGCTTGCAGTGTTTATGAGAGAGGCCATTTGACCCGGTCAGACCTTAAGGAATGGCTGTCTTCCATCACTTCAGGTCATGACTAAGTGTGCTCCATGGCAGATGGCAAGAGAAATACTTTTCCTATTTCATAAGCCAGAGTTTTGAGGCTTTAGCAATGATGAAGGACAAAAGTCAAGCATGGGGCATTTATGCCCATGGGAAGTAGACATCAAAGAATAAGCCTAGAGAGGCCGAAATATAAATTTTCATCAATTGTAATAGTTTTCCCCAAGCTCTCTTCCTATTTAAATTATTTACTTTTTAAATCATAGTAGTATCTTATGTAACTGTGTTTATAATGTATATTTGTGTATTAGCCAGCTTTCCTGTAACTATTACAAATACCAGGTATGATCAACTTATAAAGACAATGTTTATTTTGGTTCATGGTTTCAGAGATTTCAGTCCATGATCTAAGTCTCACTTATTCTGTGCCTGTAAAAAACTGCACACCATGTTGTAAGTCTGTGAAGAGCAAAACCACTCATTCTGTGTGGAATATGGAAGTAAGGAAGAATAAAGGCATGAAAACTCCCTTGATGGACAGAAAACTTTCTTTTTGACTCTTAAAGTCTCCCTGGTCTTCTAAGACCACCCAAAGAGAAACTGAGCCTTAATACACAGGCCTGTGAGAGGGGAGAGAGGAGACAGAAAGAAGAGAGAGAATGTTCCTTTCAGAAGATGAAACTTAGGTAAGTTCAGTAAATTTAGGTACAATCTAGATGGGTCTTTATTTCCAGTATTTTCCTTAGCCTGCCTACTAGTACAAAATATCAAACATTTGATGGCTAGAGCAACAGAAATTTATTTCTCAGCATTCTAAGGGTTAGAAAACTCAAGATTATAGCACCAGCATGGTCCCATTCTGATGAGGACCCTCTTGGTTTATAGACGGGCTCTTTCCTGTTATACCCTCATGTGGTATGAAGGGAGAGGCAGATACAAATTCTCTTATTTCTTTTGTAAAAACACAAAATAAATCACTAGGGTTCCACATTCATTGTCAAATTACCTACCACATGTCCTATTTCCAAATACCATCATATTGGGTATTTCAATCTTGGAGAAGAACAAACATTTGCCCAGTGACTCTTTGTCCCCCAGCTGTGTGCTTTCCATCTTCTGTTGGCTCAGAGAAAGGAGACCCTCCTCCCTCAAGGCTTTGGCTGATCTCAATTCCTATGGGAGGAACATGCCACCCCCTCCCCAGCAATGTTTTCTAACTTTTCATTAAGCATAACTTTTCTATCTTTATGGTGCCTTTGTTTTTAGTATCAAAAAGTCTGTGGAGCTCCAATGAGGCAGCTTGTTCTGTAAAGGTGCCTGCCACCAAGCCTGATGACCTGAGTTCAGTCTTTGGGTCCCCACATGGTACAGTGAGAGACCTGTCTCCAAGTCATCCTCATGTAACTGGAGGTTTCTCTCCTGCCCTCCAGTTCTTAATAACTACTCTGAGACTTAATATTAATTATAAATGTTTTGCCGATGGCTCAGACATATTACTAGCTAGCTCTTATATTTAAATTAACCCATTTATATTAATCTATGTGCTGCCCTGTGGCCGTGGTGTTACCTCATTTTCTATATGTTTTGCTTCCTAGGTGGCTGATGGTTGTTTCTCAGACTCCGCACTTCTTCACCTGCATCTCTGCTTGAATTTCCCACCTGGCTCTATCCTGCCTTGCCATAGGTCAAAAGAGATTATTTATCAACCAATGGGAGCAGGACATATTCACAGCATACATCCCACATCACTCCTACTTCCACATTCATGCTGTGACATGCTCTTGTCCCCTCGCATACATGAACACTGAGGTACAGATCAAATGTGATCACCTTCTAACTCCTTCACTCTCTTCCCTTGATGTGGCTTTTCAGTTCCTTTTCCAGGCCCCATTTGAAGCAGTAGAGACTCTGGGGTGACATAGGTTCAGGTTTTTTCCTTCAACTGCATCACTGGGCATGGGAATGACTCTTAATACCAAAGCCAGTGTGTAGAAGGGAAAGAAGATTACTGCCTTCTTGGGAACACGTTATCACTGGAGACTAATTTCCATCTGGTTGTTGCTAGAATTAAAGGCTAACGCTTTTGAAAGGGAACCAGGCATGCTGTTGTATGCCCGTAAGCCCAGTACTCAGCAGCTGATGCAAGGGGAGGGCTGTGTGCTCAGTGCTAACCTGAACGACACCATTAGCTCCAGACTAGCCTTAGCTTCCTAGGCACTAATCTAGCTTCTAATCAATCGACCCATCAATTGATCAGCCAATTACATGAGGCTCATTGAATCTTGGAGGAGAACACACATTCACCCCGTGACTCTCTCTCCCCAGCTGTGGGCTTTCCGTGGCTGTAGAGAGTGCAAATGGAATATTAGCCATTTTGTAATCTCTGAGTTGTCTTTTTCTCTTTGTTTTTCTCACCCTCTGTTGTATTTTTCTTCCCGTTCCTCTAGAGGATGTAGAAGCTGAAGTCTCAAAGCAGAGGGCTGTGGACAGCAGCCAAATTGTGCTGCCCATCTGCACCATTAGCTCCCTTGCCAGGGCCCTTCATAGTCTGTTACCTGGTTTCTCTACAGACTCCATTTTTCATAGCCCCCGCCTACATTTTCAGTTTGAGGATCAGCCTGCATACAGGATGAATTTCTAATTCTTGTTTTCACTCTTTACTCATCCCAGAGAGCTTCTGAAAGCCAGTCCACTGTAAGGAGGTGCCAAGGCTGGGAATAATCCCCTGCTAGAGGTCCACCTGCCCCTGCAACCACATCCATCGGTGTTAGCCGCTGACCTCAGAGGCCTGCCGGTGGGAACCCAAAAGGAAGCCATTCTCCATCGCTAGAACCCATGTGTCTTGATGCAGAAAGCAGCAGAGCTTAGCCATAAAAGAGCTTTCTATCCCCTCGAATGGGAAGGTTGGGGTGCAGCATGTGAGCCAGTGTATGTTACCACAACCCCCTGAAGCCATTGGTATAATCCTTTCAGAAGTCCAGACTGCCTGTTTCTTATCTGAGCAGCCAATGCTTGCAAGACCCCTTACTCTACAAATGCTGACTTGCTTCTTACACATGTTCACTGTTGGGCTTTTATTTCTTTGCTTCTATTTTTTTTTGTGACATAAATATTCCAAAGTTTGTTGCTCTTAGGCCAAATTTCCAAGGAAGAATAGATCCTTGGAACTATTAAACACACACAGATACACACACATGCACGCATGCACACTCTCACACACGCACACTCACACATGCTCTCTCTGTCTCTCTCTTTCACTCACACATTCACACATATACAAGTTGGGAGAAGTTGGGCAGAACATTATGCAATCATCCAAATCTTAAGAGGCAAATTTGCTTTGCACATGTGGCCCCTTCTGGGGATAACTATGGATTCTTTCAGTGTCTCAAAATCCAGACGGCAGGAGTCTATGGATGTTTTCCTTTGGAGCCTTCCCAAGTGACCAGCAGCCCAGGGACACTAACCAGATTTCCTGTCCTTCTGGTACATTGATCAGAATTCCTATCACTTCCGCTCAGGTTGCGGGCAGCAGGCAGACAACATTCCACATGAAGAACAGCTGTTAGCCAGTTCTCTGACCTTCATTGGCCCTGACTGGTACCATAGCAGCAGCCATAAAAATGCATTATACAGAACTCATGTGTGCATTTGTTATTCTGCAGACTCTTTGAACCAAGAAGCGATTACTTTTCTCGTATTAATAAATTTGCACAGTGGCTTTCTCATGCACATATTACCATATAGAATTTATGTCTCCTTAATTTGTGATCATTTGACCTGCAATGAGAGTTTCAATAATGGTGGTGCTCTAGCATTCTTTGTCCAGGAGTCTCTCTGTTCTTCATAACAGCAGTTGACAGAGCGACACGACTGTGTTTAATAATACAGCTGTGTCCTCTGTTGTAACAAAATGTTCAGCTCTTTACTATTTATTGCCAATATAATTTGCTTCCTATAATACAAATTAATGAGGAAGAAAATTCATTTTTCATAAGTTACTAATTCAGGAACCTCCAAGCTTATTAATCATGGTTCTTATGGCCCAGCTCCCCAGCTCCCACACACGCCACTGACCAACTATTTTCCTCCTAACTGCATCATTAGAATTTCAAGATTTGCTTTGATTCCTTCGCCCATCATAAGTCTTAGCTGGATCACCCGTTTCCTCGCTCTTGCAGTTTTCTCGGCGCTGCTCTCCCAGACGACCCACATCATGTGAGACCCACACATGCTGCCTCGTATTGCTCACTTTGCAAGCAGCTCCCTCTTGCTTTTCGTTTCCTTTCTTTCCTACCTATGAATTTAGCCCAGTGACCTCCAGGGAGACCCCTTTCAAGCTGAAGTTCTCACACACAGGCAAACGACAGCTTCTGCCTCTGTGAGGTTATTAACTTCTCATACAACTCCATTATATGAATTTTGGCATGCTTTGACAGTTGCTTATAAAGCTTATATCTTTCTTCAAGTTCTCCAGCAGAGTTTCTAATGCATCACAGGTCTTCTCCTTTATTGACCCGCAGGAAAAACCCAATTATCAGCTATGAAATAGTCAGTTGTCCAGCAGAAACAGACTTTGTCTTTCGTGGGGACTTTCAGCAGGGTGGTACTCAAAGGCACATGACCTCGGCAGGCTCATGAGCTCTGTTTATAAAGGCTAGAAGCTTGATTTAATACTCTGTGGTCATGATTCCACTTTTAAAAAATGGTTATTTCTTTTTCTGTGCATGCATGTTTGCCTGCACATATGTGGGTGCACCATGGGCAGGCCTAGCATCATCAGATCCCCTGGGACTGGACTTCCAGACAGTTGGGAGCCACCATGTGGGTGCTGGGGACTCACCCAGGTTCTTCTGTGAGTGCTCTTAGCCACTGAGCCCTTGCTCCAGCCTCTGGTGTTATGATTCTTGACTTATTTCTTTAAACAAGGGGTCCTGCTTTTTTATTTGACACCAGATGATGTACATGTGACCATCCTCCAAGTTAAGCAGCAATCATCTTGGGAGTTTAACTGTGCCCTTGCAAAAGGATTACCCCAGCTGGGCTTGTTGGCTGTTTATACACTCAGGGAGGGCCAGAAGGGGTCCTAATGCCCTTGCTCGGGTATCCACCTGCTCCCTACTTCCTGTTGTGTGTGACTCCACCTTCACGGCACATGGTCTCAGAAGAAGGCTGGAGTATAAGCTGAGAAAGACTAGGGGAGGGGCTCCACCTATGCAGCTACATGTGAGTAATCCCTCAACTAAGCTCTACAAGGAAGCCCAGTAAAACCATTGGTTCTCCAGAGGGCCTCTGTTTGCCACTGGAACCTTTGGAGGAGGGGCAGAAGTTGCTGTATGTCCTCCTGGGAAGAAACATTAGTAATACTAATCTCCACAAGTTTTTCTACAAAAGTAACATACTCTGAGAGTTGGATCCAGCACTGATATGTTTATTTATATGATTTATTAAATTATTAATAATAATTTAATAATAAATAGTTATTAATTTAACATTATAATATTTCTATTGAACACAATGGGCCCCAAAGGAGTCACTGGGCTCTGGATGTGTCTTAGCAAGGGTTGGTTTCTCTCTCGTAAGATCTTTCTAGCACTCTGTCACCCCCGCATCACTAAGAATATCTCCTTGAAGCCTCCCAGGGCTCTTTGTGGTTTTTACCCAAATGCATTGTTCTCTTCGATCTTAGATCTCAGTGTTTCTTCTCTTAGGATTCCTCATTTGGATTCAGTCTTCCCCATTTCTACCTTCAAAGAATTTTTTCCTGACCAAGTAGATGGCAGAGACACTGAAGCCGCTGCTCAAGAACCTGTGGCCACAAATCCAAGCTTACATACTCAGACCAGCCTAATAGGGACTAAAACCTCTTAGAAGTGTGCTAGCTCACAGGAGGAAGAAACGTGCTTCTAAGAAAAGAGCTAGAGGACGAGGGACACTCACAAAAGCAAAACATATAAACAGACAAAATCAGTTCCGAGAAAGAGGCACATACTCATCCCTATGAACATATACGCAAGAAAGCTCTACCTGGAGAAAAGAGATAGAGAGGGGCTCCCCGTGGATATGAGGTGCAGTCACCTGCTACTCACAGGCCCTTTTGATTTTCTTTTAAATGTTCTTAGATTTTTTTAAATGTGAGGGAAAAAAGCCACTGCCCTACCCCCCACATATACACACCAGACACACACACACTCCACCACACACACACACACACACACACACACACACACACCAAAATTAATCAGACTCAAAGATTATACAAGACAGAGCTTCAAAGAGTAGCCATTCACAATAGAAGCTGTGGTGTTCCACTCTGGAGTTTATACTTGCACTATCACATATATTTTATGCACATTTTTAGGCTCATTGCTAAGGAGAAGCTGAAGCTGTAGAGAAACAAATCTGAAAAATAAACCAGGCTACATCTTTCTCTTTCATACCTATGCATAAACCCCCACCACTACAACAACAGCCGAGACAACCCCATGCCACGCACTTGGTTCTGGTGTGTATCATTTATACCTCAAGGTCATTGTCTTTTTCTTTCAGGCATCACAGTTTGTTACAGAATCTGAGGCTTGGTCTGTGTTTTCAAACAGTAGAGCAATTTATGATCTTCATTTTTAATGCTCCTTGATGACATCAGTCAATGCGGATTCAATACAATTTGGAGAGTAATGAGCTTGGGGCAGACTGCATGGACCCAAAATCCTATTTTACTCTAATTTTGGACATGTGCCTAAACTTATTGATGTCTCAACTGCTCATATATGGAAGGGCTGATGTGGTTGTCAATGCAAAAATCCAGCTCTCACTTCAAAAGCAATAAGAGATACTTCACAATGGAGCCAAATATGAGTTGTCAAGGCCCAGGGTCACAGATTTAGGTTACCTCAAACACCATGTCCCACTACAGTGACAATTCCATGAGGCTTTTATAGCAGCAGAACAAAGAAAATCATAAACTAAGATGATACAGAAATAATAAGGCTTCCCAGTGAAAAATCACTCCATGCACTGAAGACAGTAAAGAAAAGTCTCTTTGCTGAAAAAGCGTGCCAGTGCCCAAGAAGAGCCAGCCTGGAATAGAAGATTTTTCTAACTTACATACATACACCTTATGTAAGGCTGACATCCTTAAATCTTTGTTTTTTGAGACAAGGTTTCTCTGTGTAGCCCTGCTAGCCTCAACCTCACAGAGATCTGCATGCTTCTGCCTCCTGAGTGCTGGGATTAAAGGCCTGTGCCCCCACTGCCAGGCCCCAGGCTACACTTTAAGTAATTTAAACAGAGCAAAGACAAAAAAACTGAAAACCTGACCCCTCAGGCAGATGGAAGATTTACACAGCAAAGATACAACCAGAATTCAATTTTTAAAAGTGGTTTTTATTGAGCTATATATTTTTCTCCACTCCCCTCCCTTCCTCTCTCCTCCCTTTCTACCCTCTCCCAAGGTTCTCATGCTTCCAGTTTACTCAGGAGAGCTTGTCTTTTTCTATTTCACATGTAGATTAGGTCCATATACGTCTCTGTTAGGGTCCTCTTTGTTGTATAGGGTGTCTGGGATTGTCAATTGTAGGCTGGTTTTTCTTTGCTTTATGTTTAAAAGCCACTTATGAGTTAGTACATATGATATTTGTCTTTCTGGGTCTGGGTTACCTCAATTAATATGATGTTTTCTAAATCCATCCATTTGCCTACAAATTTCAAGATGTTATTTTTTTTGCTGTGTAGTACTCCATTGTGTAAATGTACCACATTTTCTTTATCTATTCTTTGGTAGAGAGGTTGTCTCCAGGCTCTGTCTATGACAAATAATACTGCTATACACATAGCTGAGCACATGTCCTTGTGGTATGAGTGAGTATCCTTTGAGTATATACTCAAAAATGGTATTGCTGGGTCTTGAGGTATGTTGTTTCCTAATTTTCTGAGAAACTACCATCCAAAGTGACTGATATCCAAACGGGCTGTACCAGCTTGCACTCCCAGCAGCAATGGAGGATTGTTCCCTTTACCCCACAACCTCTCCAGCATAAGTTGTAATCAGTGTTTTTGATCTTGGACATTCTTACAGGTGTAAGATGGAACCTCAGAGTTGTTTTGATTTGCATTTCTCTGATGGCTAAAGATGTTGAGT
>JAQHUG010000092.1:3111599-3166807 GCA_028555095.1 Dicrostonyx torquatus
AATGTAATGCCCATCAAAATCCTAGCAAAAGTCTTCACAGACCTCCAAAGAACAATGCTCAACTTCACATGGAAAAGCAAAAGACATAAGATAGCCAAAAAAAATCCTGTACAATAAAGGAACTTCTGGAGTCATCACAATCCCTGACTTCAAACTCTACTGCAGAGCTACAGTACTTAAAACCTTATGTTAAAGTTTTTTTCACGTGGTTGTTATCCCGGATCATCTTGCCCATCTGATAGAGTTGTTTTTCTCAAGAAGAACTGAATGAAGGCTTTATGGCAGCCCAGGACTTAACACTGGCTGTGGCCTTGCACTGCCCCTAGAGCATGTTAGAGCATGTTCTTTGTGGGTGGGCCTGATGGTTCGTGAATTCTGCTGAACAAATATTCACATGATAACATAGTAGTTTTTCTTATCACTAACAGGTCTGGTTAGTGTACTCCTTGTTTGGGGGTATTTTGGAGGCAGCAATCCCTTAGCTAAATTCTATTTTGTGATTCATGTTTCCTAAGCAAATCTATTAGTAAACCATTTATTTATTTATTTATTTTTGTTTTTTTGGGACAAGGTTTCTCTGTAACTATGAAGTCAGTCCTGGAATTTGCTCTGTAGACCAGACTGGCATCAAACTCACAGAGATCCACCTGCCTCTGCCTCCTGAGTGCTGGGATTAAAGGCATGCACCACCACTGCCCAGCTTAGTAAACCTTTTATAACATCAAATTTATTATTTTGAAATTTTCTACATCAAAGAAACCTTAAAAATAAAGTATTGAATGCATCAGGTAGTCAAAAGCGAAACAAGAGGGAAGTCTGTGCTATAGACTTCAGATGTTTTCTGGAGTCATTCTTAGCCTTTGGCATGGTGGAAGCCAGGTCTCCATTTGTCTGTTCCAGAAGTGGGACCAAGGAAGGAAAACCCTACCATAATTCCTGGGACTACAGACATTTTTTCTCCCCATCTTTGAAGTACCTACAAAACCAGGAAATAAAACTAACTACACTGTAGTAAAATATTTAGAATCTATTGCATTTTAGTTTAGTCTGCTAGCACAATGCTAGACCTTGGCATTTTCCATGCTTGTAGTTCCTTTGTGGAAGGATTTAATTCCATTAGGTGGCAGCTGTCCTTGATCCAAAATAACATTCAGTCTCTCTTCTTTGTTTCAGACGCAAACCAGAAACATTTCTGACTTGCTTTCATAGTATCTAAAGCACTTGAGTTTTTAATTGATTATTTTTTTTTAGAGCAGCTAAGCTTGCTGTTGGAGAATTCTTTGAATTTTCAAACAAAGCCCAATGCCGCAGAAATCCTGCAGAGTCCCAGAATAAAGCAATATTATATCCCGAAGAAAGCATTGATTTCACGAGCAGCCATGCTAACATTCATCAACAGTGTCCTTCACTGCCCCCAATAGACACATATAAATGGCCTCCTGCTAGACAAGATTGTCATGGTCTGTAGCCTGCTCACTCTCTCCCCGCACATCTCGGACTCTCAGGCTACAGTTACCAACCAAAGCTACAGAGTCCCCAAGGAAGCATCCAAAATATCAGAAAGCCACAGCTCTGTGTAGGGATGCAGAAGGAAAAGAAAACAACCTTTATGTTCCGAGCTGGTTTCTGTAAGAGCATCTGGAAAGACACATGGGAAAACATCAGGGAGATGATGACTTAGGGCCAAGCCCCCAGAGTCACCTTTGCTCCTTCAACAATTCACATTTTCTACAGTCACATTATCAACTGCTTCATCAATGCTTTCTGGATAATTTTCTTTGCTTAAACAAACAAACAAAAAGTAGGTGAAAAGATCTCATGGCTAGCCCTCACATTCCTCAGACCACAGCTAGCTAACTCCTTCCATCTTTTCTGTTAAGGCAGCCTAGAAGGAGGTGGGGACAGCAGAAATATAACATAGTCGGAGGGTATGTTTACCCCAGTTTTCTGTAACATTAACAGAATGCATTCCAGACATTAGACTATATACAACAAATCTCCTTTGTTTCTAGCCATCCAGTGTGACAAGCGTCCTCTTCAGCCAAGGGATGATTTTAAGTATTCCATTTGGATGCAAACAGCTTCTACTCCTGCTAGAGCTTCCAGAAAAGCAAGTGCTTCTGCACAGATATTCCTCACATACATAGACCTCAGCAAGAAGAGGACAAAGGCTCAGTATCAGCAAGATGTGTTGAAGCTGGTACCAGAGAGTACCTATGCCTCTGATGGCCTGTGTATAAGAGTTTCATGATTCTATTATTCAAATCTAAGGCCAGTGAAATTCTTGACTGTCTTGGGGGGAGTTCTTTTGATGGTGTGGGGTGGATTCTTTCAATCTCATGTGAAAAATATAATATTTGATGTAGGGTTTATGTCTAGCTTTGTAATTCCTGCCCTTGCTGTATGGCCCTGGTACTGAGAGCGTGTCTGATCTCCCTTATGTATGGAAGGTTGAAGGTCAGACTATTCAGGATCTATTGAACACCTTTTTCTTGATCTCTCCTGAAGCTGAGAAATGATGAAAATTTCCAGAGCTCCTATCCACAGCCAGGACAAAAAGAAAATGTGCCTAATCAAGAAAAGAAGTCTGTTTTATAAAAATCCCAAGATCCCAAGAGCCAAGGCTAACCAGTGAGGAGAAAGCTTTAAAGGAGAGGAAGGGAAGCTATGTGAACTGATGTGAGATTCTGTACTACGTTTTGTGGTTTTCATCCATGGTTCCCAATGCATCACTGCTTCCCGAGACAGGCCATAGAAACCCGAGTTTTGTTTCCTCTGAGAGGTCACAGAAACCCTGATCTCCCCATGCTACCACCTCAGAGCTACTGATCATAAAGCGATTCTTCCTCTTCCCTTGTCTGAAGGAAGATGAGTGACCTCTACTTGGGAAGATCTGTCACACATGTACACTACAGTAAGGCCAAGGAAAAGGTGGAAAGTCCTTGTTGGGGTTCCCTACCCAGTCTATTAACAGAGCAATAAGCATTGTTTGTCCTTTCTTGTTTTAATCTGGTTGTCTATACTTAAATCATGCCCAGGAAGTGATGTTTCCATGAAAAACCAAGAGAGTACAGGTATGTCAATCTTCAGCTATCACAAGGAGGTACAGAGAAGGCAGAACACTCATACTGGCCACATACCCCACCCTGTACATCCTTCCATCTGCATCCTCTGTGACCGTCCTTAAAAGTAGTGAATCTAAGTATTTCCCTGAAGTTTTTACTGTGTAAGAAAATTCACCAAATCCAACGGGAAGATGATGGGAGCTCCGGTTTATAGATGATGGATCAGAAACACAAGCAAACAGCTGACGTCTGAAGTGAGTAGAGGCAGTCTTGAGACTGGATCCTTAAATGGAGAGCTCTCACATCATCTCCAAGTACATCATGCCAGAATCCAATTAAAACTAAGGGACATCCAGATGGTTTCCACTGCAGGACTGATGGCATGCTTGGTGTGCGGGGAGAACTACCACCACACACACATTCAGCGTCTGATTTTTATGGTGTGTGAGTAGAAGAAAAACAGTTTGCTTTCCAACTCAGATTCTGATTTTTAGTTTTGCTATTTATGGTACTTGTCACCTTTGGTGGACCGAGTGCATTGGAGGCAGGTGATTCAAAGCAGGCAAGATAATTCCCTTTTACGTGTGGATTTTGATAATGGCACCCAGATTCCTTTGAAAGAACACTACATTTGAAGACAGTTTTACCCTAAGGTGTAAAGACATGGATCCTAGACAAAGACATATTTTTAGATAGAAAAGAAGCATAATTTTATGAAGGGCTTGGACCCATGGGTTAGATCTTTGGATTATTTTCTTGCAATTTAAATTTAGCCTATTGCTGTGAACTAAATATGCCCCTTAACTTTTGTGCTGAAAATTGATCCCATTGTTGCTATGTTGGAAGGCAGGACCTCTGTAGAAGTGTGCAGACCACAAAGAAGGTTTGCTATCGTCTGCATTTCTGCCACATGAGGATCAGAAGTAGTGTCTCTTTTGCCCTTCCTCTTTAAGAAGGGTCCAAGCAGATGACAATACCTGAATCTTGGACCTCCCAGAGTCCACCAATCTGAGAAAACAGATTCCTGTCTGTCCTTCATAAATTACCCAGACTGGCATTCTGTTATATCAGTACAAGTGGACCAAGGTCTTGGATCTTTCTAGTCTCATCTAATGAGCAGGATGAGGAAGTGCGCTGGAAGGGGCAGAGTGGAAGCATCAAGAATGAGCAAAAAAGAATGGCTCTATAGTCGTCTGACCAATGGCTATCACTCCTATGGACAATAGAGACTCGGGGATAAACTCATGACATTAGAGAGAAAGAAAGCAGCTGGGAAGAAATGACAGTGTAGATCAACTTGGGAGCTGTAGATAGCCATATAATATGGAGGGTGGAGAGTGGGGAGTGGTGGAGCAATGTGAGATGCAGGAGAATACTTTAGATCCAGAGTCACAGCACAGCAAATCAATCTGAGAACCTACTTCCCAATGTTCCCCTTTGCCATGTGTGCACAGTAGGAGGCTAAAATCAAAAGAGCCATTTTTTTAAACTGTGCCGGTAGCATTATCCATCAGCACTTAGGTAAGAACCCTTAACTACAGTTATCCGGGCAACTTTTAGGTGAATCTTTCGAGCAACGTGGCAGATTAAGAAGACAGAGATTTTCCTCACTCCATTACAAACATGGGTGCGAGGAAAACTGCTTCTCTGCCAGTTCCTAGGTACCCAGCTGTGGTTTGGAAGTGTCCCTCCAGGGCCCATGAGTTAGGGTTCACTTTCCAGTGTGTGGAGCTATCGGCAAGGGATTAAACTTTTGGGAAAGGTCTGATCACCAGGTGTGGTGGTGCACATCTTTAATCTCAGCATTTAGGAGGCAGGGCCAAATGACTCTCTGTGAGTTTGACACCAGCCTCTTCAAATACCAAGTTCCAGGTCAGTTTAGAGCTATATAGTATGACCTTGTCTTTTAAAAAGGGGTGTGGGTGGGCACCTGATCAAATATAGAGGAGGTTATTAAGGCCCCCCCATTCCTCCCTTTTCTTTTGGCTCCCTAGTGCCAATGAGGTGAACAGGTCCCTCAGTCAGAAGCTTCCACCGTGATACAGTAAGCATCTGCAGACCCAAGGCAACGGAACCAACCATGGACAGAAACTTTTACAAAGCATGAGATAAAATAGACTTTTCTTCCTTAGATAAAGTTTAGCTCAGGTGTTTTGACACAGTAGCAGAATCCTGACTAATACAATAGCTTTGCCCACAAGTCCAAAGGGGAATCCTAAGGGCAAACGTGACATAAATCAGAACCAGCACAGAATGCAAAGCTGATGGCATTTATCAAGTGAGGTTGATGCAAACTGAGAACCTAGGAGCTTGTGGTTGAAGAGGTAAGCCTTGGATCTACGTGAAGTCAGGAGAACGAAAACTAACTCTGCACAGGGCACTACTAAAAGTTTATCCAATTTGGGAAAATATATCTTTAGGAAATTTTCTAATCAGCTCAGAGAGAAAGAAAGTGTAATCAAAGACATAAGCAAATAGGAGAGCAACTTATGGGAAATTTTAACCACATGTATGCATTGTCACACGTAGGTAAGAAAGCTAAATCTATTCAAGTAAGCAATATGGAAAAGTTAAGTCATAAAATTTGCATGAGAAGCTGGTTTTGTACTATTAAAAATCTTAAAGTCTGTGGTGGAAATACATTTGAAAAAACCCTAAGACAGCTTCTGTTGTTTGTTTCTTTTTTTCTTATTTATTTTCTTCTTTCTTCTTCCACATCCAGAGAAATGAGTATCTCCAGAGAAAAATAGACCCTGCAGAATATGGATTCACAAACTGCAGAGTTAGAAACCACATGAGGAAATGAGCTACCGTGAAGGAGAGTCAGGACATAAAACAAATGAAAATTAGCTGTCCAAATCTTGAGCAAAATGAATTTGAGATGGTGTAGATCCTTAAAAAAATTAAATAGAACTCCTGGGAATGAAAATGGCAGCAAGAAACATAAAAAATATTAAGGAATGTAAGTTTTAGTGTGGTAAGAGTTTACCTGATTTATTTTGTATAGTGATGATAAATATTCTGAGAACAATGGAGTCAGTGTGATATTTATTAATGTCCTGAGAATCCACACGAGGTTCCGAAGACATCAGAATCAATTAAGACCCATCCAGTTCCTGACCTTAAGGAACTTTCATCCTAGAGAACAAAATTCCAAAAGTCTTAGTAATGAAGTGTTGCAGCTGGATCAGAGTATGACGAGAGTTCCCACGGAGAAGTGACGAAGCCTGTCTTCTGGGCTTGCTTGGGCAGAAGCTGGTCAGCAAAAACTTTGTAGAACTATTTGATATGTTTTGAAAGAGGGATGTCATTTTTAGGTCCCTAAAATGAGGACGACATTAAGTAGAAGGTACACAGTAAGCAAAATGCCACAAAGCTCATCAGCAGGACGTGAGAGTGAAGGAAAAGGAGGGAGCTGGGGTGGACCACGAGCATCCTGTGGAATTCAGAAGGATGTAAACCAGACACATGGTGATACAGGCCCAGGGGCAGGCTGCTTGGTGTAAACCTTGGGTCTGTAAACTATCAATAATAAGTTTCAAGTCACTTAATCTCTCTGAATTTTACTTTCTTCTATTGTAAAGGAAGGAGGAAAAACTGCAAAATTTTCAGGCATGATATAAGCCCGTGAACATGAACACTTGTCAAGTTCCTAGGACATTTGAGGACCATGGCTCTTACTCCGTGAAGTTTAATGCGAGATCTTCATTGAAGTATAAAAAACACCCTGACAGATCTGAATGGAGCCATTGAAAATTAAGTGGCTCCAGGTACATTTATTATGCCTTCAGCTTTTCATGTATTTTTTTTCCCTGAGACTAATTTAGGTTTAAAATACTTGCTCCTTAAATTACATCTTGGTAAAATCTTAAGAAAGAAATCAATAGCTAATTATTGTATGTTTGATTTCCCTCTTTGTTACCCTCAGGGAAATAAAATATGTTCCTTTTGTAGCTAGCAAGACAATCATTCAGAAGACATGGAAAGGATCTCAAACTGCAAATGAAGACGGCAGTTTTGTTCCCTGGCTGCCCAAGCCCGAATAACCTATATTAATTACAACCCTGTTTGGCCAAAGACTCAGGCGTATTTCCAGTTAGCTCTTTTAACTTAAATTAACCCATCTCTATTAGTATGTGTATCAAAACAAGGCTGTGCCTTACTGGCAGCTACAAGGCACCTGCATGACTCTGCCTTCTTTCTCCCTTTATCTCTGTTTGGATATCCCTCCTAACTATATTCTGTCCTGCCATAGGCCAAAGCGACTTCTTTATTAACCAATGGTAATAAAACAATTCACAGCATTCAGAGGAGCATCCCACATCATCCAACTAGAACCAAGATGAGGGTCAATCATGCACATGGTCTGTCAAGAACCTATCCTGTAGATGGCAGCCATCACCCTGCTGCTTCTATACATCTTAAAAGCATGGGATTGGGGAGTCAGATTACACCTCTGGGGCATTTGTGCTTTACTTGGACACACAAATTGGGACAATATAACCTGCAGTTTTCTATTTCAAGCCTCCTCTGAAGTAATACTTAATTATATATTGAAGAAATCAGTTAATGGCAATCCATTCTACAGTGTCCCAAATGATCAGCCTGCCTATGCTGCTATAAAGGCAGGTCACACCAGGGCAGAGGGCTTGCAAAGAGGTGACTTGGTGATACCCTATTGGTCCCCTCTCTGGAACTGCTCATGTTAAAGAGTGAAACAAAACTGCTAACCTAATCAAAATGTCAAAATTGCTCTAGATAAAGGCAGCATATTTGCGACCAAGACTAGTCTAGAGGTAATTTCATACCCAAAGTTTGTTTGTAAGGTGGTTTGAGAATAAATTTCTCCATAGCTGTCTTGTTATCAGGAAAAGGAGGCTTCCAGGCCACCACATACTGTGTTTATAGAATGCCATTAGCAATGTTGCTTTAACTAGGCATTGTCACTAACTGCAAAGGACAAAAGAGACACATTTGGGTACAAACTATTTCCTTCCCTGGAAAGGACAATGATGGAAATGAAGATCAGTTCCTTCAGTAAGGATGAAGAGTTTTTAACGTTTCTACATTTGGATGGGGTAAGAAACACTTGGTATAAAATATTGACACTCTGTCCTGGGGACTGTAGGCATTTGGGTAGGTGAAGGGACAAAATTGAGTACCAAAGTCACTTTAATATGTTGAGAAGAGCCACCTATTTAGAAAAATTTGAATGTGGTCCTAAAGAAGTAGAGGAGCTGACCTTTTCTTTAGATGGGGAGCAAGAAAACATGTGACCAGAATATTGTAACTAAATATTCTAATATAAATCATATGCACACTGGGAGTGAACCACAAGGAGATGCCTCTCATTAAACTTCCTCTCAGAAGCAGAGGGTTCCATGGGTCTAAGCACTTCCTTTAGTGTTAGTCCAAGGTCAGACCACATGCGAGGGAAGAGTAAGGACTGGTTGCCACAGATCTGAGGGATGCTTCATAACAATAGCTGACACCATTAAGGTTTAAAGCATAGGATACTATCTATTTGGGAAACAAAATTAAAAGAAAGACATTAATAATTTGGATATTTTGTGTGTATTTATGTGTGTATATGTAATGGTGTCTGTGTATGGGTGTGTGTGTATTGGTGTGTATATGATGTATGGGTGTGGGTATGTGTATATATTATGTTTATGTATGTGTATGTTATGGTGGTGTGTGTAAATGGTGATGTGTGTGTACATCTATATATATTTGAGTGTATGTGCATGTGTGTGTGGGTGAGTGGGTGGGTGTATATGGTGGTGGTGTGTGTGTATGTGTATGTGAGTGTATGTGTATGTTGTGTGTGTGTATGTGGTGGTATGTGAGTGCATGTGTATGTATGTGAGTGCACATGTATGCATGTAAGTGTGTGTGTGTGTGTGTGTGTGTGTGTGTGTGTGTAGGTATATGCATACCTCACTGTGTATATGGAAGTCAGAGGATAACCTTGGGTGTCAGTTCTCACCTTCCACATTGATTGAGACAGGGTCTCTTCTTCCATTTGTCAGTGCATGGGTTAGCTGTCCCACAATATTACAGTGGTTCTCCCATCTCTACCTCTCAAACTGCCAGAGGAGCACTAAGACATGTTCTACCATGCCTCATTTTCACGTGGGTTAATGGGGATTTGAACTCAGTTCCTCATGCAGGCACAGTAAGCATTTTAACTCATTGAGTCATCTCTTCAGCCCTACTAAATGAATGATTAGTTCTTATACTTCAAATGATCGACTCATTGTTGTCCATGTGTATTCTCTTAATGACTACAGCATCAGACAAGTACAAACAAAAACAAAAACTGCAGAGAGAAAAGGTCACAGTAAAGGTCACAAAGTGGTAGAACTGAGATTTGAGCTCAGACACTTGGACTCCAGAATATGATGCCTGCAAAGGCTAAGGATCAAGCAGAGGCTCTCATACATGCCAGGCAAGCCTTCTACCACTGGAATATACTCTGCCTTAAAGCATGTACCGTTAATCAACCAAATCCCTGAAAACATAATTGCCTCAGAGCCAGCTTGGATTTGTAGACTAAAAGATGCTCCAGGCTTTTGTGTTCAGCCTCTGTGGTGGTTTGAAGGATAATAGCTCTCATAGGCTCACATATTTGAGTACTTGGTGCCCAGTTGGTAGACTGTTTGGGAAGGATTAGAAGGTGTGACCTTTTGTGGGGAAGAATGTCATTGGGATTGGCTTTGGGGTTTCAAAAGACTTGAGCCATTCCCAGTGTTTCTCATTCTGACTCATTGCTGTATCTCAGGATGGGAGCTCTTAGCTACTGGTCCAGTGCCACGCCTGCCTGCCTGTTGCCATGCACTGCACAATGATGATTATGTGCCCTGAACCTCTGAAACCATAAGCCCAAATAAACTCTTTCTCCTCTAAGCTGCTTTGATCATGGTGCCTTATCACAGCAATAGAAGAAAGGAAGTAGGACAGCTCATAATTCGACAAATTTGGTACAATGTAGTGAAACTGAGAGAGGATGGATGCATTGATTTAATGAGAATGAACTTCACTGAAATGGTTCTCCTCTTTATAGTTAACTCGCTATCACTATCTGTATTAGAGTGGAGGAATCTTTCAGTTTCTACGTCTACGGTGTCTTTATACTTGACCGTAAAGCTAAGGAAGTTCTGAGTGACTCCGCTACCTACATTTATGTGTGATAGCAGCTACAGGTGCATCGAGAAGGTGGTGGCTACTCTGGAATTGAATTTTTAAAAATCAATTTGTTTGTGAATGACTTTTAGCTTCTTGGGTCAAAAAGCTGTATCAATGAAAACACAAAAGAAAGGTTCTACCATTGCACCAGTAAATACTGGAAAAGAGAAGATCGTGTCAGCAATCAGAACCATGGACAGCAAAGAGAAAATGCATTTAAATTAGTGAAACAAATACATTACTGGAAAATGATTTTCAAATAAAGAAAACATATTTATACACAACAAAATTAATACATATTTTAAAAGAACATAGAATTTCTTGCCTTGAAGCACAATGAAATCACCTTTAACTGTTTTTTTTTATTTTGGAAAATGCCTTGCAGTAAATTATACTTAGAATTTGAATGTCTAAGTGCAGGAGACACACAATTTCATTGATGGAACCAGATGCTTAAAGAAAGGCAGCAACAGACCTTCTCACAAATAGGATCAAGATGTGCACAGCAGGGTTAGCAGATCCTGCATCTGCTCATAAGCAGAGGCTGACAGCAAATCATGCTCCACATTGTACCACACGTTAGGTAAACACACTAAGTACATGTGCAGTCAGAAATCGTATGTCCTTCCCTATACATTCTAGAGCCATACACCTTTAAATCTGTCCAATGACACCTCAACAACTGAGAAACAAATGTTCCCATCTCATGTTCAGACAGGCTAAAAGGGTCTACAGACCTCATGCTCGCCTTCATTGTTCCAAGCCTTCCAACTGCTTCCAAAGTAAGCTGCATCCTCCAAATCCCCTATTCGACAATATCTGTAAGTTCCCATCTGTTACGGTATCCTATCCTTATTATTTGATGAGCTTCAGTTCCTCAAGTTAGACTCTATCCGTGAGCCCAAACGGACTGTGACTGTTCAGTTGTTTTTCTCCCTCCTCACGGTGGCAGGTAGGGGAAGCACTTTTCAGTCAGGAGCAAGAAGCTTCCACATTACGCTAGCATAATATATAAATGAAGTTTTCATGCATACGATGCCATGCTTTAAGTTGGGGAAGAACTGTCCTGAGAACAGCATGTGGGCGCTCTAATTGGTTAACCTTGACTAAAGAGATGGTTTCGAAGTGGCCAGGGTATGGTCAGTGAAGTAGAAGTGTCTGTTATAAGTAATAAGTTTGAGCCAGAGACATGAGTTAGCAGTTAAGAGCGTCTGACTGCTCAGTCATGAGGCTCAGAGTTGGGATCTCAACACCCACATTAGGTGGCTCACGACTACCTGTAACTGCAGCTCCAGGGGATCTGACAACCTCTGCACGGAGGCGCATATTCTCCAACACACACACAGAGCGCATCAGTTTTTAAAATTCCAAAAATGTAAATGTATATTTAACTGAAGGCACTACTTAAAAAATGTTAAGGTAGGAATGGCTGATATGTTCAATGTGCCAGAGGGTGCTTACCATCTGCTAAAGGATCTTGATGGCATGAATGAATCTCTGGCTGAATAAATCGTCACTTCCTTTCTCATAATTAATTCATGTTAGCCAGATCCTTTAGTAGATGTATAAATCAACAATCAAATTCTAGCTGATTGGTGCCAGCCACTACCAAAGAAGCAAATAAAACATTCTGCTCTTTGCCTGTGCTTTGGCCTCACTGAAACATCGAGTGCAACACAGCAAGAGGCAATTTTATCAAAATATTTAAGAGCTGAGAATCATTACATAATGCTCATCTATTTGAAAAGCTGTATATTTAATTTCTTCAACCTGTATTGTACTGATTGTCAAAATTAGATCCAAAGCAAGACTGAGATAGAAACATGAGGTACATGAAGAACTTTCCAACACAATCTTAAATCCATCAGGAATCAACCTCCCCCCGTCCATTTTCAGTGTTTTCAATTATTTACTTATGTGTGATATTTGGGGGAAAATACTACTGATTGCAGAGAATTTGGCATTGTATATGAATTCTGTGCATAAATTGCCTGCTGCTGAGTCACGAGGAGGCTCTGGGGAGAGCTAGATGGCACTGAGTTTGATCAGAGAAGACAGATCATATTTTAAAGGAATTCTCCCAGCAGTTCAGCTCCACAACAAAATCTGCTGGTTTTGCTTCTGAGCTTTCCGGTTGCTGGTGCTCTGAGGGTTTAGGGATGGATAGAAACTCAGAGAATGGGTTCACATGGAAGGAACTGTGTCCGATTGCAGGCTCATGGGAAGACATATGTCTGGCATTTCTTGGCTGCTTTTTCATTTTCTAAACTCCCCAGAACAAATTCTGTTCAATTCCTTACACTGGAACACCACAGATTTACAGTTTAGCCCAAGAAGCAATCACATCTCATCATAATGCCAACTAGAGGGGTTAAGGCGGCCTTATGTATGGGGCAGGGAAAAAGACCTAGATAATGGACAACCACACAGTCAAGCCTTGAATCCTGCCTTCCCCCTGCACCACAGTAGCCTCCTGTAGTCGCTACCAATTAAGAGGACCAACTTTCTAAAGAGGTCGCTGATGATGGCAGGCATCATCTATGCTGAGATTTTGTGTTCTCGGCATCCCACAGGTACAGAGAAACCCTGCTAACTGGAGTAAGATGCCTTCCAACTTGCTTTTGCCTCACTGAAAGTCTTGTGATTTAGGAGTTAATTGTGCAGTCTGCAGCGTGTCTCTGCTCCAGGAACTTGCTGCCTGCTCTCCGATCATTTGCCTGCCTGTTGTTTCTCTCAGCAAATGGAGGTCAATGACTGAAATCATCAGACTGTAGGCAGCTAGCATCAGCAGTGCAATCTCTGATCAGGACAGACTTCCACACTGGTTACCAAGGTCCTGGGAATCTGGGGCTTATTCAAGAATTTCATTATTGGTTTCTTTTCCACCCACTATTACCTATAATAGCTGATGACTTACAGCCCGAGTGTGGTTGCAAATTTGTAGATGGGTCCTATGCCCTAAAGAGATGAGCATAGTCAGCTTGTCATATATCCAGAGCAAAGAACTATGAACTTTGAGATACAAAAATAAAGGCAACTGTGTATGGTCAGGTGGGGTGAGTGGGAAGCTTAATGCTGTAGAAACATCTCACTATGGATAATAAGGAAGCATCTTAAAGGTTACTTTGGAATCATCCAGAGGAGTAGCGGCTCCTCAGAGCATACTGTTCTGTGAGCTTTTATGCAGGGCAGTGTGGTTCTATGAGGAAATAATTCCCTCCTCTCTATCTTTCTTTTCATTTCAATTTTAATACATCAAGTTGCTGAAACACCTGTATAGATACTTCCACTAAGATGTTTTACATTAGGATCTGGTGGATGAGAGAATTCATTCTCTCAGGGCAACTTTATAAACTACAAGGCTGTTTTTAGCTTCAAAGTCGAGAATTATTTATAATAAATTGAATAAAGGCTTTCAATGGAACACACCTGATTAAGTTCTACAGTTCTCCAACATTCCATATTTAGGAGAAAAATAAGTTGGCCAATTTGAAGTATCTACTTGAAACTATGTTAAATCTATTCATTATTGCATTTATTTATATTTGTAGAAAGAGGACTATCTGTTTTGTTTAAAAATTTTAAATCTGGTATCTTTGCGATTATTTTAATCATTTGCCCACAGAATTTTCATCTTGACTCAAAAAGTCAAAATAACTTCTTCTGTCACGTCTCTTTTGTTCATGCATCAGTTTGCTCTCTATTCCTAAACAAAAGCTCACACGTTTATTTCCCACTTTCCAAAGATGTTCTACCTTTGCTGTATCTTGTGAAGATGACTTCAGAGTCATAGTACAAACACAGAGTATCATGAAAACATAGACTAGAGGGTTTTGTTTTTGTTTTGTTTTAAGGACAGAAAATTGCTTTTGCACTGCTTGATATACCTTAGGTCCATTCTGTGTATTTGAGCCCTTGCTACAATGCAAGAGCTAGACTTTCAGACTGGTTTGTACCCATTACTATTGGAAATGATAGTCACCAAAACAAGTCCTTCTGCCCACGGTTCTTCTCTGTTATAAACCCCATCATCTCACCTGAGAATGCAAGTCATATTTTGGTTAAGACTACTTCCCTCAGACATGCCTAAATACCACTCAAAGAAAACCTAGAAACTCCTTTAATTGATCTTCAATTTTGAAAAGCCCAAGTATGTACCTATATTGGTTAATAAGCTGCAAAACAGCTCAGGGGTGGTACAATGAGATGGGAGTCTATGGAAGTTGGTTGCAATGGTGGGCACCCATTCATCACAGCACTGTCCGGAAACACACGGTCTAGTCTGCTAATGTGTACACCAGGTTCCACGAAGCTTCCTGTTCCACCTTCTCCTGAGGCAGCATTGTTAAAGAATTGACTTTCATAATCTGTTTTTAAGAATCAATATTTCTTTTCCTATTTCCCTTTGCTTAGATATAATGTGATTTGAACTAAGAGTGGCTGTGCTTTGGGAAAATAGCCAGTCACCCTTCTTCCACATTGAAGACTATTTTCCCTTCCGCTGGAAGAGAAATGGTTGCCAGAGCTGGGAGGCTCTGGGAGGCGCAAATTCTCATGTGTCCCATCTTCGGGGAAAGCAACTTCGCTGTGATCTCTGCTGAACTCGATTTGCTGTAATAGCCAAATGTCCCAATTACTCTCAGCTCTCTCAGAAAGTTATTTTTAGGAGATAGTAGGATTCTGCAGTGAAGTAAGACCTATTCCAAATGTTTACATCTTCTTTTTAAATACTGATGAAATACAGAGGTGGTCCCACTGTAAGTAAATAATAAGTTAATAATAACAATTATGAGGTTTTTTTGTGAGGTATTCTTGCTCTAATTTCTCCTCATGGGAGGGAACACACACTTGAAAATATCCATATTGAGTGGCCAGGTGACAGTTGCTCGTAGTCACCCATGTTAGATGGGATGAGAGTTAATAAGGCAAGCAATCAGAGGTGAGATTGTATGGCTAAAGGGGCTGTGTCTGTCTGGAATAATCAATGATTTTGACTAAGGCAGAAACCAGAAAAAAATTTTTTCACGTTTATAACTTCAAGTAATAAAATCTATTACAATCAAACACAAGCTTTTATCCTTTAAAACTGCACACAATTTGCATACAGAGACTTTTGTGAATGTATGTATTTAAGAATGAAGAAAACTTCATTAAAAACATGAAATAAGTGATCAATTTGGGAATGAATATCACAATATTTTAAAGAGATTTTTTTCTTCATAGGGTAACTCAAATATATCTTAACTTCTTTTCTGTATTTACAAGCCAGACTCCCCATTGAAAAGCAGTATGTTATGAAATAATTTCCATTTGAGTCAGGTATAGGGTTGATTTGGAGGTCTTATCTATTTGTTTCCTGAAGGATTTCCCTTCAGGCAAACCAGACAGAAGCAACAATAATCTTATTTACAAAGAGGCCAGGAGGGCAGAGGGCTGGAGGCCCCAAGGGCTGGAGCTCAATAAGGTCCCTGTCATTCTGAGACCAAAGGGGTGCCCCAGCCCAGGTGAATAATGATCAAGAACACTTTGTGACTGCTGACCATACTGTTTGGGGAGCTAATTGATGTCCTTCTGTTCCAAGTGACTAATGTTCTTCTTGCAGTGACGACAGTAATGTCATCAAAAGGGAGAATAAATGGCTAGCTAACAAGAAATAGAGAGACCTCTGCTTTGCCTTGCAGGAAGGGAAACTTCTTTGTATAAGCGTGGTGTTCTGTAAGAATGCCTTTGAATTCACATAACTACTAAAAGATGGGCTAAGTTTTGGCACTGTGGCCTGATACCGAGAATCTGCTGAAATGAATGTAAATTGTAGTGCAGGTCCACCAAGAAGAATGAATCCTCTCAGCACCAAGGCCCTGACGCAGTGTCCTGACTAAAGGGCCCGTGTGTCACTGGACACATTATACTAGCTAACATCTCTTGCTGCTGTCCCATCCAGCCATTGTTTCTCTTCCTGCCATTTCCTAGCACGCCCATATCCATCTCCGCCTTCCAAGGCGAGTGTGCTCATTCTTCATTCCTCTGTGCCAGCATCAACTCTTGCCTGTTCCTGTTGCCCTTATTTTGTCTTAGGCTGTGATGCATTGAGGTGGTCTTGTTAACGTGTTCTCTTTTTTTTTTTTTTTTTTTTTTTACTAGATATCAAGTAATTTGATGATTTACCATGGTAAGTCATAAACATTGCTTGGATTAAATAAAATAAATGCACATCTCATTTAATGTAAATGGACTGGATCATCACTCAGTAATCTGGTAAGCCTATAGCACGTCAAGTTATGCCATTTAGTAGTTGCAGGTAATTGTCAAATAGGAATAATGATATTTCATAGGGTGATGGAGAGGAATAAATGAGATAATGCATGTTACAATTAATGAGCTCAGTTTTACCCAGTTATCAGCGCCAGGTACAGGGTAGGTTCCTAGGTTGTTTATGTGGTTATCACAATCCTAGGGAGTTACATTTCATTGGCTAGCATAGAATATGTTTTCTAGATACTTGCGTACAGTTTAAAATTGAACGTTTATTTCTTTAAGTGAATTGACGTGAAACAGTCCCGCAGTGAGTAAAGTGAGTAAGTGGAGACTGGAAATGCAGCTCCTCTAGGCGGGAGCAGGATGTGCTGTAGAGCAGTAAATTAAACTTGCCTTCAGCTGCTCTATCTCCTCACCAAGGTGAGCCATGTTTCTGTTAGGTAGGCAACAAAGAGGACAGATTTAATTTATTTGACACCCAGAATAGGTTTAATAAAACTTGTGAATTGTTGTTTGAAAAATGAAGGAAAGACACTCCTAATAACTGGCTAGACTCATTCACCACTCTTAAGCTCCTGGTTTTCTGCAAGTTGGTGTGGATAAAGGATCCAAAATTTAGAGCCCAAGGGCATAGGTCTCCACTCAAGAAGTGCAGCTTCCTACTAATACATGTTACTGGACTTCTTTAAGCCTCTAAATGTACGAAAAAAAATACAGAACTAGAACTTTGATGACTTCACTTACTGACAGTTCATCTTGATTGTGAATTTGACAGGATTTAGAAGCACGTGAGAGCAAACCTCTGGACATTGGCATGTGGGGATTTCTGAATCCTTCAAGGTTGGGAGAGCTACCCTAAATGTGGGTGGTACCACAGCATCGCATGCTGGCTGAAGACCATCGTTCACCATTCTTTGCCACCTGACTGTGGGTGCTATGTGACCAGCTACCTCACACTCTTGCCACCATGGTTTCCCCTCGATGATGAACGGTACGCCTGACCTGGGAGGCAAAAGAAAACTCCTTTCTTCGATTGCTTTTGTCAGGCATTTGATTACAGCAGTGAGAAAAGTAACTCTCTAGTGCACCAGCCATGCTGCTACGTACAAGTGTTTTTCATCTGTGCCTGTGAGATGTGAGAATTTCAACAAATACGTACATAAGCTTTAAGTAAAATCATGTATGTGATGGAAACACTGCTGTAAACAAAGTAACATGGGCTTTGCTATCTGAGGAACCTTGACTCTGACCTTAGCTCTGTGACCCCTCTAGGCTTTCTTTACACCTATACAGTGAAGTGGCGGTATGCACATCACAGAGACGACATGAAGAGGACATAATATGTGGAAGTGATGCCACAATACCTGCCATTCTGGACTTATTAGAACACCGCTGATTCATTTCTGACCATTAGCCAAAAACTGTGTAAAAACCCTGTGTGGCTGTGCACTTTGGAAGCTGAGACGGGAAGATTGTAAATTTGAATCCAACCTGGACTATGAAGTGAGACCCTGTTTCAAAAACAATGAAAAGAGAGAGGAAGACAGGAGGGGAGGGAAGAGAGAGGGAGATGTAGAAGTTAATTGAATATGATAACACAATAATAATTCCAACATGAATTGGTTCTAGTGGACTACATTGGTGTGTCTGTTTCAACACAACCTTCAACATAAATTTCAATACAGGGAACAACACATGTGGAAAGGACCAGTTGGTTTGAGGTTTGGAAATACTCTGAAAATACTAACATACACTCTTCCATTGAAATCTTAATAAAGCATTAATATCTAAGAATAATGTAATATATTTTTGCCAGAGCATTAAGCTTTTGCATTATAGAAGAGGTAGAATAATTAATTTAGGTTGGCTATTATAAACAAAGATAACCTAGTTTCAAATATTACTAGTTCGTTATTTCAAACATTTTAAAGCTTTTTTCAAAATTGATTGCATGTTTTTGTTTCATACGGTTAAACTCCCTTCTAATGCCTTTTAATGCTAATCAAATAGAAATTTGGTTTTTGCAAGCTATTAAAAGACATGCATCTCTTCCATGGCTCCAGGTATATGTTTATGTGATATGAAATTTTTGTGTTAGTATGTATGTTATACATTGCAGTTGCTTGCTTTAATAAATTACAAAATCACTAGACTCCTAAATTAAGCAGTGCTTTGATGATACAGTGGCCATCTCTGCCTTACTGTACAGTGGTAGAATTTTTTGCTTTATCTTTCCTGTGCTAAAAGATGAATAAATTAATCCAGGATACCCCCATTTTCAAACAAATCTGTAGCTTCTTTTGGGGGAACAAATCAGTTTTTCAGTAATCCTCTTTTAAAATATGACCCCCCAATGCTTTACCATTAGACTTGATACAAGGCAGAATTCAGAGGCCTTTTATGTTTTTCATGATAATCTAGAATTTTTATTTGATTCCAGGTAATTTTAGACAATAGACATGATGAACTGTTTTCTCTTGAATAAATAACAATTAAATTACATCAATGAAATAAAATATACTGTAGGCTTAATACATTGTAAATATTACAGAAGTACTACTTTGCTATAGCAATTTCATGACTGAAGCTACATTTAATAACAATCTTACCAGTACTTGTATATAAAATATTATACAGATTACTGACAAAGACATCACAGCAGTCTCAATGATGCTACCAGCTTAACAAACATCTAACAGTACAATAAATACTCTTTAAGAGGAAAAGGGTGTACCATTTACAGAGACAACAGGGAGATACGTTTTCCACTTGAAACACTGGAAATGAGAATCAAGATAATCTGTATCTTGGTTCATATTTTTACAAGAAAAGATTTCCTCCCTTGGGGACTCTGATCCCCAGGACCTAGAGTTTAGTACGTTCCCACAAAGAAAGCTTTTTAAGATACCACAGCAACGGAAAGAAACTCTGTCATCTGAAAACCACTGCTTCAACACCTGACTGCTTTGTAAAACCTATGTACAAACATTCAGTCCAAATCAGTAGATAGAATAATTTTTTTGTATATTACAATAGGTGCATTAACGTTTTATCAGAAGGCCAGAGCAAAGCAACTGTGAATGGCCACTTAGGAGATCTTAAAATATCATACAAATATACAGTTAAGAGTATGAGAAATCTAATTTTTTCACATGATGTTAGTGATCTTGGTTATGGATATGGAATGGCGGAAATTAATGAACTGAACAGTAACCAGAGACCTAGTTCTCATTTGGTAGTTGGGCCTATTTCCTGCAGAGTGGGATTAGGCAACAGAATTCCTTGGCGTTTGATACCAGCTAACCCTGACATTCAGTATCAGGGAGCTTGGGAGTCACCTGTCACAGGCAAATGTCCAAGTTGCCTAGATCCATGCTTCTTTTATACATATTTAATACATAGTGGCAAATAGGGGCCCTTGGAGATAGCTTTTCTTGTTTGAATGATGCTTTTAGTTCAGGACTCAGTCTTTACTCTGAAGAAGTCAAGCAGTTAGGGAATCGACCCTCTTTGAAAGTGAGAGTAAAGGCAGAACACATGTTCTGTATGACGAATGTCAGAGGAAAGCAGATAGCCCTGATGCCAGAGCATATAAGTGATTCAATTGAAATTAATGAATCTAATTAAGGGGCTGGTAAATGAATGATTCTAATGACTATATTCACTAGGGAGAATGTTTTGGTCGCTAGAGTTTGGAAATGATAGGGGAAACGCCAAAGTGGATCCAACTAATTTTAAGGTTTTTTTTTTTTTAAATGAAGGTAGTTTAATGCACACATGATGATATTTCACAGATATTTCTTAGAGTATCAATAAGCACCAAGTTTAGTGCTATCAGCCCCATTGTCCCTTAGCTTATTATATATGAGTTAGGTCTTAAAAGTTCAATACACTATAAAATCTACCACTAAAATGGCATTTGCACAAATACAGTTTTAAAAGTGAATCTTGGAATTTTTTTGATACCTATACTCAGAATTTCTACCAGGTCTTTGTATCTATGAGAAGAAGTGGTAGGTAATGCCTGGTAGCTAGAGACATGAAGGTTGATATTCAGATTGATGTAGGACAAGTCTGGCAATTCCTAGTCCCTGGTGATAGTCTGTCAATACTCTTCTCTATAGAGTTACTAATCCTCCTGAATCCCCATCTGTGCACAGAGAAGGAAATCAAGAGGCTCAGCAGGCAAATACATCCCAGCTTGGTCCTCAGGTCATATCTGTCTTACTGTCAATTATGAGAAGGGGTACCGCCCCTTCAGGCTTGGACCCCAAACACTAGAAATCACAGGTAGCTCTCTGCTTCATCCTATGCAGTCCTCAGGACTGGTGAGAATCTGTACAGGGAGGAGAGACTCTAAGTGTATCAGGAGCAAGTGGCTTTTTCAAAGCAATAACTCTCCTTACTAGAAAAGGGCCCAATTCTAAGCACCACGGCAGGAGAGCCAACCAGAAGCTAGCCACCCTCATCTTTCTGCTTTGCCACACCATGGATCAGCAAATGGAGGCACTGCATATTCCTTACCTAAAAGGCTGACCTAAACAAAGCCAGGCACAGGGATGTCACCAGGTTTTTGCTACCCTTCTGTCATACCCACCGAGTTTCTCACTCTCTGAAATCAAACGGCCTGGACCAGGTAGCCGGCGAGCTGTGTGTAGTACTGCTTAGCCAGGGATCTCCCTGCCCACATGCTCCACTGACACTTGCTCCTCTTAGGAGATTTTGAAGGTCTTAGAATCACCTTCCTCTTATTGATTTTCGTTTCCATGAACTTGGCCCCTACTAGGTGCTCACCATCCCCCACACTCGCACGTCCTGGAAGAATCCTCTACGATTTTGCACCTCTTACAGATTACTCCTTGCCAAATGTTGGCTTTATGGAACACCTACAGGTCATTAGAACACTAAATCCAGTCGCTTAGGTGGGAAGATTTTTTTTCTGGAAGGTTTTAGTCAGAATTCATACAGCCAAGATTTCATAAAGAGCTTGATTCTAGAAACTGGATTCGTGTCCGAGAGTGTAGCAAGTGGTACAGTTCACACTTGGTCAGTTTTCTCGTGTTATGACATTGCTGTAATAGTTACAGGATAGAACACACACACACACACACACATTTACAGTCACACTCACATGGTACAATTCCACTGAATCAGACAATACTTCTTCTGAATTAAAAAGAAGAAGACTGTGTTTTGGCCATCCAGGCCTGAAAGCTACTTAAATCTGGAATGCAATACACTTGGTGCAGACAGCAACTGCACAGTGGTGACAGGGTACATTAGCGCTGACACATGCTGGCTGAAGAGGTCCGGTGATAGCTAAAACTGAAGGATGCCAGCAACGCCAGCCTTAAAAAGTCAATATGCTTTCGTTTCTCCATTGTGATTATAATCCATTACCCAGCTGAACAGCTGTGGTCCAGAAGATAGCAAATGTCCTCATGGCAATTCAGGCCTAACACAGTTTACGTCTCCAGGAATTCTGCTCATTACTTTGGATAGTCTTCAAATTCTTCTTGTTGTTTTAACCAAAAAAATTAACCTTTATGGTTATTTCAGTGTTTACTTTAGATATGAATACTGAAGGAAATACTAAGGTTTCTAAAAGAGTATCATGGACAATCATACCATCTAAACAGGGGTCACCCTGCTACACGCCCATCGCCTATGACATTGTTCTTATGAAGGTCTACCTTCTGGTTTTGCTAAGCTAGACAAAATGACACAGTAAACACTGATACACAACTCACAGGACATAAAACATTTTACAAAGTGTCTCTACCGTAGCACTATACCTATTGTAAAAATGCACTTTTTAGTACTATGGACAGACACATACCACATTGTCATGAAAGTTGTGGTTACAAAGGCATTACTCATTTTGTGGTGTTTCTCTATGGATACTTAGACTTCAGATTTTATAGCCAAAGGTTTCCCTTCTATTTCAGAGACTTGGAAGGACTGTTGAGTAACTGAAGCAACAGGCTTTCTTCATTGTAAACCCCTGGAGAATGGAGTTTAAGTACCTAAACTATTGAAATGTCAGCAATCTGAAAAATAAGCACAGGAACAGTCACTATTTACTAAACATGGTATACTTTTTTAAAAAAATGTAGCTGAGGGGACCACAGACTTCTAAATTTTAAGCTAAAGAGAAAGAATTTCTTTTTCTGTGCAGCCACGAAAGCAGCAGGCTCACAGAGCCTCGGCCGACGTGTCTGTGGACACAGACATGGTCACCTTGGCGATCTTAACCGTGCTCTTGATGCAGCTTTCCGCGGCCCTGTGCATGCTGGCTGTGTTATTGGCATGCTTGTGCAGGCAGTCTGAGTCCCCCATGCTGTTATCTAGAGGCTGTGCAGTGCCTTCACACGAGGGGAACATGCTGCGGAAAGCATGTCTCAGGTCCTTGCTCCTCAGAGCGTAGATGATGGGGTTCACGGTGGAGTTCAGCAGGCAGAGCATACTACAGAAGGCAAACACCGTCTTGATGAGCTTATTCATCTTCCCAAAGACGTCATACACCATGATCGCAAGCAGGGGGCCCCAGCAGATGATCAACACCACTAGGATCAGGACCAGCGTTTTGGCCAGCCTAATGTCCATGCGGGCTTGGTCGGGCCGGGTCACCTGCACCTTGCCATCTTCTGATGTGTGGATGATGATGCTCTTCTGGGTTCCACGCTGGATCATGCGGACTGCATGGCTGTGAGCCTTCCAGAGAATGTACATGTATGCATACACAATGAACAGCAACAGCACACTGGTGACTCCGATCCAGAACATCAGGTAGGTCTCGTCAATGAGTGGGAAGATGTCCGAGCAGACAGATTGCAGCTTCTTGCAGTTCCAGCCAAGGAGAGGCAACACGGCAATTACTATCGCAATAGTCCACATCAGGCAAAAGGCCACTACGGCCTTGGGCCTAGTGACGATCCTCTTATAGGCCAGAGGCCTGTGAATGGATATGTACCTGTCGATGGCTGTGAGGAAGAGGCTGCCCACAGAGGCTGTGAAGGAGGCCGTGACCCCACCCAGTTTGAACAGAAACACATTGGGGCTGTCTTTCCGGTGGAACACATGGAAGTCAACAAAGCTGTAGACGAAAATGACGCTTCCCAGGAGGTCAGCCACGGCCAGACTGCCAATGAAGTGGTAGGAAGGCCGGCATCGGAGACTGCGGGAATGCAGGATGACACACAGCACCAGCAGGTTCTCCAGAACTGTGAAGGTGCCCAGTGTGAGAGACAGCACAGCAATGGCCAGCTGCTGACTAGGGTTTAGAATCATGAAGCACTCCATGTCCATAAAGTTCTCCCCACACTGGATGTTTTCCTCATTCTCCTTGTATGATGAGAGAGACTTGTTGTAGAATTCTGTAATGTTTGTGGTGTCTACCACTGGGACCAACTGGGAGTTGTCTCCTGCAGTCATCTTTTCCTGGAAGGGACTGCCCCTGAAGGAAGTCAGAGGGAATTTCTGCGGGAAGTATCCTAATTTGGATGCCATGTCTCCTTTGATGTCTTCGTACTGAATGTCATTGGAGCCCACGTAGAGGAGGTCTGTGGTGATGGTGCGGAAGGTGGTGTCTGCAAGGCCATCCAGGATGGACTTCATAACCTCAGGTTTCGATTAGGCCAGACTCACAGTGATGGAGAAAGAGGTGCCAGGAGGGAACCCTAATAAGAGGGAAAACAGAGAATCTGAGTGGTCAGAAAAGCAGGAGGGTAAGAAACAGAAGCACTGGGCACCATAAACCACCGTCGCCTCTGAACACAGAGGTTCAGTCAACACAATGAGTCAGCTCAAAGAAGAACTCCTTGCCCGGCAAATACAAAACAAAAAAATACAAGGAGATGTGATGGGGAAACTCTGTCATCCAATCACATCTAATTAAGGCGTGGTGACCTAGACCCCAGAAAGAAAAACTGGGTGCCCACCAGACAGATAGGACGTAGGACCTCCCACTCTTGTAGCATGAGTTTCCCCTTTTTAACCATTAAAATACAACTGTTATTCTTGAGCTGGCCTGGTTATTTATCGTACCGACCTAATTCGCAACAGATGGAGAGCCACACATCAGACACGTGATTCTTCTCATTCCTTAGCAAAGTCAGTTGGTCCCACCTGAACCTGCACAGTCAAATAAACCAAGCTCAATGAAAGAAACTTTACTGTGCATGTCACAGGAAGCGTTGGCCACAAGGCTTCTACTTTCAAGTATACAGCCATCTGTGGTGAAGTGGCTGGGAGCAGCAAGCTCACAGCACAAATTCTCTGCCCTGTGGATGTACCCTGAAGGACAGGTGAGACTAAACAGGCAAGACAACCAAAGAACACGATAGCATAGAATCAAGGGTTGAGCTGGTCGGTTTAACTGTAAAGGAGGACGTTTAGGACGGCCAGAGATAGCTCCAGACCACAGTGGAAAGACACCCTCCAGCAGGCACGTTTCCTTATCCAGAGCAAGGGAGATTGGGATCAAGGCATGGCTGATATGAACTTATGAAACTGTCTCTGCCAATCAGTTCAATGTCACAAAGGCTTGCATCGAGGCTTGTGGAATCCCAGGGCTAATACGAGGAAGGTGATGGTGATGAATGGCACTTTAGGAAAATACCCCTCAGTGTGCTGACCGGAGGGACAGGAGACAGCCCTGGTGGTGTCTGGTGATTTTTTAGGAGACTATGCTGGAAATGAGGATGACAAGTACAATGTGTGTCCTTCACCCCTAAGTTAAGCAATCTGATGTTATTCTCAACATAAATAGCAAGAGAACTGATCTCACCATTTATAAATATTTAAAAGATGGCTATTTATCTCTTTAGTTTATAAAATTACTACAAATACGGATAATACATTTGACAATTAAATAACCACAAATTTCAACATTTTATTTATCAATGGTCCTTTGTTGTTTCACGTATAATACATGAGAAAGCTATTATCTTTTGAAATAAAACTTAAAACCTAAGTCTTTCTGTTAAAATACAGAGAGCCTATTTGTCATGTTAGCTAACTTATTAATACACAATCCATTCCATAAATGATAGCGCACCATGGCACACCATGTGCTGTGCCAGACACTTAACAGATCAAGTCCACGGGGACCCTGACATCTAGCAGGGCAGATGGCCAGCTACCTCAGCACCTACTGGCAAGGGTGGCTCCCCTGCAGATGACAGAGCTCTGGAGCATCAGCTCGACACAGCAAAAGGGACTTTCCCAGGGAAGTCATATGCATATGCCAAGCATCTAGGATGAGTGTGGGAGGGGACAGGATGCCAAGATGAGGACTTTTAAAATTAATATCCTGGGTTTCACAATTTTTCAAAAGCAACTTGGGGTAGGCATGAGGTGGTGGATGTAGCCCTCCTTCCACACTCTGCTGCCTCCAAATCCAAGCCTTACCACTGCCTACTAGGGTCAGATCACAAGCCTCTGCCTCCGGTGTACCTTTCCTGGTCCCAGCACTGATAATGTCACACAGCTGCTGGAGTGATCTTCAGAAACATATGAAGGTTCTATGATTCCCATTTCAACCACTCTGCCCCAAAGACCAAACACAGACTCAACCCAAGCTCCCCTTCCAGGCTCACACAACCCAGCCAAGCTTCTGCCATTCTGAACCTCAGAATGGATTCCATTCTGCCTCCTTCCTCCATCCACCAGCATGCTTCAGCCCTGCCTCTCCTCAGCCTGGTCTCCCCAGTTGGGCTGTACCACAGAGAGTTTGGTCACACAAACACCAACTCAACTTGCTCCATGCTGTGGTTTTCACTGTCCCAAATTCTCCTCTGCCGGAGCTTGCGCGAGACCCCTTACCCTTACCAATTTGTTGTTCCTAATTCTGTTAGCTCACTGCTTCCCATGCTCAGACAAAGCCCATCTTTGGGGCTCCCAGAATAACGAAACAGTTCCATCAACAGCATTTACCTAGTCTGCTTCTTGTTCCTAAGCTCCAGAGAAAGCTCGATGAGGACCACACTGGGGAACTTGTCTGTCTTAGCATTTAACTCGTAACTCAATGCACAGCACAGAGAGATCAGCTTAAAATTGAGTTGTCTGACTGATTTTATTTTCTTCAGAGCAGCTCTTTTCTGCCTAAAATAAGTGAAGGAATCTCACCATTGTAACAGGAAAGGCATACGCATGTCACTGGAATCAAGACTTCTCACCCAATAAGTCAATCTACATGTGCTCAAAATAGAGAACTGTTTTGGTGGGGGTTATCAGTGTTCTAATTGTGTGTGTGCACGTGCGCATTTACCACCTCTTTACTTTTTCAGAAAACATTTGCATGAACTGTATAGCCTCCCATTTATATGTGCACTCCAGAAAGGTCTGGTAGATGAATGTGACCAGCCCCCCAGTGACAGGAGGCTTGGGGGTTTTACCATCTTTTGTTACTGCAGATAATGTTGCAATGAATTAATGCCAACCACTTTTTCTTTCACATTGTTTGTGCTATTGTGAGCAATCTTTCTAGTCATCTTAACTCTTAGCTTGGACTCATTGTGATACCACCTCCTTCTTGGCCTCTATAATCAGGTGTACCTCTTAAGTGTCCCAAATCCCCCCCACTTCTAAGCACACAGAGAAAGCCTATTATAGGCTGGAGGCTCTTTGAGCCTTTTACATGTATCAACTCATTTCATTTCTATAACAGCTTATGAGGCATTTTTTTTGCATGAAAGGCACAGACAAGGTAAATAATATACCATTAACGCACCTAGTAGGTGGCAGGGCTGGGGCTGAGCCTGGGTGTGGACCTCAGTTCAAGTGCTGAAAGTAACCAGAAGATGCACACTGGATACTGTGGGTCCAGAGTTCCTGCTTTTAACCACCATGGTACACTATCTAAGCTAAGACAGGGATCTACTGCCCCTAAGTTTCCCTACTGATTCCACCAGCAAAGCCCTAGTCTATGCCGAGAACACTGCTATAGGAACTGCCAGACAGGGAGGGTGTTAAGTCACATCCACTCTCAAGCAGTGGCTCTAAGCCTTAGTGTTTCATCTACAAGCTAGGGATAACAATGATGATAATGAAGCCTAAATCACGGATCTGTTCGGAAAACTTACTCCAGACAAATCCTACTTAGGCCTGGCACTAAAAGAAGTCTTCAATAAACATTACTGTCCTCAGCACTCAGTACCACTGATGGCCCAGCACCACATACTACATACTAACTGCATTTCAAGAATATATAATATATACTAATTACTACATTATATGCTAATTATGTTTCAAGAAAATGCATTATCTTAATTCACTTACAGGCTGCTTATTCAGTTGTATCAGAACCTAAGCACGAGGCAGAGAGAAGATGTCAACGTGCCCAGGAGGAGCTCTGATGGCATTGCCAGCTGTATTGAGGCACGGAGGGGCTTTACCTACATTCTTCCAGTAAATGAGTGCAGGGGCTTCCAGGCACTTCCTTCTTACCTGACTCCCCAGGCAAGAAGGAGGCAACTAGATAATTAGTAAACTGTCCAGAACACAAATGGGAACCCCTGCTCCAAGGACTCCAGAATCTCCACTGTAACACTATGTCTGTTTTAAGGTTTAACAGGAACTAAATTAAAGCTACTGTACATCTTATGTTCAAGTCTTATCTACTGTTTAAACTGCCAGTATAGGCATTGCAATGACAATTAATGACAGTTCCTAATAAATCACTATTTCTTGCCCCAGACCCGCCAGGTAAATCTGCCCACTGTCATGACACCAAGGACTAAAACTGTAGCCAGCACTGGAGAGAATCAAGACTTTTCAGGGATGGACAAGGGATGTGAGCTAGGAAAATGCCCTGGGCTTTACTGTATTCACGATCGCCACATATGACCATGATGCCTATGGCAACACAGCCAAACACCTTCGTTTTGGCAACAGAGTGTCATATCTAGGCCAGAGAATGGTGGTTACAAGCTGTCATGCCTAATATACGTCAGAGAAGAGTTTAAAATAAATGAACTTTGTGACTTTTAGAACGTAAAAACACCACTGTGTTTGGGCCTATTGCAGACTATTGATGAGAAACAGGTTTTTTTTTTTCTTTTCTTCTGCCTTTTTTGCATCTTTAGAAGTCTTTTCTTTATTTCTACATTTGGATTAGTGCAGTAATTTCCACCTTATTATTTTTGCATGGAGAGTTTTCTTTGAGGGTTCATTAGTAATATAGTTTAGACTTTGGGGGGTGAAGCTGCTGTTAATTTTGTTTTTATTTGCTAATGGGAAAATCATAATTGGAAATTCTAACAAGATGTGTAGATGTGCCTATTAAAGAAGCAGTTGGGGCTTATTACAGTTATAGCGAAAGAGCTGAATGACAGCTAAAGTTTCCTAACAACTTAATATAGAAATCATGCCTTTATAGTAACAATGATTAAAAAATGTTTAAATGTGCTGAATCGATTATTTTAGGAAAACCTCCTTCAGTTCCTAGGTTAGTACCATCTGTTCTTGTCCCCTCTTTGTGCGTACACCTGCACCTCTTCTCCCTCCTCCCCAGGAAAAAAAACACACATTATCAACACGCAGTGGCAGTGGCAAAAGAATTTTATGAGCATGGTAATGGCATAGAGTCTTTTAAAAATATTTATCCAGGGTCCATATTTTTATTTCTATAACTACTGAGTGTACAAAACTCCCAGGAGTGAAGTTGGCTGTGGGGGTTTTTGCTTGCAATCCTGGCACTCAGGTGGATGAAACAGGTGAGTCATGACTCCAACCCAGGCCACCGGCCACCGCAGTAGGGACCTGTTGCTAATAGAAGCTAGCCATGCTTCTGATTAGATGGAGTGTGGAACAAGCTTGAAAGCCAGACCTCAGGATTCTGTCTATGTTATTTAACCCCAGTTCCTTTGGAGAAAGTATTGAGGGAAAACATGTGTTTTGATTTAAGCATATGAATGTTTCTGGCTGCAGGTATGCATGTATACCAAATGCATGATGGGTATTCATGAGAGTTTGGAAAGGGCTTCGGATCTACTGGAACTGAAGTTACAGGCAGTCTATTGCTGCTGTATCTGTGTTAAAATTCTTGTAATCATGACCTCAGTAGTATCTCTGTGATAAAAAAGTAATAGACTGGTATTTGTTCAATGCAGGATATCTGTTCATGAGTATAGAAAGCCCAGAACGCCTGGTATGGATGCGGCTATAGATTAAAATATTCTCTAATACTAACATACATGCTTAAATGAGACAGTGGCAAGCTCATAACGTCTGAACTGACAGGGTCTACAGCAAGCATGGGAGTCCAGGATCCTTGCGTAGCCATGCTCCTTCCCTGTGTCTTTTTCTGCTGTTCAGCTTGAATGGCCTCATGAAAGTGTCTTATGTAGTGTTCACAGGGGAAAGATTTATTATTTTTCCACTCACCTCTGGGACTAAGTCTGGGGTTTTTTTTTGTTTTTTTTTTCTAATTTGCTCAAGAAAAGTACCTTGATAATCCATTCCTCTGAAGTTAGCAGGGAAAACTTTTAGTTGACTACTATAACCATATTATGTCTAAGTCATGGATGCTCTCAATAGCCAGAACAGTAGCATAACCTAATGAATGATGTTTTGCTGCCAGCTGAGCAGGTAACGGGTCTTTCCTAAGCTTACCTATTACCATCTGTTTGGTCGTCCTCGCCTCATCTTCTACAGTTAAGTAAATAAAGAATTGACTTAATCATGCTGATAATTCAGGCAAAAATAGATAATATTTCTTACTTGTATTAATGCCAGTTCCTCTTCACACACACATATATGAAATTATATATATGTGACTATATATATGTATATATAATCCATTTTGCTGGTCATGCTTGACTGGCTCTCAAAGTTTCAACTTGTTATATATTTTGTAAAAGAAAAACGGAACTTATTAAACACACCATTTTCCCTGGTCTATTCTTTACTAACAAAGGTATTAGGTTTTTTTCCTTTAAAAATATGTCAATTAGTATGAGCTGGAGACATTAAGATACTTACAAGGCTATATTTTCTTGCAAATCTAATGTGAAACATGCCCTATTATTTAACACTTAAAGGCTTGTTAAAATTTAACTGCAGGGCTCAAGAAAAGGATGCCTTGAAATAACATGGGCTTAAGCATGGGGAGGTGTCAATGATACAAGAACAGTTTTCCACAAAGGTGAACTAGTAACACACTGAAATGACTTGTTGACTTGGCGATAATATCCATTTGCCACTTAATTCTACTTTGTGGCTTCGATGTTTGCTCCTACTAAGTGCTTTGACCTTTTCTGCGAAACAGATATATTTTCCACAGTCTGGAAAGAGTGTGGCTATGGAAGCAGCCTTCTCCTGAAAAAGAATTTACAGTTTCCATTCAAGAAAAGCTTCATGGAGTTGTCTTTATCCTGTTCCTACAAGTAGAAAGCAATATATAATTCTAGACCATAAAATATGTAGGACCCAGCTAATGGGCTCTTATCTTTACAGTTCATTATCAAGGTCTCCACAGCAATGGTTTGAAATACTCTACATGATGTCAATTGTGTCGTATAGCTTTCAGTTTTTCTTCCTTTCATCTGCAGATGAAGGGGTGTTTTCACTTTGAATCCATGAGCATATAAATTAAGTCTAAAGAAAAGCCAAATATGTTCTTTGGCTTCACATCTTAGATTTGGATGAATAAATGCATATTAAAGAAAATCTAAATTTCCCTATATTCTTGCCTCAGAATCATCTGAATAACACATTGTTTTCCTTTAGTATTTATGGAATACAAATAAATTACAATCCCCATTCTGCATTAGGCAAAAGCTCAGAAAGGCAAAACCTTGCCTAAGGCCTCCAACAGCGAACGTCTTGGGGAAGGTAATGTGGAACTTCTACCCACATCAGCATAACTGAGACTTCCTGCTTCTCACTCTGTGGTCCAGGAAACACAGAAGTCACCCTTTCATATTTTAGAGACAGAGAAGTGTTGGTTTGGGCAAGAGACATCATAAGCAGTATATGATGTTACTCAGTGAACAATTAAAATCTGAAGGGACAAACAATCCAATGACAGTAGAAAGTGTGTCCCACCCCAACTACCTAGAAAGTGCCCTTGGCCCATGCTCTTCGCAGACAAGCATGACAAACAGCTACAATTTCTACATGTTATAATTCCTGATTCTGGGTCAGCACCTTGCTTGAAATGACTGTCAGTCAATAAATAAAATCCAAGTTATTTTTGTCACTATTGCTTTTAATTAGGTATGATAGGATTTGTGTGTGTGTGTGTGTGTGTGTTGATTTGCCTCATTAGTCAATTTACAAGGGATGTTGATGGTAATGACACCTTTCTTCACCACGACTAAGATATGAAGAGGCCACCTTCGTGTCTGGCACCTTTCTCACACCTTCTCCCTTTAGAGCAAGACATAACGGCTGTTAGTAAACAAGAGCTTGAAACAACCACTCCCTATGTAGGGGGATGCAATGGAGTTTTCTTGAACACAGTAAATCCCTAAGGTCGATTCCCAAGTTTGAGCTGAATCAACATAGACAAATTATATAAATTTTATGTTCCCGCAAAAGGAATGACTGTTAGACTCTTAGCATGTGTCAGTATCATCTGTGTGACTGTAGAATGTGGCTGATGGACGCTATATGCCTTCCCATGCCTCAGTCAGCCTATTTCTATTGGGCATATACCCTGTGCCTAGCACAGACATTAAACTCAAAGCCATGAACACGTTCTGCAATATGTTACTATGCAATGTTTCATATTTGAGTAATAACTTTGGGTTGAGTAAGTAAATCAAAGTATAATACTCTAACCCAGCCCACCCATCGAATAAAGCGTATGCATATGTCTGCCCCTTTCCAACATTAAAAGACTGGGATATGAGTTATAACAAGTATTGGCTGTGCCTTGAGAATTCTCCCAGAAGAAACCGTGGGCAATGCTGAGCCACCCTGTAGCAGTCTCTCCCTGCGGGACCTCTGCTTGTTTTGGTACCTGGTATGAAGCAGGTTAGAAGTAGGGATGCTACTATACACTAGACACCCTGCAAATCTAACTTAAAGAATGGCTTTCAAGGGCAAATAGTTGCCCTCAGCATAAAGACAACTGGCCATTAAGAGATGGTCCCATACAAATGTCTATCTGAAAAAGTATAAAATGTCAAAATGACATAAAATATACCAATAATATTGATCAACCCTGGTGATTCTTCTCTCAGAATTAGACCTATGCAGAAGTCATGGGCAATGATTGAGTGCCCACTTTTTACTCTGATTCTTGTTCACTCTACGTTAAAATAAACTGTAACAATTAAGACGTGACAGAGATCCTTGTCATCTGCACAGCCTTGAATGTACCCTAAAGGCATATGAAAGTGTTCTGATAATAGACATTTTCCTTTCCCAAGTTAATGTCAAGCACTGATCTTTCTCAAATGGTCTGTCAAAAGAAGTTATGCGGAAACTCAGACACTAGGTAGAGTGGCTTTTAAAGGCCCTTGGGAATCAAATTGCTGTTCTGTTCGCTGGGTGCATCTCCTGCTATGGTTGAGTAATTTCTCCTGCTGCAATATTTCATGGCTTTACTGCTGAATTTGTTAAAATATAAAGAAGGCAATATGTCACAGAGGTTAAAATTTGTTATTACTACTGCCTACAAAAACCAAATTCTTAATTAGTTTTCTGAGGTAAGACATTGAGAAAACTCAATATGTTAATAATAATTAACTGTGAATATTTGGAATTTTGACTCAAGAAAGTAATTAAGAGTTAGTAAAGTTCTACTGAAAGCAAATATGCTTGTTCCAAGTGATACTGAAAGTAAAATGGAGGTCTCAGGAGCTCAGCACCAATTCTAATAACAAACTCAGTTCTATTTTATCAAGTATTTAGCTTTATAGCTTGCAAACATGAAATCATCAACACAGATCATAGCTAATTCTGAGATGAAAATGAATGGAAACTATTTTCTTTTATTATTATGACTAATATGAAATATTTCACAAGAGAAGCAAATATTAGTTCAAATAATCATATTCATTGAGAACAAGGAGAATTTCTACATAATTCAATTTCCTTCCTATTATTCTCTCGCTGGAATAATTTTAAATGAATTGCATTGTTATTTGAGTCCAGGATTTCCTTTACATATTATTTTTAAAACTACAATCTTAAGTATTAGGTATTTTAGTTTAAACACATTCAGAAAATATTCAGTGTGTGCTAACAATATAAGATACAAACCAAAGACACTTTCAAGATGCAAATAATTACCTCCACATGGACCTGGAAGCACTAGACTCCTGTGGCCACGCAAAATACACGATGTACTTGTGACTTAGAGGCATGCAAATTGTATGGAAGTGCGGAATCTTTATGCCTTTGTCCACATTCAAGGTCAAACTCATTCTGGGGTGTATGTGACACAGTTACGAGATTCTGAATGAAGCTGGACCTGGAAGTGTTTGTAAAGAAGGACATGAAGATAAAGAACTAGGTTGTTGGTAAGACGGGTGCAAAGAATCAGGAAGTTCATCCAACTGCACACACCAACAACAGTCTGAGAAGTTGCCTAGTGGTCTCTATGTGCAGCACAACACGTAGGTAGGTCAGTGGGTGTTCTTCCAGGCAGCGGCAGCAGCAGCTGTTGCCGCTGCCTCTGGGGACTAAGGATGAATGCAAACCCCAGTTTGGATCTATGCCCTTGGCAATGGTAGAGTTGGACTGTGCTGGGAACAAGACTTCTAGGAAATATTTCTGGAATTTGAGAGTCACTGGTTAAAGTGATGAAACCCATGAAGAACACGGAGCAGGGGAGAGGTATCATTAAGAAGACTGGAGTTTAAGTGAGAAGATAGAATATTTACAAGTACAGGTTTTTAGATCACAAAAGAGGGGGAGAGGAGAGCTTGCTCAAGGTAAGATAGCTTCCTCCAGCAAAGCACAAAGGCCAGGGCACTCTTGTCCCACTAGGATACAGGAACAGCAGCCTAGGGTGCAAGTGAGAGTAGGCTTGGGGACCCTCTCAGGGGTTTTGACTACAGTTCGGGACTCCTCTAGACGTTTTCTGGAAACCTCCTGGTATATAGTTTCTCCACTAAAGGAAAGTGACTTCAAGATGGAATGAATACTGATCCAGCAGATGAACTGATCCCGTAGATGAACACTCCTAACTCTATTCACAAACTTTATGATCAGCTTTAGATAGGATGGCTACGCACTTCCTTAAACAACACTGAGAAGAAACCGTTCATTGCTGAGCATAAAGGGATTTTTTTAAAAGTCATAGAAATTAACACCTCAGCTTATTTTCCTAAGTTGGAAACATCTGTGTCTGTTCTTTACTCCCAAGCCATAAAGTAATGTATCACAAGATATGAGCATAGAGACTTTGCCAAGGCAGGAACTCTCTGTGGACTTGCTGCTTACATCTGATAGCAATATAGTCTACAGTGGGTATCTTTCTTAAATACCTAGGAACTATAAACATGGAGAAATACATCCAAAAATACTCAGATTTTTAACTCTGAGCAATCGTTTCCCAATTATTACAATGAAAATGAATCCCAGGGTATTTTATCATCTTTCCCCCTTAGCTTTATGAGAAGTTAAATGTTACTTTTAGATGTAGTTGAATATTTCCAAAGCCCAACTCCCTGAGAAGCAGAAGTACAGAATTCTTTGGCATTTTTTTTTATCATTTCAGTTATGTGTTAAACTCCCCAGCTCTGCTTTATATCTTCTTCAAGTGCACTTGCTCATCACCTGTGCAGAGGATAAAGAAACATACAAATCCAGCTAGTGACCCATTGGAATTAGTTGGAATTTTAACCAGCCAAAACAGTCACACAGCACTCAACTGAGTGCCTCTTACAAGAATAGATAAATTTGATTTTAAAGGAAACTGAAAAGCAAATATGAATGGCAAAGCCATATTATCTCAATTTTTAGAATATTGATTTACTTGCTTCAGAAATCAGTATTGTAAAATTACCAAGTACGAATTCCAAAAGGGCAAGGGTTTATTTAAGACACAATTTTTAATTTGATTTTTTTATGCATCCTAGGATTTATCAGCAGTTTGGATGCCCTGCTCCTTATAACTCAACTGTCAAGACTCATGGTGGCTACAACCTTGTTATTTAAAAGCATGACTCAAGATAACGGATAAGGAAATGGTAAAGAGTAGAGTGGGACCTTCCATTGAAGCATAAACTTTGAAAAACTAGATATTCTAATTACACTGTATTTTAATTACATTTAAATATACATATACAGTTTGTGAGAGCATTTGCCAGTATATTAAACCACCACAACAGATTGCCTGGCGCAGCCCTCAGAGATGCCTCTGCTTTTCTTTAAAAAGCCATAGCATGGAATTTGTTAGTAGGAAAAAAATAGATATTACATTATCAAATATAGGAAGTTAAACTGCACCTTCTTTCCCAAAGCTGAAAAATGTTGATTAAATGCTACTCATAGTTGATGAAAGTAGTAAGGAATCAGTCAAAAGTATTAAAATCCATTCAGCTTTCATAACTATAAGCAACTAAGAATCCAAACAAGAGTAAGAACATAACATTAAATAATAAAATTGTACTGTTCAGGAAAAAAAGTTTCATCTGAATTAGAAAAGTGGGGATTAAAATCACTCTGTCAAACTCCCCAAAAATTGGAAAATCTGTTTTATAAAACACACTCAGAAGTACAAAATGCAATGCTAGTAACCCAATGAGACAAGAACAAACGTTTGTCTGGAAAGAAGAGTTCTCTAAAGAGGGCCTATACATTCATTCAGAAATAAATGACAAGACAAAGAAAGCAAGACTTCAAAAGTCTTCTTAAAGTGAGAGTGTTAAAATCTCTCCAGCTGAGACCAGAACAGAATTCACGTCACTGCCAGGACAAATGTCAGGCCCATTTGCTCATGTTTGGGGAACAAACAGTCATTTAAAAAAGAAATCACACACCACACACACACACACACACACACACACACACACACACACACACACACCTACTACTATAGTCCTCAAGAATTTTTCAGTCAGTGTTATGAGCATAGCCTGTCCAAATGAAACTTTCCAACCAAAGTCTGTCCCAATATTGTTCAATCTATGTAGAGAAACACTCAAACATGGGGACAGTATCGGTGACAGTGACATCAAGAACATTTCTTTTACACATGCAACTAGCTTTCCTAGAGAAAATTCTGTAGTGGAATGTATTTCATTCTGCTGTGGTACCCTGTTCAGTGAAGAAACATAACCCAAGAAAGCTTTTAGTAGATATTTTCTGCTCCAAATTACAGGTAATCACATTGATTCATTTAAGAAATGGCTTTGACCTATTATTACCAATCTCTCATAAATACACCTATTATCCATGTAGCAAACCCAAGGAAAACATTCATATAACATTAAGCAATTGAATAAAGTTCAGAGGCGATGGACTCTACTAAAATTAGCCATCCTCTTCTGCTCTTACATATTTCCTATGATTTTAACATTCTTGTAATAACAAAATAATGCTTGAAATATGAAGCAAATGGGGTCATTTTAACATGCATTTTGTGATTTTTTTGCCAATTAGTATATCCAAAACTACTCATTAAGACTGGCAAAAAGCTGTCTTAAACCCATTGGTGTTTATGATGAAACTGCAATCAAATGTGCTGATGCCCATCTTGGTGCGTTCCCAAGATTCTTAGAACACACGAGACTGGAGCAGATCTCCACCTACCCTGGGAAACAAAACAGCCTGGTTTTGATTCAAGGTGAGATCTTCCTTTTGCTTGCAGTCTTCCGGGTCCATCTGTACAGTTGCTTAGAACTTGAACATTTTCCCAAAATTGCAGTATTCATTTAAAATCAGAGTGGCATTCTCAAATATCTAAAAGGCAATGTACCTAAACTTTTATTTTACCTGTAATAGACATAAAAAAGTTTGTTCATGCGTATGCACAAAAGTGTGTCTACACATTCCTTTTTTAAAATTATGCAGTATAGAGTTTGAGATCATTGATGTTCTGGGTGACATTTATCACTTCTTTTAGTCCAGGAAATATTTTAGAATCTGAAATGAACTTTTTAAGATGAATCTAACCTAACCTAAGAACATACAGCTAAGTGAATTAAATAGTTATTAAGGAATTAGCAATTCAGCAGTGAAGTGTTGAAGTCTCAACCCACACAAAAGAGAATCTGTGCAGCTATAATGTGAAGTTAGCATTATATATATAAACAAGGTTGGGAAAGAACTGGAGATTTTGGGAAGATGGTACAAAACAGGAAGTTCAAATCCATAAATGATGTTTTTATTCCCTCTTGATCTTTTCATCATCGACAGGCAGTAAGAGAAAAATAAGCAGAGCTGCATGCCTCTGCAAGTACAGGTGTGTAGTCCATGACTTGGCCCTGGTAGCTTTTCAAAAAATGTCCAGTCCAGGTTTACAGTAAAAAAAAAAATTATAAGTAATTTAAACCCAAAAGCTGGTTTCTCTCTATCAGTTCAGTTAGAAATGATAACTACCAAAATGGGATAGACAGGGGTTTACCTGGGAAGGCACAACATCCTTTAAATGCTGGGGGCCTGAGCTCTGAACTGTGTTTCTTATGCAACTGAACTAACATAATTACCTCCGAGACTAACAGGCAGCATCCTAAAGGAGAGACTCCATCTCACTAACCACATTCAAGAAGCTATCACCAATCGCACTTCACTAATTCTTGGTATATCTAAATTCAATTTGCCACTGTTTTTTTTCCTTACAAATTCCTGACTAGCTAGTTACGAGAAACTACTTATTAGGCCAACTGTTTTCTGGGAAGAAGCATTTGGTAAGAACCCTAAACTGCTAGCATAAGCTCTAGTTCATAAGACTTGCCTCTAATACAGAAATTCAACTCTAGTTTCTAAGACCAACACACGAGACAACCAAGGAGCCTGTCTAAATATCCTAGTGGTTAATGCTAATTCTGAGTCAAGGCAAAGAAGAATGTCATGGATGGTTTTGAAGAGTTTCACAGGCTTTGCCTTCATAATTAATAAGCTGACACAGCATACTAAACACTTATCAACACAATCAATGGGGCTGCTTCCTTCTTGGGAAAATAGATAAAACGGTTCATGGAGTTTTCCTGCAGAATTGCCTGTAATGCACAAATATGTCACAAATATCGTGGTTCTTTTGGAGAATTTCATCCCCAGCAGTTTCATCTGGGTAACATTTAACAATTTCACTATTTTAACATTTTGAAATGCCAAAAAGAACACACTGATCCTGCAGCTAGGCTTATTAGACAAGAGCAGTCTCCCAGGCAAGGCAGAAAGGAACACAGTCCGCTGGGAGATGGGTAACAGAAAAAAGCAGAAAACACTAGAGAGCAAACAAAGCCGAGCCCTGCTCCACGGTGAGGTCTGATTTTCACCAGAATTAAGAACTTTAAACACACACACACACACACACACACAATTAAGTAACATCACCTATGTCTTAATCAAGGTTCTAGTTAACAACATCCCTTTCTATCCACAGCCACTGATGTCATTAAAATTGGGGGGTAGAAATATCAGGTTTGTCTTCTTAACAAGGAGCATGCGAGCATAGTGATTGGGAAAGGTCAGAAGTGAGCATTCCCACCATGTGGTATCATCACACCCTCATGTAGGATCAGGAACACAATGAAATCCCCCCCCCCATTAGACATTTGATACATACATACCTCAGCCACAGTGTTCCTTGCTTGAAATGGGAGACATCTTTTGAAGCAATAAAAAAGATTGTTCACAGTAAGTTCTCCTAATGACCTCACATGACCAGTTTTTAAAAACCACATCAACATCAAGCCTCTTCCTGCTACAGCAACTACGAGCGTGCCTACAAACAACGGCCTGCAGTACGTGCTGCCTAACATTCTGGAGGTGCATGGATCCTGTCCCCGGGTGGATGCAGTCAGAAAATTTTCTCCCAGTTAAGAAACTATTCACGGCCTTTCATTTTGATAAAATTGCTCATAACTGAGTTAGAGAAGGGGGGGTATGGAGGGAAATGGGACGCAGAGAAAAATCAATCAGTGGATCTATCTCCCTATCAAATTGCCAAAAGCTGTGTTGAAAAGCAACACTTTAGACCAGAGAGTCCTGCGGGAACCTCAAAGGTTGACTGCTCCTACTTTCTCAATCTTCTGCCAAACGGACTTAGGAGTGACCCTCACAGATCATCAGTGCCCACTGAGTATCCTCTAAGCGTGTGCATTTCCCCATTGTTCAAAGGAATTAACTTGGTAATAAAAAGGAGAAGTTATGGGACCCAGAGAGGTATCTTTCAACATCTTTAAAACCAGTAAATCTGCTCTAATCTCTTATTGGATTAAATGCCCAAGGAGGCTTAATAAGCGAAGAGATAAACAAAGGCAGGAATAGCAAATAGCTCCTATTTGGAAGAAAATTACAAAGACGTGAAACAGAATGCTTCATAAACAGGTTGCTAAATTTTTCTCATCTCTTTAAAGCCTTTGAGAGACAAACCATGTGCTACAATTAAAAACATGCATGTTGCTTTAAACTTTGAAATGACCAGTGTTTTCCATCTATCCCGCAAACATTTGCATTCAGGAGATGCTCCCATTTATGACTTGTAAGCCTTACAAGGAAATATCCTTTTTAAATGAAGCATCAACTTGGTTCACCTGATGCCAGCTCTCAATTACTATGTATATTAGTTTTTTCCTTAAAGAGAAATGGCTACTGTAGCTATCATTCTGTATCAGAAGTTCATTATTTCACATAGATTTCTTTACATGACATCTAAAATCTGGGTTGAGTCGTTTCCCAGATTTTGGTGCAGAGACATGTATTTCTCGGGAAGACTTCGTTTCTGATATGGTTAAAAGGCATCAAGCATCAACTCAAGCGCCTGTTTTTCAAACATACACAATTACACATTTTCTACAAACCGACATCAGTGTATACAGACATAGATGCACGTTCCGTATTTTGTAAACGGTAGAAGCTCCAGACCACAGTTAACAAGCTGGGACTATACAGCTAAGTAAACACCACCGACGCGCGATTTACTCTCCTGGAACAGGAACTCCGCGTAGGACACCTGGGGACCACTGGCCAGTACCGAGGGGGGCGGGAGGCGGAAAAGCTATTCCCAAACGCCACAGTGCCAGGTCTTACCCTTCGCATACCCTGGTCCACGGGCCAGAAGCTCCCTCGGCACCTGTCGCCCAGCCAAGGGGCTGGCTCTCCGCTACAAGGAAATCTGCCCCCAGACTCTGCAGACAGTCCGGGCTCCCGCCTGAGCCGGGGGAAGGCTCTGGCGCCAGGGGAGCCTGAAGGAGGCGGAGGTGGAAAAGAAGTGGAGAAGGTAGAGGCAGAGAGCGAGGTGGGGAGGCGGCGCGGGGCGCGGTGGGGCGGGGTGGAGCGGGGCGTGCCTGAGGCGATCGGTCAGTAAGTCAGTCGGTCTGCGCGCCCCGTGTCCCCGGCTTCCAGCACCCGTGCGCCACAGCCCCCGGGACTGTCGCCTCTGGGCTCTGGCAGGCCCGGTTCGTTCCCTGGCTCTCCCCGGCGTCCCGTTGACCGCTCTGGCCGGCGTGGGGCCGCCCTCTTGGGCCAGCCCAAGCGCCGGTCGCCGCGCCCTGCTCGCGGTCCCTGCCTCTCCCTCCGCTTGCGCGCTGTCTCTGGCTCGCTCTCGCTCCAGTCCCATTTATGAAGCGTGGTCCCATCACGTGTTAATGAGCCTTTGTCCTGCCCTGGCAGCGGCGGCAGCAGAGACTCCGCCAAGGGATCTGCGCGGGGAGGGACCAGCGCGCGGCGCCCGCGGCTCCAAACTTTGCTGCGCGGTCCCCGCCGCGGCGCTGGCCCGGGGGCCAGAGAGGGCCGGCCCTCGGCGCGTGGCGCCCACTGTGTCATCCTCATTCTCCGCCACCGCCGCGTCCGGGGGACCCCCGTGGCCTGACCCTGTTCTGCTCCCTGGCGCCCTCCCACCCCGACGGGGCCAAAGGGGACGCGTGCCTCACTGCCCGCGACCTCGGGGCCGTTAATCACGCGCGCTGCTCAGTGCCAGCACCTCGCGGGAGGTCATGCACCGGGCGGCCGGGACCCGGAGCCAAGGCAGCAGGCACGCCATCCGGGTGCGGTCTCCGCCCGACCCTCCCCTGCGCGCCGCCCCCGCTCTCTCAGCTACCTGGCCGCTGCCACCAGTCCTCCGCCCTCGGGGCGCACGACGTCGCCCGGGAGCCTCCTGCACTAGCCCGCGCGACCACTCGGGCGCGCCCAGCCTCCAGCGGTGGCCGCACACGCTCGGCTCCGTGGGCGGCCGGCGCCCCCTCCCCAACCCTGGCTCTCCCCGCACCTCCTGCTCGCGGGGAGACGCCGCCGCGGCGGGCGGGGGCTCTGCTGGGGCGGGTGCCTGGGGACCGGCGGTGCGCCCGGCCGCCGCCGCAGGAATTAGGGGACATGCTCGTTAATTGGTTCCACTATCCGCCGCCGTCTGCCTCCTGTGTGCACGGATCAAACCTTAATTGGTCTTTACATTTATCACGGTGAATTGCAACCCTATACAGGAGCGTCAGTCCGCGCTTCAGCGGAGAGGGCCATTCTCCGCCAGGTCCCCGGGGCCCAGCCGGTTGTGGCTGCGGCTGAATTGCGTTTTAGACCTCTTTTTCTCCTGAGATTTGGGTCCACTCGACCCCTCAAGGTTTCCACCTGATGGAGCCACATCCTGTCAGCTCCAGGGTCCCCGCTGTGGGAACAACGTTCAGTTCCAGGCAGGCGAAGTAGCTGCTTGGCATTCATTTTAAGAAGCCTTGTTCAGATTCGAGGACATCTAGCCCAAACAGCATCCTACAAGACGGTTTTTTTTTAAACCAATTTTCCCTCACGTCCTATCTCTCCTCAGTGCCAAAAGCAGTCATAACGTGTGTCTGGGCCCCTATTTTAAATCTGGTGACAGGGATGCCAGAGGGCAAGCCTCGAGGAACCTTGAGAGAGAGGAACCTGCAGAACCCCAGGGAGGAGAGTCGGACTCTGAGAAAGAAAGTCTGAAATCTCCCTACCTACAGGTCTAGCTGAAGAAAGGCTTCCTGCAGAGCTCCAGCTGTCTGAGTATCCCTGAGACCGCTTTCCACTAGAGAGAGTAGTTTCCGTTTCCATGTCAGGAGATGGCCTTTTGAGATGGAGTCCACAGCTGAAGCAATCAAGTTGTAGGTAAATATAAACAAAGATCTGACAGACCGGTCCATAGGGGGAGAAATGATAGCGAGAGATGGTTGGGTGGGTGTGGGATATCTGCTGAGTCCAAACCTGTGGCCAGGTACAGGCTCTGCTCTGCTTCCTCAAACCCATCCTAGGGCACAAGGACGGCTCCTGGAGATTTAGAGAAGGAGGCTTCTGCCCTTCTCTTTCACACGTTGTGAATGTTATTATTTTGCCCTCACCTCAGATCCCTAGCTTCAAAAAAAAAAAAAAAAAAAAAAAGGCGGGGGCTTTCTTTGCACCTCCCAGCCTCTGGGTGTCTCACCACTACCTGCCAGCACTCAAATGATGGCTGGTAATTCAAAACGGGGGTCAAGCAGTTCTTGCTCTCAGTATGGTAAAGTTGGGGAGCTGGGCTCCTCGGTGGTTTCAGAAAGCATGCTTTCTTGTGGGTGTCAATGCTATTTATGCACTTGGGTGGCTCAGCACCACCGTTGTTCGGCGTCATCCAGGTACCCAACACAGGCACACCCTGGCAGTATATAGATGACTTTCTTCCCAATATTGAATCACCTCCTTGCTGGTCAGTATCAAATCTGGAGGAAGAAGTCCTTTACAACCTGTGGGAGGGAGGTACTCGGTGGAGTCTTCTGTCAACAGGAGCTTTGTCTCCTCCTAAGACAGAGCACTCTAATTCCTAATGAGGATGCTGACGCTTATCCATGCCTCAGAATCATCCCAAAGCTCTTTGATTAAGTGTTGTACTTTTTCACTGAGTCCTACGAAACATGAGCAAAAATAAGAATCTGTGATTCAAGTGGCTAGGAGTTAGTTGTTAACTGACTAGCTGAAGTGATCCACAGACTCAGACTATCAGTATTAATCTAATCAGGGAGAGATTCCTGCAGCTATTACTGTTTAGCTAGTTAGTTTGTTGTTCAGAATGGGGACCTGGAGCCTGACAGCTGGAAAATCGCTGCCGACTTTATTTAGGGTTCAGAGATAACGCTCAATAATGGAGACAAACTTGGACTTGTGCCCTGGTGTTTTATCACCACAAAGGAATGCTTTGTTAAAACCGAGAGAATTATGTTGTTTGGAAAGTGCCCTTCTTGTTGGTATGCATGTAGGCTTTTCAAGTTCCGTCTGTCCCACACTCATTAGCTGCTGTAACTTTCCTCCTGAGGTAGGGAGCTGAAAGAGAGGTGGGCAGCTGGCAGTGAAAAGGCCAGGCATCCTCTGACACCTTGGCCTTTACTTTGCAAAGATGGCTTTATTTGGGAGGAGATGATTTACATCCCACATGTGGCTGAGTGCATCCTGTCCTCCCAGAGGAGACAACGGGGCCGGCAAAGGCAAGCTGTCAGGCATCTATGCTGAGGACACGTGCAAACACGACACAAAATGTGAATGATTCCTGATCACTACGGACCAAGGGTGAATTAGAATCCATGTCCTTCTGAGGAAAGATCTGGCAGCTCCTTAGCCAGGCCTCCCTAGTTCCTTCAGGCTTTGTGCCTCTTCAGATCCTTATTCTTTTGAAATTATAACAGGGCTATGATGAGCCAATTTGCTGCTGTTCTATGTAATTTGGGTTATTCATTCAGTGGGATGTAGAAGATAAGAACACAGTTAAAGTGGCATATTTCAACTTCAAAGAAAGATATAAATCTTAGACAGCCGATATGTTCCTAGTTATACTAGAGAGAGAACATTAAAGAAGCAATGGCTTCTCTGTGAGATGGCCGTTGATCCCAAAGAGACTGAACATCAAGGTTTCCTTTTTAGCTTGTCCTGGTTCATCAGACCCTCCCACTTACAGAGCGAAAGACAGTAGTTCCCTTATTTGGGACCTGGTGAAGCAAAAAGACCACTCTCTTTTAGAATTTGGAGTTTGGGGTTCAAGTTTGGCCCCCATGTAAATTTGGTATATGCAGGCTGATGGCCATTCCATGGGGCTAGAATGCTGTCTGATATTTGGAGAATGGCCTGGCTACATGATTTCATTCTCATTCAGAGAGTTGCTTTAGAATTTCAACAGATGCTCCCGTCTCTCCTCACAAGTGTTAAAGCACGTTTTATTGCAGTGCCTCTGCTTTGGCCTTGCTTGGTGGCCTGAAGACCTGCAGCCCAGGCTCTAGGCGCTGCAGAGTGAGGTCTAAAAATGTCTGATTGTGACATGTTCTACCAGTGATGCAGCAGTCCAAAGAACCACCCACATCACTTCTGCATGCATCTCAGAACCACAAGCTGCTGATGAGACAGGAGAGACTCTTCCTCAGTCCACCACTAGAAAGTCAATTTCCCGAAACTGGCTTCAAGTGGAGAAGCAGTCGCCGGGGTAAGCAATGAAGGAAAGAAGGAATGAGGAAGGAAGGATGACTTTGAGGATGCTCTGTTGTATTTGATACAGAGAAGATGACTGTGGTTTCTCGGTGATCTTAAACTAAACACATGTTCCTTAGGGCTTTTCTTTTCTTTTCTTTTTGTCTTCTTGCCTTCTTTCATTAACTTGCCTGCTGAGCAGTGGCAAGGAAAGCCAAGAAATGACAGGAAGAAATTTTTCTTTTGTTAATGTGCTGTGTTCTGTTTTGTTTTTGTCACCAAGCAGAGGATCAGTAATGAGGAGATGGAGCATCCTTACATTCAAACCATGTGTGAAGCATGCTCTAACAGAACAAACAATCAAACAGTATAAAAATATAGCAACGAGAAGCCAGGTGAATACAGCTTTTGTTCCCCTTGATGTAACTCACACAATCACTGGAGCTCTATAATTTAAAAGGCTAAAAACATATGTCTAAATATTACATTATTTTTAAAAATGTGATAAGCATGTCTAAATATTTCATTATTTTAAAAAATGGGATAAGCTGCAGTATAATAATGTCAGAAGAGCAAACAATAGAAATCCAGTAATAAAGACAGGAACCTCTTAAGTCATCTGCAACCCTCCTTGCATAGCTTGTCTTCCTGGCTGTCTTGGTTATTTTCCAATTGCTATGATAAGATACCATGACCAACAAAGATACCATTTGTTAAGAAGAAAGAGCTTATTTGGACCTACAGTTTCAGAGTCATGACAGTCATGGCAGGAACTATGGCATCAGGCAGCCAGGCATAGCACTGAGCAGTAGCTGAGTGCTTTCATCTTGAAACACAACCATGAGGCAGAAGGGGAGACAGTGGGACTAGCTTGAATTTTTGAAACCTCTAAGCCAGCCACCTGTGGCACACCTCCTCCAACAAAGCCATACCTCCTAATCCTTCCCAAACAGTTCCACCAAATGGGGACCTAAGAGTCAAACATAAGAACCTATGGCGGTAGTTCTCATTCAAACTACCACAGTTGCATTCTATATGTTTGTTTTTTTTTTTTACAACTTTCAGTAGAAACTTAGGAAAGAAAAGGAAATAATGACCCTTCTTGAGCGAAAGAGAACAAATGCATTATTGGATCTAAACTCCCCACCTGGCACCAGGAACTTGTGGGCTTAGTAATAATAGTAGCTTTCACTTCTCTAGCAACTTATGCTATGTTCTGCTGCAATGGTGTTAAGTGTGTAGAGAGGATCACAACAGCATGGCTGAAGGCTTTATATTCTCAAACCAGAAGGTGAAAAGCTGCAGATGAACGACACATTATCTTATAGTGGTGGCTTGGGCACAGCTGTGACCTCATTGTCTCAACCCTGTTCTGGAGAGACTATTCTTTGCACTGTGATCTGGGGGTGTCAGATAACACCTTGAGATACCCCCATTACCTGTACTTCATGAGATTGACCATGAAATGAAACTGCCAGCAAAATTGAGAATTGGTAAAAGCCAATGGGATGTGTGCTGTGAGATATTTCTAACAGTGTGAAGATATATTGCTGTGATTGTTATAATAAAAGCTGAACAGCCAATAGCTAAGCAGGAGGTCTAGGTGGTACTTCCAGGGAAGGAAGGAAAGAGGAGGAGGACTTTAGGTGCACAGCACACAGGCCAACCAGACACAGAGAGGAAGCAGGAGGTACAAGATGAGTTAGATAATGTCACATGATAAAATGTAGATTAATATAAATGGGTGAATTTAAGTTACAAGAACTAGTTAGAAACAAGCCTAAGATATAGGCTGAGATTTCATAAATGATGGGAATTCTCCATGTCATTATTTGGGAGCTGACTGGCAGGAAAAAGGCTTGTTACATATGTCACTCAGCCTCAGGGCATGTATTTCTATGTAAGGCCTGAGAACCCTTTAAAAAGAAATGGGCACAGCTTCCTAAGTAACCCAGTGCTGCTCACAGAGATGTGACTACTATATAGTGAGCACTTGAGCCACTGGTTCTAGATAGAAAAAGCACAGGCTCAGGAAGTTTACAAAGCTGGGGCGAGTAAATGCTGTTCCAGGCTAGTGTGGTCGGAGAAGGCTGAAGGCGCATAGGAAAATGGTCCAGACCTAGAAAACCTTTAAATAGATACAGTAAAAGATGTGTGTTGGGGCAGAGGTTATGCTTTTTGTTTCCACAGGAAATAAAAGATTATGGTTTTCTTCTAAATTAATGAAGATCAGATTTTATTGGGGGAGACCTCCTGAAAAATCTTGGCTACAGACATAAAAAAGAAACCAAGGAAGACTACAGGACAGATGACACATGTGCTGACCCCTCTACTATGGGAGCAACTCGGGCTGGATGACACATGATAAAACTTGTTGGCTACAGAGTCCTCATGACTTATTATTACATGTCATCCTTTCATATGGCATGGATAGATGTTTGATTATACAGTCCAAAGAGACCATAAAGTTAACAGATGCCTTTTACCTGCTCAAATATAGAACAACAACAACAACTAAACATCTTTAGCTGACTTGTGCACACTGCACATGCCATACTTGTGTTAATACAGATGTATATGTCACCCTTGAAAGTTTCTGTGTTAAAAAAAAAGAAACAGACACCAGTAAAGACAAGTAGCCCAGGTAATCTAGCCTCTTAGAAGACCTCTGTTATGGTTAATTCAAGAGTCTGCATCCAGAACAACTTCAAAGCTGCTAGCTAAGATGGTCCAGCCTCACAGACTGCTCCAGCTAGGATTTCAGATAAAGTCTACACTTTCCCATAACACAGAGATCAAACAAAAAATAATACAACTAACTCTCCCAGGACCTGACCATTATCTCAGTTTTCTTGGGGTCTCCCTAAAGATTCCATCACCCCCAGACAATAGGAAGTAGTCTAGAGAACACTATGCCCGTATTCCCAAAAGGTGAAGTGGGTGTTTTTTGGTCATTTGATGGATTACAGATGTTGGGGGGTGTTGTTACGATTTGTTATTACTCATGGTCAGGAAAAAAAGCTAAACAAATAAGATTATATTCAGAGATCTCTTTCTGCAAGGATAAGGGGGGATATAGTACAGAAATGATGGGATTGTTGAGTCTACTTTTGAACAACCACTAATCTCAAATATTTTATATTTTCATGGATTTTTATTTATTATGGATACAAATTTAATGTTATTTTAGTTATACTATATACATGTTTCTACTCTTGGTTAAGGTATTGTACCTATGTAACTCATTTAAGAATATAATGTAAAGTTTTAGTCCTTGAAAGTTGTTTAAGATAATAAAGACAGGTTAGCAGTTAGTCATCTAAAGCAATCAAACCTATAGTCATTTTAGGTATGTTTTCAAGGTCAAACAGAAGTTTATTTTAGATATACATCCTTCAAACACCTCAAAGACCTATAGAATATGGCATTTTAATGTTTTAATAACATAAAGCTTTTCATGACAGTGAGACACATCTGCTCTTGGCACCACCAACTACTTCAAAAAGGAATAGTGGACATCGAAGAACCTCCATATAGAGTTTGCTTTTATTGTAGCAAAGATAGCCACTAGGCAAGAAACTATTCTTGAATTGACTGATTTATTTGTCCCTGGTTCTTTTTTTTTCTGAAAACTCATGAACTTTTAAAGGTAGCATATACAGCTGCATTAACACAAGCATGGAATGTGCAGTGTGCACAAATCAGCTAAAGATTTTTTTGTTCTTTGTTTGAGCAATTAAAAGGCATTTGTCAAATTTATAAGTCCATTTGTACTGTATAATCGAAGTATAATATAAATCTGCATCCATATGAAAGGATGACGTGAAATAATAAGTCACGAGGACTCTGTAGCCAACAAGATTTATTATACCTCATCCAGTGTCAGAGCTGTTCCCAGGGTAGAGGGATCAGCATATATGTCATCTGTCCTAGAGTCCTTCTTGGCTTTTTCTTCCTGTATGTAGCCAAGATCCTCAGGAGGTCTCCCCCAACCAATCTGATCTTTATTAATTTTGAAGAGAACTATACATTTTTGTTTCCTGTGGAAACAATGCATAACCTCTCCCCCAGCACAACACATTTCTCGATTTCCATTTTGAAGCCAAGACATTTATAAAGTATATAGGTGATTTAAGACAACAGTCCCTTTCATAATCCAATGTCTTTCAGCAGCTGTTGGTTGCTCATCAGCATTCAAAAAGTCAACAAAACACCATGCAGAATCTAGATGTCCCACATGGCACATATATATTTTTCTTTAAGGACTTTAGTTTTAAAATAGTTATTTTTTCCTATAACTGTCTATACCCATTATATTTAGCATCTAAGAACATTTTTAAACATATTGTGCCATTTTAGTGGTTCTGTGCCTGGACTTGGCTTTACTAAGTGCCTGCAGCATCAGCGTTCTCTGACCATGAGTCAAATCTTAAACTGACATTTCAGCTACCACACAGCTCAGCTTACACATGGCACTGGTGGCTGACTCCAGCCCGCACGCAGCAGCCAGTAGCCATGCCTCTGTATGCCGATCACTGGCCCACCTGAGAGACTGTAGATCTAGGAAGCCATGTCTTGCTCCTTGTCCAGAACTTTCCTAGCTTTCTCAGGCCCTGTGTGTGGCTATTCAAGCCTCTACATTGGGTACCATACATAGCAAGTCTTTCTCTCTCTGCCAACCAGTTCCCAAATAATGATACAGAGACTTATTATTAATTTTGAAAACTTGGCTTGTAGCTTTGGCTTGTCTCAACTAGCTCTTATAATTTAAATTAACCCATATTTTCTTCACCTATGTTCTGCCACATGGAACATCCATCTTAGACCTCCTGTTTCCTCTTCATGTCTGACTGGCAACTCAGCCTTTATTTTTCCCATACTTTTCTCTGTCCCCAGAAATCCTGCCTGACCTCTTCCTGCCTAGCTGTTGGCCATTCTGCTTTTCATTAAACCAATCACAGCAATCTATTTCACACTATACAAATATCCTACATCTTCATGTCATTATTTGGGAGCTGGCTAATCAAACAGAAAAAAACTCATTCTGGAATGCCAGGTGTGTGATTGGTCTGTGGATAAATTGCTTTACTTAGTATATCAGTCATTAAAGAAAACAGGCACAGCTCAGATATTGAAGAACTAGATATGATATATGAAATGGTTTACTACCTTTTGTTTAAAGAATGATAGATTTATACAGAAGTGAGTGAGATTCAGGATAGGCATACAGAGCCGATCATAGCCCTCTACTCTGTGTTCTTGCCTAGCATGTCTAGACCTCTCTTTTCTAGGAGGCAGCGCTAACACTAATCTGCCCTACTATCCCCATCGTCATTGGGAATGCCAAATAATATAATAAACCGGGAATCATTGGAAAAGAATTCTGGAAAAAATTCTTAACTGTCAACTGATTTCTCCTTGGATCAAATTACATAGGCCATTTTCATTACTGTGCTTACTTTAAGGAAGAACAATAAATAAATTGTGACTCTGAGACCAGTGATGGCATCACATTGTCTTACTGAGAGATGAGGCTGCCGTGTGTGAATAACCGAGCTGGTGATTCTTCAGTAACAATATGGGCTCTGTGATGGTTAAATGGATGAAAAGGAGTATCAATTCATGTTCCAAAGGCATCGCTCTTCAAGGTGTGAAAGTGCTGCTTCTGTGTCAGTGCTAATGTCTCTCAAAATCTATAGCTTAAGACCTAACCCCCAAGGTCATGATTATAAAGTAAGAACTTTTAAGGAGTCAGTCATGGTGGCTCTGCCTTTGCAGAAGAAACTGAGAAATATTGCCATGCCCTCTCTCCCTTGGGAGGCTATGGCATTTGCCCCTTTCTCTGTGCTCTTATTTTGGACTTACTTCCCAGTCCACAACTATGAAGATTAAATCCTAATGTTTATAAATTACCGTATCTGATGTATTATTGTAGAGCAACAATGGAATAAGGAGCGGATTCATCTGTAGTTACTGCTGCCGCATGTCACAGACTATTGCCTGCTAATGTGAAGTTTTTAACTCAAGGGACATAGTTTGCTCATAAAACTTTAGAAGATATGTGATTGATTATTCCTTTGAAAACATTTCTCAAAGCTGAATACTTAGTATTAAGACTGTAAAATGTATATGCCTGTGTGGAAACTGAAAAAAATGATGCTCACTTCCTTTCTGTAGGGTATATTGTTCCCAGGTACCAGAAAACCAGCTTACATGTAAAAATCCAGTGCTTACACCAGTTTAGAAGATAGTCACGGTTTTCTAAATAAGAACTCATGTGGAAAAGATTGAGGTGGCAATTTCTCCGTGTGACAGCTATAAAAGCATATGGAGAAAGTGTCATTTTTAGAAAATCATTGATTCTGAGGTTCTCTGTCGTATTATGTTACAACTATGGCTTCAGTGCTCTGAATTTCGTCCTCCTCTGCATCCTCTAGAGGAAGTCCTCTTTCTTTCCCAGTCCCTTTTATTACTATGGAACCCATGGAGATGGGAAGGAAAAATAGAAGGGAAAAAGAAAAAAGAAGAAACGAGAGAAATAGAGAGATTTTTAAAGGAAGTTTCCAGAATATTTTTCTCTTGTCCCTTAAATTCTAAAAAGAAACAACTTAGGATGGCATGTGACATCTTTGACCTGACGCCTCACCTAATCTGAAGGTGATGCCGAGCTCTTGCGGGCAACCCCAAGGTCTGAGTATAAAGAATTCCCTGCACATTTTGAGAGGATGAGCCTTTGGCTAATTCATTTCTGCCCCAAAAGATTTCAAGGAAATGAATGTGTCTAGGAAAGGGCATGAAAGTCAAAATATACTGACACCGAATGAATATTTAACATTTTTACTTCTACAGTGGTTCACAGATAATATGATGCAAAGACAGCAAGTTCAGTCTCATGGCAACCACACACTAGAAGGCTTAACTGAGTCGCCGAGTTCACAGCGCAAGATGGCAATGCCATTTGTAAGCACTTTATTCTTTTTAGTGAGTAAATGTATCTTTTGAGACGATAAACAGTAAAGCATGCTTGCTATAGAAAAAAAACTATAGAAAGTTTAAATCAAAGTTCTCCCCCTATTCTCCCATCATGCAACTCTTTATATCATATATAGACACAATTAGTGGCGTGAATTCCCAGTAGAATTTTGTAGTCAGACTTTTCTGCATTGCAGATATTGAAGTAAAACACCAATTGCAAACCAAGTGCCTTAAATGCATCTGACTGACGCATTGAAGCACTTGTCTGGAGCCAAATGAAAGCCTGGCCTGGTCCCATCTCCAGGACAATGTTGGGCTAGCTTAAAGATGGCAGACCATGGGCAGCGATACCTGCTAAAGACTCTGCAAAAGTGAAGGTTGAAGGCGTCAGCTTTTATAACTGGGAGAATGAAATAAGGAGCTAGAATAATACCTGTTGTAATGGGCAGGGAAGTTCCATTCAATGAAAAAATGTCCTGCATTTCATAGGACTTACAGATGTCTTGGCAGACATTCATGTTGGTGAGAACCTGTCTGACATCTAAGCCCATAACCTAACTACAGTTTACATATTTTTTTTCTGGTTTGTTGGTTGTTTGTGGCTTTAATATACATTGCAATTTCAGGCATATAACCAGAGTACAATTACAGTTTAAGCATTTTGGAAAATTATTATTATTATTGTGGTGTGTAAACCTATAAACCATGTTACATTTTTCAATCTATTTTTATTTCTAGTGCACTGCCATTCTATGTATAACTTGGCCATGCCACCATTATATCTAATCTCATATATGATGATGTAGATAGTATATAAACTTTCTTCTTTGATAATTTATATATTATCCAGAGTATTACATAAAAATCTATATGTGAAGTGAATAATATTATCTACCCGTTTTATCCCATCTAATTTAGAATTACACTACAAAGTATTTGTTACAGAAAGGTGGATTGGAGTGTGACAGTCTTGAAACCGGCTGTCTGATGGACTGCTCTCCCAGTCTGGATGGGCTTGCTAGCTCGTGTGCCTTTGGTTCTCTGGCTCCTTGTGCTCTTGGGGTGCTTGTCTGCTTTTCTAGACTGAGGACCCACAAGAAAGGAGTTGCTCCAGTCTTACACTCATCAGCAGAGACCACAGCTCAAATAGGCAGCAGAAGAGCTTCTCTGCGCTTCTAACATCCTGCAAATCAGTCAATGTAGCGACTATGAAGCCCACTGAAAAGTAAAACAAAGCAAAACAAAAAGCCAAGGTATCTAATCTCTGCTTGTGCTATGTAGCTGATGTTTTAAGAAGATTTAGGCATGTGAGTGGAGAGTATATATATGCAAGATTGTGTTGTGTGTCTTGTTATACGTTGTGCTAACAGTAGCCTTGGACTCCCATATTTTCAGGCCAATCTCAACCATTATGTTAAATTTTGCAACTAAAATATTAACTATATTTCAGATTATTTTTCAGTATCACTTCTCCTCCTAAGGTGATGTAACATTCTTTGCTGACTTTAAGTTTACAAGTTCATATAATATGAAAATCCTTTCTCCACAGGGTGGGCTATGTCACAAGACTCTGGCACTCAAAGAGAACTGGAGAATCCAAAGTCATCATTAAGACATCAGCTCCATCTCCTATATGCAGGCTGCCTGAGTTTACAGCTCCCCGTTTTGCTCAATTCAGATCCAGCACCTAGAAGGTGCCTAATTCAACCAAATCACTGATGGCATTAATGAAGTCTATAAAGCAAACAGTGTTCCTTTTTTATTTGGGGGTATAGAGGTTACTCTAATGCTTACCATGCAACTGCACTCAGGTTTCAAAGGCCAGAAATCTCATGGACTCAACTGAGCACCAAGAACTAGGATTGTTCTAGATCATTGTTAGACAGGAATTCTGCTCACACTTGTATATAATGATGTAGAAATTAGGTAATTCCTCCAACAACAGTTCATGCTTCTTAACTTTTAAGAAGCTTACACGTGTTAGTGAGTTTGGGCACATACATGTAGACATAAGAGGAGAACCTGCAGAAGTTAGCTTTCTCCTTCCGCCATGCGTTTTGTTTTCATGTTTGTTTTATCGTCTTCACTTTTTTGTGAAGTCAAACCTATTATTCTTGTTTCTTTCTTACAACAATGAAAAGCGAGTTGCTGGTCCTGCTCGATGGCACGGATAAGGCTGCTGCAGGACGTGTAGAAAGAGGCTTTCACCAGACGGTGCTCAAGCGTGGGATGCCCAGCCTGTTTCAGCCATTTCCCTGTAGTGCAACTGGTACTTGTTTGCAGTTTTATATAGGCAAGGAGACTACAAGCAGCAAAAAACAGATGACTTGGCACCGTTCCCAGCCCTTTCTGTTTTTCTAAAGGCACGTGTTTGAAATGTGGGTTATCCATCCTTATAGTAGGTGACATATCACACAATATTACTGCTGAATCAAAAAGGTCCATATAAGAATACTAATTGAGATAGAAAGAAATAGGGAATAATGGGCCCTTTTCATGTGTTTCTTTATTTACGCACTTTGGCATGCATTCCCCTGAAATTCTGTATCTTACAAGTCTTGCTTAATACTGAGGAATGAGGTTGATACAAAGACAGAGGTTCCTGGCCTTGGAAATTTTACAGCATGGTAGAAAGATAGTTACAGATGCAGATCTGTGTACACAACAGATGCCCTCAGGACACAGAGTGCAAGATAAACAGAAAAGGGGGAGTAACTAATTCTTCCTGGGGTAAGAGTTAGCAGTCTCAGTAGGCTGCACTGGAATGGCAGCTAATATTGCCTGAAAGAGTAGGGACTGTTCAACAAACACTCGCTGTACGGGTACGCCATGGAAAGCTCAGAATAGGGACCGCTCAACAAACACTCGCTGTACGGGTACACCATGGAAAGCTCAGAATAGGGACCGCTCAACAAACACTCGCTGTACAGGTACTCCATGGAAGGCTCAGAAGGTTAAAGCATGGCAAGCAGCAATCAGGAATTTCAGATTACTTAATGGGAGGAATGTTAGCCAATGTAGCAGTTGAAACCAAACAAGGAAGTTTGGAAATATTAAAAGAATCTTAGATTGAAAGAGTTGTCAAATCGCTATACTGGAAGATAGGGTAGAAAGAAGACAGACGGAAGACAGAGAACACTTGCACTTAGGAAAGTGTCAGGGGAAAGGGCCAGTGCCTCATCTCAGGACAGTGGCCTTCAGTTGATGTGAAAACCCCCGATAACC